>JAOXJK010000051.1:4365372-4376893 GCA_025774025.1 Xenus cinereus
AACTTTGTAGAGTAGGGTGGATGGTTGGACTCGATGATCCCAAGGGTCTCTTCCAACCTAAATGATTCTGTGATTCTTCAATAAGCCTCAACAGCAAGCTTTAATTCAGCAACTCAAAATTGCATTTCTGTCTCATATCAGAGGAAAACAAAGCAACCTCAGAGAATCTACACCTGTGGGCATTAACTGTCTCACAACCAGACAACTACATTTCAGCCAGGAATCACGACAGACCACTGGAGAGGTACCAAGTTCATTTGTGCGAGGCCATTATTCTTCCACCTTTGCTGGCCAGCTATCCACTGGGGCTCAGACTGCAGGATTGTTACTGAGAAGACAAGGAAATTAAAATAGCCAGACGAAGGGAATCAGGACACCTTCCTTCCTCCCCCTTGATACACGAGCTAGCCCGAACCAAACTATTTTTTCTCTGTAAAAAGCAGACGTGGTAACAACTCCTTCTGAAGACAAAACTCTAGGTAGAGACTCAGTATTAAAGGGTTTAAAGGACAAGAGCATTTTAGAATTGCCTTATGTATACCCAAAATTATGACTAGGCTCTGCGTGGAGAAAATTAACGTTGGATGTATTTGCACAGTATTAATGGTCTGTTGTTGGCCTTTCTTCTGACAAGACCTTCTGTTGCTTCCCTTCCCTTTGCAGCCTGGAATCATTCCTCTTTCCACCGCTTCACTGCTCGGTGCCGTTACGTTCCCACGGCTCCAAGTGATTGGAAGCCTGGTAAGAGACCACAACTGCACAGTCAAGGTGTCAGAGAAGCAGTTTTGGGCCCCTTACTGCAAAAAAAAAACAAAAAAAAAAGACATCGAGGTGCTGGAGCAGATCCAGAGAAGGGCAACAAAGATGGTGAGGGGTCTGGAGAACAAGTCTTATGAGGAGAGGTTGAGGGAGCTGGGGGTGTTCAGCCTGGAGAAAAGGAGACTGAGGGGAGACCTTCTCGCTCTCTACAACTCCCTGAAAGGAGGGTGTAGTGAGGTGGGAGTTGGTCTCCTTTCCCAAGCCACAGGCGATGGGACAAGAGCAAACGGCCTCAAGTTGTGCCAGGGGAGGTTCAGATTGGATATTAGGAAAAATGTTTACACTAAGAGGGTTATTAAGCCTTGGAATGGGCTGCCCAGGGAAGTGGTTGAAGCACCATCCCTAGAGGTATTTAAATGATATAATGCTTAAAGACATGCTTTAGCAATGGCTTAGTTTTTTATCAGAGTTAGGTTGATGGCTGGACTAGATGATCCTAAAGGTCCCTTCCAACTTAGACAATTCGATGATTCTATGTAACAAGATCATTCTGGCCCATCTTTTTGGAGAAATGCCTTTTTAATCTCCTTTTCCCTGACCTCACATGCCACTTTTCACTGAGAACCTTTCCTCTTCCATCATGCAGAGAGGGGCAGGAAGCCATTCTGAAATTATTGTTTCACTTTGGTTGAGTTCAGTGGGTTTCTCATCACGCAGACCCCGCTTGCTGCCATACTGCACACAACAAATGCTTGCACAGCGAGTGGTTCCAAACATCCAACGTGTAGCAAAAGGGTCTGGCAACACATTAATTAGTGAAATGAAGGAAAACGATTCCTAACAGAATATTCTCTTTAGGATATTAGTTTCGGATTACTAAAAACCTCAAGAGATGTTTCTCGGACTGTACAACTAAACACCCCTTCACACTCCTCATTTCCTGACTCCTCACCTTTTTTCTTTATGTGTTGGCCAAGCCTTTTCCATCACCCAAAAAAGTATTTTTTCCTTCAAAGATGATATTCACTGACAGACCCTTTCTGTAGAAAAGCCTGCACAAGGGAAAGGAGGCAGAAAAGGATGGAGCGAGAACTCAGCCAGGACCTACCCCGCAGCAAATGTGGCTCTTGGCACTCTCCCCAACAGCACACTTCTCACTAACTATGTCAGATCTTTGGGACAGAGAATTTATTTCCTTTTCTGTCTAGAAGGGGATTAATTGCCACTATGTAAAGGACACCCTGAGTACATTCTCTGTACAGACAGATGAATCCTTTTCTCCCTTGAGCTTTGTTCTGCACTCAGCACACAGAAGAACGAGATCACGAACAGAACTCTAAGCTACATCACAAGTAATTAAATAATAAATAATGTTAATTGACAAATAAAGTACACCAAATAAGCAATAAAAAGTTAGATTTCAAGAATACAGAATCAGAACATTGTCTCTGCATGAAATACACTGAATGAAAGGTTTCCCCCCCCCACTGCCCCTTTCACCTTTCCAACTCTTTACCTAATGCCATCAGGATTTCATTTGCCTACTTCTACTTTCTCCTGTATTTAATTATTTTTCTTTACTCAGCAAATCCTTGGAAAGTCTGAGTGTCATTTATTTATGTATTTATTTCAACTAGTTACTGCTTACCTCATCCCACTCCAGAAGGTAGCTGGTGATTTTTGAACCATTATCAATGGGTGCCTATGAACAAAAATAAATAAGAGGTGATTTGGGGAACGGAGAAAACTAATTCCCCCCCTCAGGCAAATGACTAGAGTTTAAAGTGAAACCAAAGCTAGGGTTTACACATAGCTTGGCAACCTCTTAACGAATACTGAGAAGAAGCTGGACGTAATGAAACACATGCATTTAAAAAGTCAAGTCAGTGCACGGGAAGGGATTTGTCAGAGAACAGCAAGTTCAAGTCCCTCACTGAGAAATGACTGTCTCAGCTTTCAATTATTTTCAACAGTTATGCACAGCCAGTAAACCATATTTTTCACTGCTTTTTGTCCCGATCCAAGCATTACCTACCTTCCATTGTAAGGTTAAGGAGCTTTTGGTCCTGTGCGAGGGCTTGGGTGGGAAGGGACACTCTGGTGCTGAGCTGTGAGTGGTGAAGCTCACCGGCTCCGAGCAGGATCCCTTCACTGAGTTGTACATTGCATATACCCTGGAAACAAAATGCAAACGGGATATAAATTCACTGACAGTTCAAGATGAGACAGCGCCGCCTCAGCCCCAATACTTGACTACCAAAGCATCCACGATACCGTCCACTAATGACGGATTTCTCACAGACCAGTGGCTTCCATTATTCTACTTCACTCGATACAAGTACACAAAAATAATCACAGGAGAAAGGGAATATTGCAGTGTTTTGTGCAAACACTCCCATAGGCCACTGAGTTATCATCTTTTCTTTCCACCACTATTTCCTT
Organism: Xenus cinereus; assembly: GCA_025774025.1. Taxonomy (NCBI): domain Eukaryota; kingdom Metazoa; phylum Chordata; class Aves; order Charadriiformes; family Scolopacidae; genus Xenus; species Xenus cinereus. Next base: position 4,368,574 of record JAOXJK010000051.1, read on the forward strand.
GCCTATTGCCGGACTTTCGCACTTTCCTCTTCCTAATACAACAGAAAGTGGGAACTCCTGAAAGAAAAGGTCTAAACTTTAATGCCTGGTTTACACTTGATTCACACGTACCACGTTGAGTGGTGGCAACTGCTGGTCTCCTTCCACAGGTACAATAAGCTCAGGTGTCGACTTAGTGGACCTCCATGAATGAGAACTAACACAGCTCAGGAACATGGCCCTGATTAAACTAAAAATCTTTGAAGCAAATTTGATTTCGGGGAAATCCTCTCTACAGATCATCAACACAGAGGGGCATATACAACGCCAAATAATGTGGGAAAGCAAATACAATATAGTCGAGCACTTCCTCACAAAGTGCTTTTCTCTGAAAAATTAATGATGTTATTTTTTCCTTTCACGTTTTCCACGCAGCGAAAGGAAAGTGCAAATTGGAAGTCTTCTAGGCAAAAAACCCCGTTCAAACCATGACCAGACGCTGACCTCTGAGCTGGCTGTAGCTATTGTGTACTTGAATGCAGAGTTTAAGAAAGGGCAATTTCTAAATTTGTTTTCAGTAGATAAGAGTAATTTATGCACAATGACCACCTACGTAGAATCAAACCTTTCGGGGGATGTTCGCCAGAACTGCTGTTGTGCTGCTCTACCTGTTAGCGACCAGGAGTGAAAATTGATGCAATTAATTAATTGAGTCTGCATCTGACAAGGGGTTTGTGCGTGTGCAGGAAATCAGCGTAGCCAAGCATCGAACACACGCCATCGGGGAATACAACCATGCGAAAATGAGCTTAATCTTCTGCAAGTCACCGAAACACTGAGCACAGGCATCTCTGAAGGTACCAAAATACCAACTACTTGAAGAAACGCAGTGGGGTAGGTTCAGAGAGAACCAGGTTGCCCTGGGCAGGGCAGGAGCAAATGCAAGCGGCTTTTTCTGTGCCCTGAGAGATGCTGCCAAGGTTAAGGAGACCCAAGGCGATCCGCCGAGTAACTGCTGGCCCCATAAATTTCTTTAACTTAACAGATTTATTTCTTCACAGTCGTTAATACGTAACGCAGAAAAAAATTGTCATGGAAAGCAAACAGCTGGCCTTTTCAGCGTTGGTTCCCTCCGCCACAAACGCAGGCTGATGCTGTTTAAAGCTGATTTTTATATTTGGCAGTCACTTCTTTTTAAACAGAAGCTATTGCTAACTGTTCGCAGACAATTTATAATTTGGCAAACCTGCAGGAAGGCAGAGGGAGCTGTAGGGAGAAAGAAGTCAGCCAGGACACGAGGCAAATACCCCCAGCACCCCTAAAAAATGGCATGAGATCTCAACGGCCCGCTGCTGTTTGTAGCTGGCTTTAAAAGCGATGCTCGACTGCTTTCAGCAGGAAGCCCAGCGGCGTTTTACAACCTTCTCCTCCTCACTCCCATCCATTTGCTGCGAAGGCTGGGACCATTGCCCAACCTGGGAGCCCGAGCCTTTTACTTATGTACAAGAAGTTACTTCTGCTCTTGTGCTTCTGCTTGAAAAGTTCATTTTAGGGCTCCACTAGAAAGTATCCTTAAAAAAAAACCCAAAAAACTATAGCATGAGAGCAAGACACATTTTGGTGCCGGGTCTTTTTTTAGAGCTCAAAAGCAAAGTGTTTGTTCTTTAAAGTTTTACAAACAGTAGCAGCCTTGATGTGAAAAAGCACATGAAACCTTGCCCTTGTCTGGAAAAACAGAAGGAAACAATAGACAGGAGTGAAAGGACTATTTTTTTTAAAAGGATATTGAGCATAAGTGAACAGGATGTGAATTTGCAGCCTTGGTTCACAAGCAAAGTCTTTAAAAAAAATGCAACGTGAGCAGATAACACCACAGACGGTTTTTAAAACATCAGGGAGCAAAACTGAGAACAAGTTAATAGTTAATAAACGTGTAAAACACATTTTTAGAATCAAAGAAAAATACGCTCTGAAAATATCGAGACAGGCCATTGTGAATTCATATATTTCTTTTTAACAAATGCTGCAATCACTGTGGTCAGATGGATCTGTAATCGGCAGATCTACTTCACGAAGCAAGGAGTATTTAGGAAGAAACTGTGCTGGAGAACTTTCAGTGCCACCACACCTGTGTTACAATAACTGAAGAAACACCAGTTGCTTGAGCCAAAATTTTAAGAAGCTTGAGGTATCCCCCTTTCATACACAGCCACTTTCAGGCCTATTATATATAGAGGCAGAAATAAAGACATGTAAGATGTCTTTTTTCCTCTTACTATAGCAATGGCAACGTGTACTGTTCAAAAAGCAACTTAAAGTCTGAGATAAAAATCTATCAGAAAGTATTTAAAAGCCAGTGTAAAAAACACCTACAGAGGTGACCATGACATTTCTGAGCTACAATACACAGTTAGATAAAAAACTTTCACATTTGTTCTCATCTAATTGAAGAGTTTGTATTTAAGTGACATTCATCGCCGCACTTAACTCACCTGACGTGATAATCTGTTGCTGGCCTAAGGTCTTTCAGGTTATATTCTAATTCTTCTCCGCTGCAGAAAAAGAGACCAAAACCAACAAATCATTAAATTATAAAAAGCAGGATCACACTTCGCACAGCTAGTGATTTTCCAGTGACCACTGACTCCCTCGTATTATGATTTGAAAGAAGAAGAAGAAACATCCCACCACAGAAAACCAGTAGTAAACAACATACCAACAATTTGTCAACACACTTCATGTTTCTTGAAAACTTTATAGAACTCCGTATACATAACAGAAAAGTAGTTATGACCCCAATTCATATGGTAATCTAGCTATATAGGTTGATTTCAAAGCTATCCTTACACTTTGCTGACATTTGCATGAACCTCATTGTGTTTTTCAACCCTCTCAGAGATGAAAGTAACAGAACCGATACGTTAATTTTGTACTTTCTGCACATTCCCCATTGCAAAATACTTTCTAAAAACTGAATGACATTGAACTTCAGAGGGAAAAGTATAGTTCCTTGCACAACCATTTCACTTATTTGCTTTTTTTTCCAGAAGCACACTCTCTGTGAGGACCGTGGCAAGAAGACGTTTAATTAATGCCCTAACAGCTGGACCTGGATCTTTTTCAATACCAAGAAAAGTAAAACCACATTATTTCAGACATTTTAGGAAAAAACCCAGCATATGATCTATTAATTTCAAACGTAGCCAACAGAGTTAGGGCTATTCTTTTTCCTTCTGGTTTGTTTGCTGGTAAATGAACACTAGGCTCAGTCATGTGTTCTGCGAGGATGAAGGTACGGGTCAGTGCTTAATAAGTAATAGCCACCTCGTGTAAGTGCTTGGCTTATTCACGATTCTATTAAAATATGGGAAACAAGAAAATTCTCAGTTTAGCCTAAAGAATTATTTCATAGCCAGCTGGACAAATACAGGGAGATATTTCAAAATCAAGAGAACAAAATCAACCAGAAAGCACATGCCTGCTGGGCTGCCAGAAATCCACCAAAAAAAACTTTTTTTTTCTTCTCCATATAGTTCAATGCTCTGCAAATTCAGGGTTATTTTCTTTCCCCTCTGAAATGAGTGCACCTCCTTGCAAAGACAATGTATTCAACATATTGCAGGCTCTGTTTTGCCTATAGTAATAGTGATTACTGCTGCTCGTGCCGGAGCGTCCCGCGTTAAGCTAATGGCTGTTTTCTGGCCGGCAGCAGGAGACAGATCACTACTTGCAGCTTTAAAACAGATGCACGACATTCCAGAACCAGGAGAAAATTGTGCAGCCGTCATACCAGCAAGCACAACAAGCACCAGAAAGTGCTCCTTCCCATCTTAAGAGCTCAGCAGCACACATTAACCTACAGAGATGCTCACGCTGGCTCACAAACAGCTAGTGTACATACCAGAAAAAAAAAAAAAAATCAGGCATCCCCTGATTAATCCACTCTTTTTATATTACCCAAGACCTGCCTTCAGCATACCAGGAGGAACACCCTAATCTGCAGGACGTTTTAAGAAAGGAGATAGTTTGGTCTCGAGAGGTAATTCCATAAAGGCTGTACCACCTGGAGTCTATTTAATGAGATTTGGGAAGGATTAGCTATTTCACAACAGCCAAGGTCACAAAAATTTTCTCTCCTCGACGTCATTAGCGGGGAAAAAGAAAGGCACACCACCATATGTACTTGATCACAGAGTGAGCTCAGAGGATCACTGGAAGGAGAGACAGAGAAATCCCTCAGAATTTTTACTGAAGACTGCTGAGAGCCAAGAATTTGGGTTTTTCTGGGGAGCCCATATAGCCTATTGACTGGCGTGCTCCCTTCTCTGCTCCTCTAAGAGGCTTTGAAGCAGGAAAGCCCTCCAACTTTTGCTCCTTAGCTCAAAAAGCAAGCTTTACTGCTCTTAATTCTGCAAGTCCACGCAAATTTAGCCTGTTAGGACGGCAGCGATCCTGCCTGCGCGGTACACACCAAAGGTTTTGATATTTAGCCCAAGAGAAAAAGTAACCTTTGCATTGTCAATGGGAGAGACAGCATCGTATGCAAGATCTGCCATGTGCCGGGCAGGTGAGGATGGCAATTAGGGACCTTCTGACAATCCCAAGCACAAATACAGGTTGAGCGGAGAATGGATTGGGAGCAGCTCTGAGGAGAGGGACTTCGGGGTGTCGGTGGATGAGAAGCTCAACATGAGCTGCCAATATGCACTGGCAGCCCAGAAAGTCAATGGCATCCTGGGCTGCATCCCCAGCAGCGTGGCCAGCAAGGTGAGCTGGGGGGGATTCTGTCCCTCTGCTCTGCTTTGGGAGACCCCACCTGGAGTCCTGCCTCCAGCTCTGGGGCCACCAACATGAGAAGGACGTTGGAACTGGTCCAGAGGAGGCCACAAAATGATCAGAAGGCTGGAGCACCTCTGCTGTGAGGACAGCCTGAGAGAGTTGGAGTTGTTCAGCCTGGGGAAGGCTCCAGGGAGACCTTATTGTCCCTTCCAGTCCCTAAAGGGGCTACAGGAGAGATGGGGAAGGACTCTTGTTCAGGGAGTGGAGCAATAGGACGAGGGGGAATGGTTTTAAACTGAAAGAGGGGAGATTTAGATTTGATATTTGGAAGAAATTCTTTATTCTGAGGGTGGTGAGACACTGGTCCAGGTCTTCTGGGATGCCCCATCCCTGGAGGGGTTCAAGGCCAGGCTGGATGGGGCTTTGAGCAACCTGGTCTAGTGGGAGATGACCCTGCCCACCGCGGGCGGGTAGAACTAGATGGTCCTTAAGATCCCTTCCAACCCAAACCATCCTATGATTGTATGACATGCACTCAACCAGCTCCCTCCAGGCTCCTCCAGCAAGGTGGGGGCTGACAGGACAGCGAGGGAGAAATTACAGGGTGTCCAAATGAGCTCTTTTTTCCTGCCACTGACGGACACGCCAAAACGCACCTTGAAAAACTCAGAGAATTTATTGCCAACAAAACTACAAGTGTAAAAATGATGCTGTTACCTGTAAATTATCTTGTATTTTCCATCCCTCCCTTTATCCGATAAGGCAACCTCGTAGGTACAGGTGTAAGGCAAACCGTTGTTGTGTCTATCTGCATTTAGAAGGCCGGTGGGAGGCGACCAGGAAAGTAAAACCGTTCTTGCTTGAATATTTGTAACCTATAAAAGAAACATCAGTCACTCTCAATTCTGAGAAAAACACTATCCTCCAAGTATTTCCTTTCTGCATGTATCTTCACAATCAGTTTCTTGTAAAAAGGAAATTTCAGAGCTAGAGGTGAAAAGGGTGAGAAATGGTCACCAGCAACACAAACAAAAATACAGATTCATGACATGAACTAATTTCTACCAGATAAGGACTAGAGAGAGAGATGTCCCCAGGCAGGGAGCTGGCTCGTCACTGTCTCAGCATCCAGCAAAGGACACCTCGCACCGTTCTGGAGGTACCTGCTGCCGTGGCTAGAAGGGAACAGGAACTAAGGGGAACAAGACTTTATCCTACAGATTGTTTTGTACGCAATTATTTTTCTAAAGCTTTAGTTAGGCAGATTCTCTAATAAAACTCTGATGGCTTTTTCACTCATCCTGTTCCTTCTTGTAATTTGAAACTGCAACAATTCAACTGCCATTAAGTAAAAACCCCCCAACTCAAGGGAAAAACACAACATATCAATTAAACATATCAATTAAACATCATATCAAAACATTAAACATATCAATTAAATCACAACATATCAATCACAACTTATCAATTAAAAATTACATCGCAAATCAATGACTTCGTGCCCTGAAAGAAAGACTTCTTGTGTGATCTGTAGTCACCCCTGGGTGTGACACCTCAGTGGCAGATGGGTGAGGATTCTTCTTTAATAAAACACGAGAAAAATACCTCAAACCCCTGCACTAAAACAACCTTTTCACCCCACCAGTGCAGCTGCATTCTTCTGGAACCATGGGTCCACGTAACCCTAGACCAATGGAGGTTAGAGAACCAGCATCACCGTTCTCACCAGGAGAGAAGGCACCGGAGACACCGTCCATCAGCTGCACGTACCCAGTAGCATCTTCTCAGAGAGCAGCCTTCTCTTATCAAGCCAAGAAAGAAGGAAAAAAACCACAACAAACCCACCGCCACCACTGTCTCAAAAGAAAAAGAAATAGAAAGCAATACTTGCACTGGTTATCTTGGAAAACCAGCCCAACATTTTTATGCATGCCTTCTGAAAAAAGCCCAGGGAAGCCTCAAAGCCTCCACAGCCACAAACTCTTTTCATAATAAAAACAACTACGTTTTTCTTCCTTGATGGTAGCAAAAAGGTAAAGAATATTTTTTTAGCTAGGCTCCATGAGGAGGAATCAAAGCACAGGGTTTTATATTCTTTGTTCACTTCTACGCATCAGATTTCACCGGTTCTATCATTTTAACAGGTTTTTCCAACACATGGAGCGAACCGTTGTTATTTCAGAAGGTGTAAGATGAATGATGCAGGTGCTTAGTTACACGTTTCCTACCCTTTTCTTGAGACAATTGAAACACCTTACCCAGCAATGATTTGGTAATGAAATATTAGCAACCAGCTCTCCGGGGCTGCCTGCTTACAAATCCGGCTTCTGGGTATTTTTATATAAAGGAGAATATTTAACTCCCCACGTGAAAACACGTTGCTTCCAGCTGAAGAGCAACTGTTGTGTGTGATAGCCATATATCGAGCAGCTTCTTTCTGAGCAAGTCATAAATCTGTTTTTCTAACAGACCGACAAGTAGGTGACACCGTGAAACGTCTCATCTTAACTCAAACACCGCGCTCTCAAAAGTTGAAGGTTTTAATTTATAGCAGCACACTCGCGTCTCGCCAAAAAGAAAACCTCTGTTCAACCGAATGAGAAAAACAAGTTATAAGGCAAGAAGCTTTAAGCAGTATCAAGCTTGGGTTTTTTTTGGTAAAAAAATATGAACACGCAAATTCTCGTATGAATTTTCACAGGATCTAGTCACATTTTTCTGATGCTGTGAAATCGATGATTGCTTCCAAAACCTGGACCAGTGAAAACTGACACTGACTTAACTTATAGGAATCTTGAATGATTCAAATAAGACATTGAAGTTAATTTTTTGAGATATATATATACACATACGTGAATGAAATTGTGACAAAGATATTTAGAGCTAAAAGTCTGTATTTTAAATAATATTTTGATCAGAAAACTGTAGGGTAAAATCCAAATAGACTTTGTTTTTAACATACATTACCGCTATGCCAGCTCAGCCCATCAACACACAGCTTCTTTTATTATGGAAATATGCTTGCATAATTGTTTTTCATAAATTCAGACAGACTTGGAGCTGGAGGCACGCGATCCTGCCAATGTTCTATTGAAATGTTTTTCTCTATGACTACTCCCAAGGACACACGTATATATTCTGCGTACGGCAAAAAACTCTGGCCTTTCATGAACTTTAGCAATCTGTAAAAAGTTAGGCCTTTTGTAGCTGCTTAAAATAAGAGAAAGTATCTTATGGACTGTTTTTCTGAAGTCAGTGCACAGACTTCTCCATGCGGAGGATAAAAGCTCAAACAGAATCAAAAAATGATATGGGGTTGAAAGGGACCTCTGGAGATCACCTAGTCCAACCCCCTGCCAAAGCAGGTCCACAGGAACGTGTCCAGGTGGGGTTTGAATGTCTCCAGAGAAGGAGACTCCAACACCTCTCTGGGCAGCCTCTTCCAGGGCTCTGCCACCTTCACAGGAAAGAAGTTCCTCCTCACATTTAGGTGGAACTTCTTATATTCAAGTTTGTGCCCATTTCCTCTTGTCCTGTCCCTGGGCACCACTGAAAAAAGACT
>JAOXJK010000051.1:4402329-4416056 GCA_025774025.1 Xenus cinereus
TCTGGAGATCATCTAGTCCAACCCCCTGCCAGAGCAGGTCCACCCAGAGCAGGTTGCACAGGAACGTGTCCAGGCGGGTTCTGAATGGCTCCAGAGAAGGAGACTCCATGTTGAGGAGTCTCCTTCAAAAATGTTAAGAAACACTATTTTCAAAGTTACAAGATTTATTTAACCACTAATTCCAATGGCTAAAATTAAGCATTTTCTTCTTAAATTTCTTCTGTTTCAACCAATCTTACTTTCAAATAAGCAAACTTGGTTTTTCAACAACTCTCTAGACCTTCTAGTAAGTTTACTACCTTCACCTAGGAGATGCAAAGTAGCACTACCCAGTAGTCAGGTTTTGGTTATAGCTCAATTGTCCGTAGGGATTTTTGTCAAGCGTCAAGATCCCTGTATGAAAAGCAAAATAAAACCAAGAACTTGCCTATCAAAAGGCATTTCTGTTTCCAACAGATAAAAAGGGAACGATGCTGCATCTACCAGGGAGCAGCCATCAAAGATGGGGAGGCAACTGGATCGTCTTACAAACCAAATAGAGTACAGCAAGCTCAACGTTTATATTTAAGTTCACACTGTATTAACACTGTCTTTACGTGTGGGTGGTAGTGTTTTTTGGCATAGCCGCTAGATCCATATAGAGGCGGCCGTAAGGCGGAAAGGTGCAATAAAAAGGAATTCAAAATAAATAAAAGGGAATTAAAAAATAAATAAACCCCGTCTTTACCATGTGGGTCTTGTTCGTTTGACTTCGGGCTGCTTCTCGCTCTGCGCTCCGGTTTCTTCACCGCCGGAGCCCCCCCGCCGCCGCTGCTGGCTCCATTGTGGCTCTTCGCATAACCGTTATATACCGTCGCGCAGCTGCCTATATGGCTCTTGTAGATGGAGGAAGGAGGACTGTTCAGACGGTTTTGGCGGTCGATCTGCCTGTCCTTGAGTTTTTTGTGCTGTGGTTTGCTGTACTGGTCTTCCCTGGTAATGTAGCTGGACATCCCGTATAGTGGTATGATTTCTGAAAAGAAGAAAGGATTCACCCAAGTTAACTCAGAACAACGAAATCGGTGAGGTTTTTTTTTATTTTTCCAGGAAACCAAATTCCTGGCCATCTCTAAACGAAACGGTGCCAGATTTTCTTGGAGATAGATTTTACACCAAACCAAGGTGTTGGTTTTTTTTTTTCTTTTCTAAGGTTTTCTGCAAGAGTGATCAATTTTTGTTATTATATTGTGTGCTCATTTGCTGTTTGAAATTTTATAACTCTCTGGATGAGCCCCAATATACAGCAATCAGGGGCAACAGTTTTCCCCCTCTTTTTCAGTCTTTGGGGCACAGATTTCAAGGAAAAAATCCAGGCAGACTGATATTTAGGAAAAAGCCTTCCTGAGTTCACAGCAATTTAGCAGTTTCTTCCCCAGGGCCTGACTGGACAGAATAAGTTGAGATGCCCTGGTCTCAAGCTGCCATCACTGATTATATGCAATTTAATATCCCAGTATAAATAGATTTTACAATCGTGTCAACTGTGCATGCCTAAGGAGAGAAGTGTGGCGTGAAGTGGAAGCTTTGGGCAAGTAAAACTGTCGAAGAAAACCTCGAGGAATATCATCAATATCGTATGTACACTTCAGATACACTTCATTAAATACAACCCTCCCCTTTCCCTGCTCCAAGAATGACTCTCTCTAAGCTAAGGCAGGTCTAACTTGCAGGAATCAGAATATTTTCTGCTTTTCTTTAGTTCAGTCCTCCTTTTTGCGCTCCGCTTTGAGTCTGAAGCCTGAACAAACTCATGCCCAAACCAACCAAGTTTTGCCTTTGTCGAAAGTAACAATCGATACTCGATAAGATATCCTTCACATTTTTTTCTACATCCATTCAGAAGTTATCATACAAACTTCTGAAGCAAATCAGCACCCTGCCCAGCTGTTGGAAGCTTTGGAAGTTGAGATTGCCCTGAATATCGTATTATAATTTTCCAAGTTGTTTCAACTACCCAGATTTTCTGCCTTTGCTATTTTAGCACGTCTTTGGTTTTCATCTTTCCTTATCTAGCTACATGATGGTACCTGTAAGCTGGCAGCAACTAACTGCCTAAAAACAGCATGCTACAAATAAATGCAATTTTTTATAACTCATTGTATGGCAAATGGGCAATAGTGGATTAATGCTCATTAGCACAATATTCACCACTTCAATTATTTTAGTGTTGCAGGTATAGGGCATTCTAGTAAAGAAACCAAGGATTATTTTATTTCACTTTATTTCATTTTATGTCATTTTTAATTTGAATCGGCTTCTTGGTACCTCCAGGCTACAGAAATATTCAACGTCTACTTAACCAGTAGCTCTATGTTCGCTACGCAAGATTTTGTCAAGCAACCTGACAGACTGTCCTGTTCCTCTTCTGGCTGGCTACACCGTCCTACTGGTTTCTTGAGCTTCCCACTTCCTCCTTCCCAGTATAATAAAATTATATGTCAACTAGAAGGGTCCATTCCTCATTAGAAAACAAGGTCTGTTGGTCAACAGAAGCTCCAAGGGGTAGCATCAATAGATATCCCTCTCCTTTCTAGCTCTTCCTCCCACTCCCCCAGAACCTCACTTCTGGTGATGGAACCTCACTTTTGGTGATAAGGCTTAAACATATTCTTTAGAAAGGGTCTTAACTCCAGGTAGTTCAACACTGATGTAAAACCATGAATCCTGAACTGATTTCCACCAGAAGTAGCTTTGCCAATTACTTTTTTGGTGAACACCCTCTTTCGGATTACACAAAGACTTATCTCCGGGGTGGCAGAGACACAACAGGGCATAGTTCAGACAAAAATATGCCCCTTTCACTCCTTTTCTTGCAATTCTTTACTCATGGCCTGATTAGGGTTGCCACGCTACCCTTCGGTATCAGACAATGCTTTTCAGGGACTTGCTGCCCAATAAGAATTGGGCCTCAACCAGAATAACAAACAGAAAATGCCTGCAATTTCTTGGAAAACCACCGTGGCCATAAATGGCCAGGGGCCAGAAAGCACATTGTGGCCAACAGGAAGCGGTATCTGGCTTTTCCCACTGGAAACAACTGTGGCAAGTCCTGCTCGGATCCAGCCCTCCATATCCATCCTCATTCCCAAGCCAGGACGGACACATTTTGTGTCCTGTTTTTCTGTACAGCGCTGCACCGTGACGCAGCAAGAGCAGTCGGCATGACTCACGTCCCTAGTTTGGAGCACAGGATGAGACATTTTTTCCTCCACTGTATTTACAAATTAAGTTAAAAATGATTTTGTTTCTGCAACCTAGTGTTGCAACACAGGATTTTCCTGCATTGCTGTACCCTGGGTGGCTCCACTCCCCAACGCATCCCTGCTCCTGACATTCAAGAAGGAGGCTCCATCCATGTGGGCAAAACCACTCTAGAAGTTCTACAATTCATTTCTTTCCACTCTTGGTTTCCCTTGCCCCTAAAAGTTGCTGAACAGAGGTGTGAAACGCCAGTTCCTTCCTTCCAGCTCACCTTGTTCTCCATATATTGTAGGGGGAAGATGATGCTGTGGGAAAAACTGTGGTGGCATGTCCCCAGGTCCAGTGACAGGAGGATAAAAAGCCGTGTGAGAGTTGTGAATAAAATGGGGATGGTGCGTCAGGTACGGAGGTAAGTGATGGGTTGGAGAGATGGCCGAAGGGTAGCTCGGAGGGTAACACTCTGGAGACTGGGGGGTAACCACCACCCTCCGAACGCCGGTGTTGTCTTCTATCACCTGGAAGGGAAGGCAGGAAAATGAGCACGTTATGCAGCACCTGAACCAAACATATTTTTAAAACAGCACTGTTTACGGTCCCATTAGAAAATGGTGGGTCTTCAGGTTTATCCATAAACACATTTCTAAAATTAATATCAGCAGAAGCCATCGTAGTGGTGATGTGGCTTTTCTTGGAGACTCGGATGGCCACACTCATCACTGGCAGACTCACTGCTGCTGGTGATAACTATGTGGGTAGGAGACAAAACAAATAACCTGTATTTAGGGAGTAAAACAATTGAAAAAGGAACACAAAGCACCAAAATAAGAGTACTCAGTGGGACCAAACCTTCCATTCTGCCCGTAAAATTGCTACTACTGATTTTGACAGCACTGTGAGTGAGTATGGAGTCAGTAACACTTGGAAATTAGTTGGCACTGCTCTTGTGGAGAAGCTACGTGCGTGCACAGAGACAGGGACTCTGCAGGAACCCCTTGTATTGACACACGTTTTAAAAAAGAATGGCTCTGTTCACAACAGGTACCTGCTCAAGACGAATCATAGAGCAGAAAGGGGTTTTTTTTTTCTACTACGGAGCTGGTCTACATACGTCCATGCCAATCAGCTCTGGAATATGCATAACTTGGCCCCAAATGCCACAGTCAAAGCATGTAAAAACAGAGGTAGGACGGTGGAAATGTGCTTAGACTGAAAAAAGGTTTTTTCAGCTTATAATTTTTCCAGAGCTATATTTCTGGAGAACAGTCAACCAGCCAAATTTCAGTCCAAATTTAGGAGCCAAGCTTTTCTTGAAGCTTATTCAAAAAAACTTCTGCCATTTCTGGAACTTAAAAATACAACTGCGTAAGAACAATTACTACCCCTTTGGTTCCGTACCTTGAGGTGCATAAGGCAGAAAAGCATGAAGGAAGCATAATTTAGTTTGATACAACAAACAGGCTGTTAAAAATGTAATTTTTTTTCTAAACTGGCTGGTGACACACAGGTGGAAAAATATTGGTGATGAATGTGTTGTATGAGATAAATGAATGTGCACCAAGGACTCCCAGCAGATGACCACTAACATGAGCTGGAGTTATCTAACCCCACAGGGCATCAGCAGAAGACCTTGCTATGCTCCAGTGACCCTCGTCACATCACAGTGTCAGCCTAAACCACAAAGAAAAACTGGTTTATGCTGATGTTCACCGAAGTGAAGCAATGACACAGGCACAGGATCGTTCCTGCTCACTCTGCTGCAGAGGACCAAGCCCCGTCTAAGAGCCCATGGCCCACAGCCTCCACCAAACACGAGCCATGCCCCAGGCATCAGCTCGGCAAGTTATCACAGAATAAAATTTAACTAGTATTAGCTGAACCAATTCCTTCCTTAGGCCATCCGTATCCTAAGGTTATATGAATTCACACTTGATAGCTACGGGCTGTGACCACAGGCACGGACAATTTCTGTGGGTCAGTTGACCTCCTACAGAAGAACATTTCTCTAGAAAGTTAATTCACTCTATTGTAATTTACAATTTACGTTAAATTTGTCATCTGCTAGCTTTATATTTTGAATTTACAGAGTCCTCAAAAGACAGCTGAACCTCAGAGATTTAGGCGATCACATCTGTGTCATCATTGCCGTATTTTCAGGTCTCCCATCTCTGCTACTGATTCTACTCGACCTTCCCATCATCTCTTATCCTGGCGCAAGGTCTGAAACCCGCACTCCAAAACCCAGAGAAGATGAAAATCCTCTTCCATTTAGCACATATTTGATAAACAGAACTACTCATTTAGGACTGTGCAGAGAAATGTTGGACTTAACCCTCTTACACTTGGATCAAGCTCTAATTTGAGAGAGCAAGTTCCTACACCTTGATGTGAAAAGTCTTCACCGTGGTGTTAACTAGTCCAAGCCTCAAAGACAACTCTAACTTTAGTCTTCCAGGTGGGTATAAACTCTTATCTGTGCATCTAGACCAGACTACACCTGTGTTTTCTGCCCTAGTGAAAGATGAATATATTAAAAAACAGATTTAGACAGAAAGCTTGTACTCTGTGTTTAAAATTACTAGGATTTCTCTTCCTGAGCTACCTTCTAGGGAGCCAGGAGGAAAGCTCAAGAGTTTCTTCAAAGACCTTTTTGCTGAAATTATCCTGCTAGATGACTATAACACACCAGAAGTAGTGAGAGAAAAGCCAGAGATCGGGGGATGAGCCAGCCTTCCAAATGACTCTCATCAAAAAGCTAAGAGACTAATATTAATATATTTTATTTGTTTCCTCCTGGGCCACAAACGCTGACAGCATTCTTCTTACTTCATGTGCATGTATTCCAAATAAACGCAGAAACACAGGGGACCTTCATAAAAAGAATTTATTTTCCTATCCTACAGGGCATTTTCTCCCTGAACAAGGAATTACAGATTTATATGTAAATTTTTGAAGCTGCACATACCATCTTTAAATATGATATTCTGTCCTTAACAGATCATAAAATTGATAATCCATTATACTATATATTATATGCATCATGTAGCTATAAAACCAGCACGGGTTAAGATTGTAAATATATCTTGATTTGTACAACTCATGGTGGATCGATTACATCAGTGCCATTCTGGGAGATGACACTCCTTCAATTCATCAGAAAGATGGAATTTAGTTAGAAGACGAAATTAGTTTCGATCCATTAATGTAGCAGAGAGGTTCAACTTTGCTATCTGAAGAAGAAACCCACAATTCTTTGTATCTGCTTAAAACCATTTGTCGTGAAGATCATAAATTCATCAGGAAACACACTGTCTGCTGCACGTCTCTGCTTCAGCGCCCAGAAGCAATGAAACCCTGATCCCTGTTGAGGGCTCCAGATGCAACTGGAATATTAAAAGTAATTGCTATTACTAATTTTAGCCGTTGATATTTACAGAAAACAAATTATCTCTGGTCATTTGGCACCTAGGGCTAAACTTTCCCTATTCTGTGTTTTTCAAACAGTTACCAGGTAAATTGTCTTCTGCTGTTATTTTTTGCTGGTGTAATTGGCGTGCAGCCTCAATAACAATATTATTATAGCATGGTTCTATGTGGGGTTTTTTTTTCCATATTTTAGGGAGCTTAATTGCTGAGTGAGGTAGATAGATGATCTTTCAGGTGAATGTGTATGAACATTACTCATACACAATAAAATTGCCTCCCCCATCGGTTGCTGCATTTTGAGAATACCATTTTAAATGTTACTCGTTTACCATTGAAGATATCATTGTAGCAATGAAAACTCAATCTAGAGATAATTGACATATTCAAAGTACATCACTGCTCCATGTTCTCTTATTTTTCTCCACTAAAATTTAATGCTACACCCCCAGGAAAAAGAGAGGCACATTCATTTTGCACAGGTAAACTGTACCTGTATTTTGTGAGTTCCAGTTAAAGGAATACAATCACTCTCATTCTGGAACACACACGTTTACTGAATAGGTATAAAATGGTAATATGGAATTAATTTCCACTTGCTTTCAAAATTTTTTTCTTATTTCACTTAAACTTAGTGTGCTAGATCCACCAAGGACATCTGGAGCATGGCCACTGGGTGGACCACGACCAATACTTTGGGAATTTCATCAACTAATTTGAAACTTCATTCATAAATCAATCTGTACCAGAAAAGCAGTACAGAATGAGCTCATCCACGAGGAACTTGGATGTCAACATTTTATTTATTTGCCTAATTTATTAAGGATGCCAATCCAAGTTCACGCCAGCCCTGGCAAGTTTGCATCACTCTCTTTGCTATCCATCACATACAAACACCAGTATTAAATCTCTACCTTGAACCTGGAAAACAGACAGATGAACATCTATAATTCTGGCAAGAATGGTGGGGTATTTTAAATCTAGAATGATACCGATCTTCAGGACCAAAGCTCGTGAACTTAAAAGGATGGTCCCTTTATAACTCGCTCCATGTGAGGGTGGGATCTGCACAACCTTCCTTGTGTTCAAGGCGTTGGGGAGGACCATCCTGTTAAAGGATGACTCGATCACTCGCTGTCTACCAAAGACATAGAGAAGCTCTGCGAGCAGAAGGCCATCCAAAACCAAAGAGTCCGGGGCTAAAAGCTTACACTAGCCAAACCTGGTTTTGGAGAACACCTCTTTTAGGGTACAGCATGTACCCAAGACCAAAATCCTGATTCCAAAGGATGTGATGGATTTTCTACCCACTGTAACTGTCATTTAAAGACCTTCCTATTTCTAGAAGTTATGGTCTAGTTCTGTCAAATGCTATATGCCTGATGCAGGAACTGCAGGACCATGGCTTGAGTTGCAAAGCTCAGGCTACACGACCCCAACGTTGCCTCCTGACAAAAGGAACCTTATCAGTTCTGTGCATATACTTCATGCTCCAACCAGTAAATTAGTCCTTGAGCCTTAAAATATCTGTGGCAGAGACCATGTTATTAATACAACTCCGTAAATAAGATCAAAAGTGGAGTTTCATGCCAAATTTCCGTGTACAACTACACAAGTAATTCCTCAATCTCCAGTGGAACTGCTCCAGACTTATTTCAGAGAGAGCAGTCTTTAGCCAATAGCCCTAAGCAAACAAGTTCATAATCATGCTCTTTGATATTTCCATTGTTCTAGTTCTCCTCGTTAGAACACCCCAAATCCTACTTCCCTCCTCCCAAGCATACACTGTGAAAAACAAAAACAACAACCCATGAAGATGGCCCCAAATTTAATAGCTTGGCAACCAAACCATGATCTTTTAATCTTCAGATTATGCTAACACCAAGGAAACAGAGCGCTCTGGGAGCCAGGAGGCGGCACTGGGCCACAGAGCCCAAGGTCATGTAACCTCTGGTGGACATCCCAGAGGAGATCATGGTCCCAACCCAGCCCCAGAGGACTCCTGCGGCAGTGGAGTAGCTCCATCCGCAGCTTGGGATTGAAACAGGCATTAACAGGTTGTGCCCAGCTCCTGGCAAGTTGTAGGAGCTGCTGTCTTCTTCAGCATACAACAGTTGAAACCAAAATTGTTGACTTCGCAAGCATTTAATACAAATTTCTGTACCATGCCACCTTCCACAGCTAACTTTCACAGTAGCAATACTGTCCACCAAGAGCACAGCGAGGAACGCTTTCTCTCTTTTATATTTAACTAACCCTTAGCCAGCAAAGAACTGCTGAGACGTGAACTCTGATCTGACAGTTTGTATCTGCCAGAGACGCACAGAGGTTGGTCTGCTGAGAAGGAAACGCAAAATCACCAGCTCTATTGAACCAGTCTTTAAAAGTAAAACCATAGCACGAAACATCTGAACTGGTGGTGTGTGTTTGTCTTCTATTGTTTCCCCAGATTCTTCCCCCACTCTGGCTAAGCCTTCTCATTGGGAACATCTCCTTAACATCAACAAACCCAGCTTCTTGTCACGACTACGAATAGAAATAGAGTCTATTTTTCTGCTGCTTCCAGTGGAGCTGATCTTGCAGGGCACGCAACCTCCTGCCAATATTTTGCTGATCATTTTCACAATACCGAAGAGGTAATGAAGCACCATTTTAATCCAGGGTTGCAATCACTAGATAACCAACGTAATAGTTAAATCTAATACTCACAGCTCCAACAGGCTTGGCATAATAAAATGGAAAAAAGTTGTCATGCCTTTTTTATTTTTTTTTTAAAGGCACCGTTACTTCTCTGCAGGGGTATCTGCTTTCTGCCCGACTCTTAGATGTACACTTTGGGGACAAATCAAACAAACAAACAAAAAAATCAAATATCTTTTGATTCATATCTCAGAGTGCATTCATTTCCTTTATGGCCTTTCCCTTGCCATTCTAAATTTAAGCTGTGTTCTCATTGTTTATCATAAAATAAGTTTTTAACCATGAGGCAAAAGACAAAAGCAAGAGCAAATAAGGCAGGGACATTTATTACACTAAGAACTAATTTGATTACTACACAATTTCAACCACTATTTCATACGAAGCGGTCTGAAAGGCAAGAGCTTCGCTCGTCACACAGCACAACACAAATTCTGCCACTACAAAGCACTGAATACAGAGTTTTCTCCTAAAACCTTCCACCATATTTCCAGCTGCTTGGAAAAATGTCTTCAGAAGCAGGTTGGTTGGGTTGGAGATTGGTTTTTTTTGGTTAAGAAACTGCTTAAAGGCTTCTTTAGTGGAATTATTATGGTGCCCCCCAAAAAGGATTAAAGAGGAATGGGGTTCAGACAGATACAACTGGAAGACTTCATGACTTGATTTCAAATATACCCAACCGTTTATCCAGTCCAGGGGCTGAGAGGTACAACTATATTAATAAAAAGAAGGGGTTGAAGTTGTTTCAAAGGAAGGGTAAATCTTTTAAGAAAACTTCTCTGTATGATATGGGCCAGTTTATTAAATTAGGTGAGAGCACGAGGAGTATTAATGCAAATGCTATCTCAAAGCACAGCCCAACCACCCACCTGGGGATGCTGGAGGAGCAGGAGGAAGCTGGACCACCCTGCCCTCTCTCCCCCGCTGCCCTAAGAGCATCTCCCGTACCCGAGGCATGTTTTCACTCTGTTCAGAAGTTAAAATACCACAGAGCTATTGCAGTATTTTGTGGGATTTAAGTATGACGCCATCCACAATTTTTCAGACTTACACGAGCTCACATGTTTCCTGGGGAGGGGAAGGAATTCCAGGGCATCATCTATTTTCTGCTGAACCAGATGCAAAAATATACGCAGCAAAAGTTCTTATGCCATTCATCAAGGATATTTGAAATACTTTGTATACTCTTAATGAAGCTTTTGGTCCAATCCAGGTCTCAAAGGGGTGAAATGATTTGATTTATTGTCTTGTTCACAGCTATTCTGCCTTATATCAACAGATTTTTTTTTCCTTTTTTTTTTTCCCTTCTTTATTTCAGAAAGTCTAAACTTTGCAGAAGAAGGAAGGAACACAACCAGCCCAGTAATCTGAAGTGGTTATTTACAGAGAAGAGCAGTGGCTGTTCGAGAGTTCCAAAATTTAACAGTTTTGTGGAAAAAAAAAAAAGAAGCTGTGTTTTCATTTTTTCCCCATGAACAGATAATTAAATCACATTTATTTGTGACACCAAACCAAACCCCACAGCTCTTGATAGGCTGCAGGGTTTCTGCTGGGAAGATACCAAGGATCAACAGCAGATTGCATAGCTACAGTGGCTCCTTTTCTCACTTCCACCGCTCTCCTACCCCTTCTGACTGTCACCCTACAACTTAGAATCATAGAATGGTTAGAGTTGGAAGGGACCTTAAAGATCATTGGGTTCTAAGCCACCTCCCACCAGACCAGGTTGCTCAAAGCCCCATCCAGCCAGGTCTTACAGCTAAGTTGCACATAGAGGTTCTGAATACATCCCTTTTCCCAGTGTTAAAAAAAACAGCTGGTACTGGTATACATACCGGTGTGTGAAGGTGCAAATGTCTATGTAATGTCAGCAAAGAGGAGGAGTATGAAAATGTGTATTATCATTTTCATTGATATAACTAAATTAAACTTCAGCCAAGTAGACTTCTCTATATGGATCAATGCTACTGCTCCTAGATACATTTTAACTCTTGAAGAAGCGTACCTGTGAGATATAACCGGGAGGCACATGAATAGGGGGAATGGATCCATTGGGTGACATCATGGGAACCTCAGCTGGTCCTAATAGAAAGAGAGAAATAAGATATTAGGCTTTTTCAGCTAAAAAAATTGCACAATCGCTCAGAAAAGGCTAAAAATAGCTTTATTTTTGAAGCCTGCAATAACAAAATGAGCGGCTCCACTAATTTCTGGTATATGGAAAATGCCTCATGCCATCATTCTGAGAATAAGATCATTGTTCAATGACTTTACCATATATTCCGTTGAAATAATATTTTCATCATAAAACAGCTAAAACATAGACTTTATATTACCCACTGATCAACTTATACAGCATTAAGCAGTAACACAATATGTCCTTTAGCAGCCCACAATTCCTATATTGAAATCTGGTTAAGTTATTCTTGTCGAAGGAATGGGAGCCGAGAACAAAGCAGAAACTGTGCAGCCTGGAATTAGGCAGCTCCCTCAAGGAAAGCGTCCAATTGTAGCATAAAAAAAAAAAAAAAAAAAATCACATATGTGAAAAACTATCTATCTATTTAAGAATGCACAAAGACCAAATTCATTATCTCAGCTATTCAGACTAACCTTGGAATGTGGTTATACAAGCAAGAAGCTTACGGTTTCCACTCTGAAATCCAGCCCTGAACATGCAAGTTCCATTCGGAGGCACTGAGCACAAGTATAACAAAGCGGGTGCCATGAAGCATCCCACTTCTGCAAACAGAGCCTGGCGGCTAAAAGCAAGCGGCCAGATAAAATGGAAATAGTTGGCTCCATCGCTCATCGATCCGGCCGTTAAAATTGGGACCATCACCCAGAGCAGTCAGTAAAATGAACCCCCAAACATCAGACGGCCATTTGCAATGAGAGTTCACTACTTTGAAAAATTAATTTAATTACTTCCTTATTACATACTAAAATTTTTACACGAACCTGGTAGTTACCCCATTTGCCATGGGCTAAGAAAATCCTCATGGCCAAACTCTTGAGAAGAGCTCAGAGAGAACTCTGCTCCTTGTTACCTCAAACTGAATTTTAGCTTTGACCACCAATACGAATGATAACTTCAGAATCTTCTCTGGTGGAGAAGCCATCTCCAAAATATCACATTCTAGGTAAGGAAGCTAAACACTAAAACACATGAAGGATTTCAGGCCCAGAGGGGATGTAATGGCCTTTAGGAATGACCACTCCTGAAGTTTAGACAAATCTAATTGAACCCCCAACAACAAAGTGAGCCCCAGTCTGTTGCCAGGTATCAGCAAAACCACTCCGCATTAATTATCAAAAAGTCATTCCCTGTCCATCTACACTTTTATACTCCTCAGGCTGCTCATCGTACAACACGCAGGACTTCCCGACCTCCCAAAATCCAAGTTAAACACAGGAATCCATCCCAGTTATTTATACCTCCTCTGATCTTGGTTCGTTTTCTCCATCCAGGTATTTACAGTCTAATCAGCGCATAATGGTTTTTACCAGTCACATTTAGATTTGAAAGATGGTAATTTATGGCCAAGCGCATTAATCTCACGGAAACTCCAAAGTTTAAATTAAAAGAAGCCACTTTAGGTGTGTGATTCTGCTGCTCTTCGTATTTCCCTACACTGAACCACGTAGGGAACCCTACCTGTACGACAGCCCCCAAAAGAAAAAAAAAAAAAGCTTGTTATTACTACTTCTTATTCAGCTCACGTGGGTTTTCCCCCCACACCTTATTCTTTAGCCATTTCAGCATTATTTGTGTCCCCAGATAGTAAAAAATTTTGGTGTGAATGGCAAAAAAAAGCTCAGTGTGAGCAGTAAATGCAATTATTGGGGGGAAACTGCCATCTAAATGGCTCTATTTAAAGCCATCAAAAATATGAAATGACAATTTTATTTGATTGGTTCAGAAAGAACTTTACAGAAATATTTGCGTAAATGTGTTTTCCCTATCAAAAAAATCTCTGCAAATTTCTTTTGAGGAATATGCTTTTTTAATTCTATGAATCTACTTTGGCCGACCTGCACTGCCAAGTTTCACTCCACAGTAAACTGGAGAGTATATCGATTTGTAATGGCCCATACTGGTACCCACACAATGACACAATCCACACCGGATTATCCAGTGCTGTGCAGTTCTTTGGGATGGAACATGCCTGAGATTAGATAAATTAATAGATAATATTGGTCTGCAACTCTATACAACAACACATCTTTTACACGATGCCTATAAATACTTAAAGGGTGCATGTCAAGAGGATGGGGATGGCCTTTTTTCAATGGTGCCCAGGGACAGGACAAGAGGAAATGGGCACAAACTTGAATATAAGAAGTTCCACCTAAACATGAGGAGGAAC
>JAOXJK010000051.1:4423969-4435821 GCA_025774025.1 Xenus cinereus
ATTTGAAGATATTTAGTATTTTCTCTTTCTCTTTGAGGATTTTATTACCGTTTTGCATTTACACCAGAATAACTTGGAAAAAACCCCACAAGCTAAAATTCCAAGTGTGACAATCAGTGCAGTGCTCAGAGATGCCCTCAGGGAGCCCGGGGGTCTCCCAGCTGAGCTTTGCTCACACGACCACAGGGAGAGCGACCTCATCCTTCCTTCACTCCTTCACAGCAGATCATTAAGAACTAAAAAATAAGAAGCTGCATCTTAAATAGAGAAGCCTCAACCATAACATCATTATTCTGGGTTGGCAAGTGTGGCACACAAAGTATTCCCCTGAAACAGGGAGCTGCTGGAGCACAGCTCTCTCCTCCCCAGGGGGAAGCAGCTCTACCAGAGCCTTCTCCCAGCTGATGTTACCCAGTTTCTTGTTCAGCATCTCCAGTGACTGAAGCTCCACAAAGTCCCTGGCCGCTGTCTTCCACTGCCCACCTGCATTTGCGTTGGGAGTGTGTCCAACTTCCATTTCTTCTCCCTAAAATTTTTGCTTGCTAAATCTCCATCCACAATAGCGGACAGAGGAACATTCCATCACTTTCTTTCCAACAACCTTCTACGAAAGCCCCTGCCCATCCCTCTTCGCGTTGTCCTGTCTCCCTTGAGTCTGCCCTTCCACAGACCAAACAAAACCCATTTTTTAAGCTTTTCTCATAACTCACCCTTACAGCTCCCCGATTCTCTTTCCTGCCGTGCTCAGTTGAGGCCAAACCAAAAGGACGGTGCTCAAATCCCACCGCGAAGCCCAGCAGAGCCGCCAGAATCCCAGCGAGGCACGGAAGGTTCCTCCTCACCTCTTTTACTCCAGCAGACTCCTCCTGTAGCTCTCAACTACACGGTGGCTGCACCAGAGAAGGCACAAACTTGCTTTTTCACAGCCTTCTTTCCTTTATAAACACCAAAGGTGATGGGGAAGGCTGTGACTCACCAGGTTATGTTTGAAGGGCCCCGTCATCCTCCCCTCATTTTCACTTCATTTCTCATACCTCTCCGCTGAGCCACCGCAAGGAGCACGTTACTCGAGTTGTGTTTTTAAAACATGCCTCTCTGCTAACGACAGCATTACATCCTTCAAAAAATAAACCATAAATCCTCTGTCCCCAGATAAACAATCCTAATCACATCGCGTGACATGGCGGGGGGAGTTAGACTCTTCCCTTTCTATATAAATTAACTGCTGATAAGAAGCAAATATCGCATGATTAACTGAATTCTTCCAATTATTAAAATAACACTTCAAATTTCAAAAGAACAGCTCTAGGACAGTTTCTCCAAAGCACTTCTGAATTATTCTGATTTTTCAAATGCAATAAAAGAAGTTTCTTGTTGGCTGTAAGAGTCTGAAATTAATTTCCCATGCAAAACGTTCATGGTGCCATTTGACGGAGATTAAAAAACTCTTATCCTTTGCGGGGTAAGTATTTCAACTGGCCATCACTCTCGGGGTATTTATCTCTAAGGAGATTTTAGGGGAACAACGTACATTTTGGTGTAACACAGAGGTTATTAGAAAGTTTTCAAACATATGATTAAGTTCTCCTTTCAGTGTCTCCCAGGTGTTCAGTGTGTCTGTCCCAGGAGAAGAGGAAAAGCCCTGCCTGGCAGGAGAACGGGCTGATGGGGCTGCCTCCGCTCAGGAGGCTTCATGGGTGCAGTTGCCTTGGAAAAATCCCATTCCTGGAGCTGTGACGAGGTTCCCAGAGGGATTTACCCAGCAAAACACAGCCCGCCGGGACAACTCCACCCGCAGGGTCGGGAATTTGCTGAAAGCGAGTGGGGTGTGGGGAGAAGGGGCTTAGCCACTCCGCAACTATTCAAGGAATGCTCTTGATTTCCTCTTAAGAGCCTTAGGTTGAAAAACTGTCTTCTGAATTAGTTGAATTTCTTGGTATTTCAACTCCATTGCTGGGATCTAACATCACAGTCAGTAAAGTAAGTGAAAGAGTCCAAATTCAGTATTATACCATTTCTCCTTACAAAGCAAGGGGACGGAGGGTAAATGGCAGCTAAGAAAATATCTATCTAGTGCATTATTTAGAAAAAATAGATATACAATTTTCAAAAGGTACAATTCTGAGTCATAACTTTAGTCCCCGTGGCTGCAGGGGTGCATGTGCTAACAAGGATTCTCAGGTTGCCCAGAGAAGCTGTGGCTGCCCCATCCCTGGAGGGGTTCAAGGCCAGGTTGGATGGGGCTTTGAGCGACCTGGTCTGGTGGGGGGGTCCCTGCCCAGGGCAGGGGTTGGGAACTAGATGGTCTTTAAGGTCCCTTCCAACCCAAACCATTCTATGATAAGGGCAAGGGCTATGTGTGCCAAAAAAGAAACAGGGAGGCACAGCAGCCTTGACTTTAACTGATCAAAACACAAATCACATCCACCTTGCTTCATTTAAATTACTTTTGAGCATTAAAAAAAAAAAATAAAATAAAATCATTCCCCCAAAACTGCATGTGGGTTACAACTGCGTGACTTATGTCTTGCACCCACAACCAACGTGCTTCTCTCTTAAAAGAAGGAAGAAACCCACAGGCATATTCTTCCTTTTCTTTCTCCTCACTTCCACCCAAGCCATCTCTGGAAAGTTCCTCCAGCTTAGTGAAAGGATGAAAAGGATGACAGGGTAAAACAAATTTTAATGCATGTGTCAGATCTAGACTGTATGTACTGTCCCAACACCCAGCCTTGGAGAGGCTGCCATTGCCCAGCCTCCACGCCAGGCCCTGGGACTCTTGCACCATGGCCAACGCTTCTCTAAGGTCAACCCTTCCTCATGGCCAACCCTTCCCTTCAACTGCTCCAAACCAAACTGATTACGAGATCAAGCAGTTAACGACATCTATTTTTATTTCTAAACTGTTTCACTGATCCCATCAATCAGGCACCAACTGCTGACAACGGCGGTGGCGATGGGGGGACAGGAATACCTGGAGTGAGACTGCTGCACATCCAACAGAATTTGTCTAACGGTGAGGAAAACAACCCACTGGGTCATATGAGTTTGTGCATTAGCCCTCCCAGCACACAATAAAAAAAAAAAATAAATAATGAAAACAATTTGTCCTGGTGACTCAGAATCTCCAAGGCTTGAAGACAGCCCTGCTTCTGTAACACTGCATCATTCTGGCTTCAGATCTACTCTCATGGGTCTCAGGCTCGTGACTCAACCGCTCTCCCCTGTATTTGCTCTTGCAGTTGCCCATCAAGAAGTTACTGAAATCTGCATGTATCACAGGGTCTGGCTAAAAAGCAAATAATCTAGAGAAATTGTTAACATCACTGGAGAGTATTAAAAAAAAATAATTTTGTTATTTTCCTTGGAAGTCTACAGAAATTAGAGCTCATCAACCTTTCTGGTTAAAGCCTGCATTGTTTACCACAAGCCTTTCTAATGTGAAGATTGCAACGATGTTCTCAACTGTTCTGGAAAAACCTGAAAAAAAGCATCCTGGAGAAACACCCCTCATGCACGAGCTGCTTTATTTGCTCAGACTGTTTAACAGGTTAACTTCATTATGTCAAACTCAGAGCAGTTGTACCCAATTTTTATCTCGCTTTTAAGACTGCTGCTCTTAATTCAGACCTAGAAATGGGTTTCTGTCTCCGAAAGATGATGCATTCAGAAAAATAAAAAACCCACACCAAAAACACTTCATGCCCCAGACATCTCTTTTGTCAATAAGCTTCTTGCCTTTATGCGCAGCATCCCTGAAGACCTAATGCAGTGATTTTTTTTTCAAAAGCAAAGAATTGAAGTTTTGACCGTGAGCTCCTCACCCTCTTCCCTTTCGCCAGGAGAAAGCTTAGCATCAAATCCTACATCTTGCACAGAACAGCGTTAAAGGAACCTCTAAACCTCGCCACGCATGACACCCCATTTTATAGGAGAGCAAAACAAAGACGCGAAACTATCCGATACTGCCACATCAACAGCAAGAGAAAGGATAAGGAACAGAAAGAAATGGCAGTGATGCTCAGCTCTAACCACTCGGACACACTCAAACACTCTCCCTTCAATACCCCAGATTCAATAAGTCTTATAACGATCCAGAGCCACGGCGAAAGAAAACAACTTAAAGAATTCTCTGAAAAAATGTGGTTTGTCACTCTGCTTTTTGCCCTGCATCTGAGTTACATTAAATCAATGTAGTTTTCATTACGGAAATTATCTTTTCTAAAAAACTTTGCTGTGTCAGCGTAATAGAAATATTGTTCCACACCATATGTTTTAAGGATTTACCTCCTCCTCCTGTCTCATTTCTCTGTGTGCGCGCAGATATACGCGTACTTGTATACACTTACGCTGGCATACACGAGAGAAAATAAAGAAACCTGAAAAAAATTAAGAACAGTGACACTTTTAACCCATAAATTTGTGATCATGAAAGATTTTAATCTATTCTGTGTGACAACTACACCCAAGTTCTGAAGGATGTAAAATGCCCTACAATGATACACATAGAAAAAGTTTACAACGAATGGATGCACAGTGAAACGTTCACATTTCCAACATTCATACAAAACAACGCATAATGTTATGCCAAATCATTAAGCTGCAACTTTCAAGCAAGTTATAAGTTTTCCAACAAAGGTTTTTCTACAGAAAACGCAAGTTTGCCAGAATCAAAGTATTTCACATGAAAACTCCAATGACACTGATGAAAACTAGGCTGGCTTTCAAGTCCCACTTGCCACCCACTATGACAGCTCTCCCACTGGCCACCGGGACTTTAAAAGACCTGATAAATTGAAGACACTTTCCAGGATCCTCAACACATGGCCAACTGACAGGAACCAGTTGCCTTCTGGAGGTTGGACTGGGCTGGGAGTCCCATTCTGCATGTGCTGGTGGCACAAGATCTCTAAGGATAATTCATCAACTTGCATGTTCCTGTTTCAAACTCAGCCCATTTTTCCTACAAAGGCCAGGTCCAAATGAGATTTTGGGAGGATAACTAAATGCTTCCTTATAGTTTACTGTGCTTTAAAAATCGGGCTTTTCTGATTATCAAAACATATATGATAGAAAATAAGGGATTGTCTTGTAGAAATTGCTACTGCAACTAGCTCTTCCCGCTTTGAGCTAAATATGTTTAACATCATGCACTTATATTTTTATATCTCGATATACTACGCTGAATCCATTAATCCATTTATAGATATTTTATAGAATTATGCACCATATCAGGGTATTTTATCAGCATCTTATAGCACAGTAAGTTATGCAAACCCCAGAGAGTGAATTATCTTCCACCTACGATTTATAACACACTGTGAAGAGCTTATAAACACTCAGACGTGGTTAATTTTTTTCTTTCAAGTTTTCTGCCCATAAATTATTGACTACGGTTTATGTCAATACAGTCGTGAGAATGAGCTGTCACTATAGAAACAGTGACAGCAATGAAGTCCTTCCTCCCTCTCCCACACACTGAACTCCAAGAACAAACATATTCTTGTTATTTCTTCGGGAGTGATTGCACGCTGTAATGTCCCAAAGCAGAACTCACCAAGTTTGAGATTTTTCATTTAGTTTTAAAAGGCATTTTTATTTCCAGCAATCTGCACCCTTCCCGTCAGCTTTTCCTTCCACTCCGCTTTTCCTTCGGAATCGCAAAATTGCTTGTGAAGCATTTTGGAAACAAAAATAGATGAGCAGCGCACTTAAAGGAATTATAATCCATGTTTATTTAAGTTAGATATAAATATAGTTGGGGAATGGCAGAACGGTTCTTGGGGGGGGAGGGAAGGGAACAAGGGTGAAATTTTACTCGTGCTGCAAAGAGCCTCAAGTTACTACACAACTTATTGCCATTTTCAGATTGATTCACCAAAATCATATCAAGTTCTCTGTACTATACAGCTGGATATCCTGGGTATAGAGTTAAGCTTGTTTAAATTCCTTTAATATCAGAGGAAGTTGCACAGGTAACGGAGCAGCTCGTACAAGCGCTGCTGGAGAATCAGGCATTACTATGGTAATTTCCCAATACAGAAGCATGTTTACAAACTACGACCAAAGGCTTAAAAGCTGAAAAGAATTATTTTGCAGGCACTATTTTAAGTCTTTGAGAAGAGTTATGATGAACTTGTCAGTGAGAGCAAACATTTTTTCAAAATAAACCGAATGGTATGTTAAAAATGTACGTTTACAATGTGGGTTGTATTTTTCTTTTTAAAGAAGATACAGCAACAATTTATCTTTTTTTTTAAAAAAAGTTTATATCTAAAAATATAGCAACAAATGGTAAAAATCCCGTCCCTTCTTTTTAACTTCCTTCCCTTTCTGAACCCCTGCATTAAGGCGATGCTCGCATACGGTCACTAAAAGGTTTGGGTTTTTTTTTTGCCCTTGCAGAAGGCTGAAAGGAGCGTTTCTCTCTCCCTCTCGCATTCAGAAAGCCGGAGGACAAGAGGAGCTATTCAGGCCGTGCTGGAGTGCCTCACAGAGACGGCAATATGTTCCCAGTTGGCAAGCTGGGATCTGTTTGGACAGTGAGCCCAGCCATCCCCTCGGCAAACACCAGCATTCCTGCCTCTCCGCGGCAAGGAGCGCCACGGACCCTCGGCGAGGGCTCTCCCAACCCATCAGGTTCCTCCAGAACAAACACCTCTTTGTGCCGAGCTTCCAATTCAATAGGCTTTACACAAAAAAAAAAAAAAAAAGAAAAAAAAAGCTGTCTCCCTCCACTCAGCACTAGGTTTGGATCCAAAAAAATAATTCAAAAGCTGAAAATCAGAGAGGAAATACCACGGAATTATATTTAAGTGTATCTTTAGTAGCTTAAACTTTTGGACAACGTTACAAATCGGTCTTTGGATACTGATCTGGTTCCTAACGCTACGGCTTTTTGAATGGTCGGAGCAACAAATAAAAATCACTGAGCGACAGAGTGGGAAGTTACGGGTTTAACTGCAGGTTTGCAGTGGATATTAAAAAATAAACTACCACCCTCTGTCATGGCAAGGGCGAGCTGCAGCCTTTATACAGCACCACGAGCTTGTGGTGGGAGCCTCCCCTTGGACCTGCAAATGCCCGCAGAGCTCCTGCCTCTCCTGATCACAACTGCTTTGCAATCAAGCACGAAGGTATTTGTAGATACATGCCAGTCTCCCATCTCCATTTGGAGCTCCCCAACCTCTTTCTGGTGGGGGTGAAAAGAGGAGGGCTTCATCTTCATGTCTGCACTCCCTTCACTTCACCTCACTGCATCTCAACAGGGATGGACCAGAGCTCCATCCCCATCCCTGGTTACAACATCAGCTCCTGCCACGGGGAGCTGAGAAGTTTCTCTGATACAAAGAGACTCCGACATACGGCTCCAGGCCTCCAGGCAATCAATGGAAGTAATTAGCTTTCTCTGCCCAACGTGTGCTCCATCTTAACTATTGCTATTTTGCACTTGTGGAATTCATTAACGCAACCCTAACAGAGAGACTTGAAACTTCTACATACTTCACCAAAAATCCTACCTCAAATAGACTCATAGTGGCAGATTCAGAAAGAGAAAGAAAACCCAACTTCAAAATTCCAGGAGAAAAGCACTATTTGAACCCACTAGGTGATGCTACAAAGTCAACTGTGCATAGTCCTTGCCTCAGCTTACTTCCACCTCCTGTCCCAACCCTGATGCTCATCCCCAGTACATCCAGTAGCTGGGCTGGGAGGTGGGTTTTTTTGGTTTTGTGGTTTGTCTGTTGTTGGTATTTGAGGAGGGGAGAAGATTAAAACCAGGAGAGGTTTTCTGCTATGATATACCCCAGTTCAAGAACACCCACTGGGCATGACACAGCTACGTTTGGTCCTACGGCCAGTGTCACATGACATCAGATTTATCAATCAAAATTATCCTTTGAAAGCTCAGTTTGCGAATCTCTAGGATTCCTCCTCCATTCTACCTGGGCAGCATTAAATCAGATCTCTGCTTCTGCTTAGAGGTCATAGCCCACTGTTGGCTTCCATCAACCATGAGCAGCAAAGTCCACTTGTCTTTCCCAGTCTGGAGTGTGTTCAGCAGGCATTGTCTTTGGCAAATTGAGCTACCAAAAGTAGAAATCCCTCAAGCTCAGAAATGGTTAACGCTTCCCCCCACTGCCCACTGCCACCTCGCCTGGGTTGGGTGAGCCACAGCCTCTCCTCAAGTGTGAGGGATATCTAAAGGGAGAAGGGACCACGAGGACCTGAAGAGGGGACGGAGGCAGTGCCCCACGAGGGAGGAAGAGGAGAAACAAAGGCCCAGCAGAAGCAGAGAGGACACAAAAGTGATGCACACCACAGTTTGGGGCGCCTTCTAACGAACTCCTTGACACGTTCAATCAATGACAAGGGGTAAATTCCTTCTCTGAAGCTGCAAAAGGCAGATTGAGGTGGAGCAGGAGGAAAAGGGTAAAGTGGGAACCCTGAAACTTGTGGGATTTTCTTAATTTCCTCCCAATTTCCAAGGCTGCTCGCTGGCAGCACTGTGTCTCTCAGGTACAGCCCTCCACCCTGCAGCAGAGCTTCATAAACGTTAGGAGAGCTTATATGTATGGAAAAAGTCTATATTTACACTGCAATAATACACCACTCACTGTAAGCCTAAAAATGAAGCCCAACCAAAGGGCTCGCTCTAAATGAGGGGAGTGGGGGTTCCTTTAAACATAAAGTGGAACGAAATTATACCACGGAAACTCTAGGACATTATTCAAACCATCCACGTGAATAAAACATCCCACTTTTGCCAAGTTTTGTTCAAGCTGACTTCAGCTTTCTGCTTAAACAAACCTCAGGCAATACTGACATCATTCGTAGCAGAGGCAGCATTTTATTTAAGCTTGAAATCTGAGGGTGTTGGGTAGATTACCAAATAAAGAGTTGATTTTTCATCTAAAGAATCTCAAATGACCCGACTTCAAAGGCTGGATTTAGACTTACTAAGCCAACGGAAAACAAACATCTTTAATCACCACACTGACATTAAACTCAAACAGAAAATAACTCTGGGAAAAGCCCTTTATCACCAGACATAGAAATAGGGGAAAGGTGGAGGGGGAAATAATCCAAATTATTCTACATGATTAGCCTGCCTCAGAGTTTCTAGTTCCTCTCCTCCTGCTATCTTTCTCCATTTTACTCACCTCTTGTTAAAATGTTAAGTTATGCCAGGCACGGAGCCCAGATGAACACACCTGAACACTGAAGGCTAAGAATTCACTCCAGGGCAAATGCAGACATTTAGATACATAGGCAAACACCAAAATGACCTGTGTTCTGCACCTAGGTGCTACTGTGCTTCACAGCTAAGAAGCCTTGCACATGAAAGAAGTTTGGCAGCACAAAGTGATTGTTTTGGCCCTGGAGAGATCAATTATTAGACCTGAAGCCTTATTTCTAGTCTAGGACTCAACATTGCTTGTTCCTCATCTTTGAAAATAGACCATGGAAACAGCAACCGTGTGCCTGGCTATAAAGGACACGCTAAGATCAATTATCTTCTTCCCCATCTCCAAAATAACAGCTTTCAAAACCTGCCCAGAACTCAAAATATACAATACTCCCCAAAAGAAGAGAGAGGGTAGAGGAGGGAACCACGTCCTTCACCATAGGAATACTGCCACCAAATGATGTGTGGTCCAGGAACACAAATTTTTTTTTTATATATATATATATATATATATATGTGACTGTCTACCACTGAGATTAAACAGGTTTATAGGCAGGAGCTGTTTAACAATGAACAATAGGAAAACAACATTCAAAGCAGGAAAGATACCATAAATTGTTTGAAATAACTAGATGAAATTTCTTTGGGGGAATTCCAACACAGAACCCAAGACAGCATATACATCCTTTATTCAGGGACTAGAAGGTAAGTGATCTGAAGAAAGCTGTTGCGAGCTCCTCGACTCAGACTTATAAAAACATACCCACAAGTAATAACATGCCATCACGTTTCTTTTTTAAACAAAATCATTGCCCTTCTTTCGAAAAGGAGTATCAACTTTCCTGCTGAATAAATTGGGGGAACCTCATTATTTTTAGCACGCTAAGCCAGCCTGTCCATCTGCTTACATAAATACGTACAAATTAGCCTGATCCAGCAAGATGCATAACATGTGTAATTCTCAGACTTTATAAAGAAACCTGAGCGACTCACAAGGGCACAGGTAGTATGGAGTTACATACTGCGTGTAGCATAAAAATACAAAGAAAAAGAAATATAGCATTAAATTGGGAAGTCCAAGTGCTGCCATTGATGTCGGCACTGAAGCTTTCATCCAAGTTTGGGTCTACCGTTCCATGAAGTCACACACACTTTCACACGTGCAAGACTAGAACATCTTCAAAGACTGGAACACAAGGCCATGCTCTTCAAATGCAGTCTTCTATCTATAACCTAGACCTCAAAGCAAAGCCGTGTCCACAAGCCAGGTTTTACACACACACAGTGAAACTCACTCCTCTGCAGAAGTGGCAAACAAGCCCTGGGGACTCAAGTGACTCCACCTCTAGGTCTACATCTTTCAGATGCAAACCAAAACAGCTCAGTCTGATTAAAAGAACAATGCATTCTCTTGAAATGCATGGGATCTTTGGTGAAGCTTTGGAAACTTTCTTCCAATTCACCTTCCAGTTGCCATTGAAAAGAGCACCAGTCTCCAAAGGGCAGAAGAACACAAGAGAAGCCGTTACTTACCAAATGGTCAAAGTGACCCAGCAACGCACTGGAAAGATGCCTCAGAAGCAGACAGCAAGATCTTCTGCTAGATCATTATACCTTAATTTAATCCACAGGCTTGCAGACAACTCTGGGTAGATGTCTGAATTTGACCTGCCAAATTACGAGTTTGAGGAACACAAACCACACAATGGTGCTAGGTGGAAAGCACTTCAAAATGTTATTGAATGGAATTTTTGATTATTTATGGACAGAAGATGATCAGCTGTAGCTTGTAGTGGAAAACCACCTACACCCCAACCCTCTCCTTCAAACCATCAAGTTGGGAATTTGTGATGTGTACCTTCAGAAAGGTCTTCAAGGAAATATAGCCCAGTGTTTAACTACAAACTGTGTCTTTCTCTGGATGTATAAAATAGCTTTTGTAACTAAAAGAAAATCCATTAGTACAGAGAATATTGAGGATACGGAGTAACCAGAGCCAGACTCTTTTCAATGGTGCACAGCAATACGATGGGAAGCAACAGACACCAATTGGAACATGGGAAACTGCAATCAGATATAAGAAATATTTTTTTTTTCATTTTTTTTCCTTTTCTTCTTATTAAAATACACCATGAGGGTGATCAAATGCTAGAACAGGTTGCCTGAAGAAGTTGAGGAATCTCCATCCTTGGAGGTGTTCACGACTTAATTGGAGAAGTCCCTGAGCATCCTGCTCTATGTGACTGGCTTGATGCAGCCGGTTGGACTGGATGACCTTTGGAGATCCATCCAACCTAAATTATTCTATGATTTACCTCTGCAGTAGAAATCATTTAGTTTTAATGCTGAATATAAGCCTTGGAAGTACTATCTATGATGGTTTCTTAAAAATACAAAACCTAAAAAACAAATACATCCAAACAGTATGAAATGTATCAATAACAATCAAGAAAGTTTACATAATACAAGGTTTCTACTCACGTCTGTTAAATGAGTTATGGTCTGTTAATTACTCCACTTCATGGCAGCCCAGTTCTAATGAATCCACCAAGCATGAAAAGAATGCGAAGAATATCAGGTAGAAAACACCTGGAAATTTCTTCTGCCACAATTTGTTTCAACACTTACTAATACCGTGTGAATTATTTATACCACCACCACC
>JAOXJK010000051.1:4452822-4465877 GCA_025774025.1 Xenus cinereus
GAGACTCCACCACCTCTCTGGGCAGCCTCTGCCAGGGCTCTGCCACCCTCACAGGAAAGAAGTTCCTCCTCATGTTGGGATGGAACTTCTTATGTTCAAGTTTGTACCCGTTACCTCTTGTCCTGTCACTGGGCGTCACTGAAAAAAGACTGGCCCCATCCTCCTGACACCCATCCTTTAAGTATTTATAAGCATTGATCAGATCCCCCCTCTGCCTTCTCTTCTCCAGACTAAAAAGACCCAAGCCCCTCAGTCTTTCCTCATCAGAGAGATGTTCAAGTCCCCTCATCATCTTTGTAGCTCTTGGTTGGACCATCTCCAGTAGTTCCCTGTCCTTGAACTGGGGAGCCCAAAACTGGACACAGGACTCCAGATGGGGCCTCACGAGGGCAGAGCAGAGGGGCAGGATGACCTCCCTCCACCTGCTGGTGACACTCTTCTTGATGCACCCCAGGAAGCCATTGGCCTTCTTGGCCACAAAGGCACGTTGCTGGCTCATGGTCATCATGTTATGGTTATCTCTCCTTCCTTTGCTCCTTGGTACAACTCACAGGGTGGGATTACTTCCCCCTCTCACACATCTAGGGGTTGGCAGAACCTGTCCCCACCGTTCCCCTTCCTCCCACACCATGGGGAAGCCTGGTCCTCCTCCACCGTGGCAGTGCTGGGGGCTTTCCTGCTGCGGGCTCTCGTGGTCCCGCTGCACGTGGGGCTGTGAGATGAGCCCCAAATCCAGCCCTGTCATTCGGATACCTTGTTAAACTTGGCACAGGGACCATCTCTATTTTGAAAACTAGTGGAAACAGCAATATCTGAGGAGGGTGCAACAGGCGTTCCTGAAGCTCAGAAGTATTTCCATTTAATTAGACAGCCAGGGACTGGGGGGCTCATAAAGTTTCTGTGTTCTCTTACACTCGCTCAGAAATGCTGCAGCTGCAGAAAGCTTTAAGAAAATCTTTTCACCTTATAAAAACTGCAAATATCAAACCCTGGCAAGGTATCTAAAAGGTGAGGTTCTGGTGTCAGAGTTAGTTTAACTGACGTATTTAAAAGTGAGAGTAATAAACAACATGGAACCTCATTTTTGTATATCCTGTCAGGTTCTCAGGTATATTGAAATGAGAGCTGAGTGAATACTGCACAAGGACATTTAAACATTCATTCAAAGGCTTCAGTTGGCGGTGGTAAGATTTTATGGGCTTTGCTAAAACATACAAATGAAAAAATTTAGTTGACAGGGAAATAGCAACATTTAAGTAAATATTCCAAGGGTTTCTGTAGAGCACACCTGAAGGCATATTCACTTGTTTTTACACCGGTTGCCAGCTCTAATATTTATACTTGTTGCAGGAAAGGCAGGTCACTCTGTGAACCACTGATTTATAGGTTGCACCCGTCAGGGTTATATTCTGATCTGATGTGATCAAAGAATCTCCAATCGAAACCGTGACACAAGCAAGAGTCACTTGTGGAAAGGAAAATGCCAGCTCTCCCTAAAACTGTCACTGAGCAGCTTCAGCCTGTTCATGGAGCTGCTGAGAGAGCCCTCTGAACTCCTGCACAGACAGCTGATAGCTCTGAATTACAGGTACACAAACATACAGGTCCAGGTACTTACATAAATGAAAAATAGAGAGCTAGCCTGGTAATAAACGTATCATTTTTGGATCTCTTTTTATGTTCCTAAGCAGTTACAAGTAATGAGATTTTATGTAACTATTGATAATCAGGATTCTTTGGTCAGAGTTGCATTGGGCACTCATTTTTCCCTAAAGATGTTTAAAAACAACACTTTAATATTTTCTTCTCTGTCACATAAGTTGGTACATTTTGACATTTTTTTCCTTCTCACCTGGTTAACTTTAGGTTATCTAATTCCCCTCAGGCAAGTAGAAAGGGGTGAAGTCCTTCCTAGAAGCTCATCTTATTTTTCAGCATCTCACTGCAAGCTTTTTAGCACGAGTTGGAAAGAACATAAGTCCCTAAAAAGCCATCACAGAAAAGATTAAAAATCTTGGATCTGTGTTATGGTTCTGAGTGAGGCATGTGAATGCTAGTTTATGATTTTTAATTGAGACCACAGCTCAAACTCTTCTATATTTACCTTTAAAATATACTTTAAGAAGTATTTCAGGAAACAGCCTAAAGATATGATGTTTCCTTGTAAATAGTGGTTTGATTACACTAGTTAGATAAGTGCTTAGGGAAGTATTAGGAACGTTTTTTAAAATAAATATGACTGTACAGTCACCCCTTTGGAAATATACTCTATTTTTATTAGGATTATTTTTTAAAACGAGTTTCTAATGTTTTGCTTTTTTAATTCACTACAGAGATACACAATACTGGTCTAGTCATTTTAGGAAGCTTTTATGCCTTTTCATGGGTATTGACTTTAGATGAAAGAATTCTGTCTCTTTGAGGGTTGTACAAGTTATATTTAAGTACAACTATAACATATTTAAATCTGCTCCTAAATAACACTAAGTGGATTTCTCTGTGTGACTATCCCTGCACACTTAAAATATGTCTACATGCATATATTCTGTGAAGAATAGGAATGAAATTTGGGTACAAAATGTACTTGTGTTCAGTAAAATTGAATC
Source organism: Xenus cinereus (assembly GCA_025774025.1). Classification (NCBI taxonomy): domain Eukaryota; kingdom Metazoa; phylum Chordata; class Aves; order Charadriiformes; family Scolopacidae; genus Xenus; species Xenus cinereus. Next base: position 4,455,429 of record JAOXJK010000051.1, read on the forward strand.
TGTATATTCATCTTAGAAAAGGCTTAAGAAGATTTATGGCTATTGATTTACAAATGCGTTATTCTTTGAACAGAACAGTGGAAGTTTAAACTCTGAGATGTTCATTCAGCTGCGTTCAAAATGGTACTGTGGTCAATTTTATAGGCTTCTGCTGCATTTTTGCCAGTAAGGACAATATGTTTAGCCTAGTCAGAAATTTTTTTACCAAGGATTCCTGCCAGATTTCACTTTCAGGGTTTCATCAGCTACAACAATGCTAAAGAAAGTGAGACCATACATTTATTAATAATGCAATTTTTCAAAACACATGCACATTAAGCTGGACTTTACAGCCTTGTTTTTCTTACTATTTTTCTTGTACTAATAACAGATCTGGAAAATCTATTTTAGGTTAAAGAAATAGCAAATCTGAAATATCAACAAGGGGATGCTATGTGTTTGTGTGCACATTTGCATGTGTCGGTGTCTTGAAAAGAGCTTCTTGAGTGCCAAAAGCTTGCTAATAAAAGCTATCTATTTTTCCCACAGTCATCTTTCTCCTCTCCAGTATGCCATGTCATCTTGCTTTCTCAGGATGGTAGCTCTCTGCAGATAACACACAAAGCACGGTTTTGATTTTGTTTTTCTATAGAAAGATCCTCCCTTTGATTACCTGGCCCAGATCTGTGTGTTCATCCAATTAAAATAACATTTCCTAGGAGCATTAACTGCGTTTCTTCTTCAAATTAGCTGGATGGGCCGTAGGGAGAATAGAATGAGTAATCTGGTGTCTAGGGGTTTTATTCTCCTTTTTCTGGTCTTTCCAATTGGTGGGGGGAAAAATGGATGGCACTAGTTTCATCAGGAGCTCTCCCTCACTTGGCTTCATTTTTATTTTATCTGGCATGAAGCAACGAAGCCTGTGTGAGTTATTACTGTCTCATGTCTCAGTACACAATTAATTTTTTTTTCCCATCCCAAACTGCCAGGCCCCGGCTTTCATCCAATCTTTACAAAAAGACTACTGTGTGAGGGGGTGGTTTTTATTTTTTTTTTTTTTGATGATGAAGGCAGTGCTGTAGAACTTTCTTGTTTTAATATCTCTCCTTCTGAGGGAAAGAAAAAATCTTTAATTAGTAAGTTCTAAAGTTGCATCGTCCTGTAAGTAGGGCTGACTTTTCTAGAAGGGTCAGTGTATTATATAGTTATTTCCTAGCTGAGTGCTCCTGTATAGGTGTTTATTTCCCATTCTGCTTATTCTTCCCTGGTTGCTTTATAAACAGGTAAGTTCATGAAAGTAGTTACCTCTTGGAATCTTTATATCAAATTTCAGGTTTTGATTAACTTTTACTAACTGCTCTTGAAGTTGCTATTTTTAAAAATCTGAGCTTCTAATATACTGTCACTTAGTTTTATAAATCTATGTCTGATTTAGCCACAAATTTCTTTTGTCAACACAGGAAAATGTCTGGCTTTCCTTTGAAAAGTCTCAACTGATACCTGTGTTTTAAGTCCTTATGGGATGCCAGTGCTCTGGAGTTAATATAAGAAATTACTCTTATTAAAATAGTGTAGTTCCAGACCTCATTCAGAATGGGGCTTTTATAATGGAAACTTCACAGTATAAATCCTCTACAAAAAGAAGAAAGAGTGTATTTTACACAGACTTTATCATAACTCTACTATTCAGGTCCTGAATGATGTACATTATCCACTTTGCCTGTGAATGGGTCTTCTATTATGTATTCCTTTTATTTCCATATTTTTACTATTATGGAAACCAGCATTGTGGTATTCACTGCTTAGACTCACTTTCTAGCTGATACGTCTCAGAATGGTAGAAGAACACTGTGGCAACATAGTGGGGGGAAAAAAGATGGAAAGAGAAGGGCACGGAATACGTGAAATTGCTTTGAAGTGTAACAAAAGCCTCTCTTAACTTGCTAAAATTCAGGTCAGTTATGATAACCAGGCAGCAGGACTTGGCCCTGTGCTTAAAGTTATAACATCAGAAACAGTCATCCAGCCCTACCTAATTCTGGAGCTCCATCATACATGTCTATACCTTCACCAGGACATTTTCATAGCTGTTTGGAGCATCTGGATATGTAAGTTGCCACATCTTTGACCATGTTAAACAACTAGATTTCCATTAAGCTTCTCCAGCCTGCGTACTTGCCTGCCTACCCATGGCTGAGATCTGAGGGTGTTTTTAAGATAGAGTCTTTCGGCGGCACAGTCTGAACATGAATGTAGGAAGAGAAAAGAACAACTGTAAATTGTGTCCAGATGGAGCAGAAAAAAATTTGAGAGAGATACTGAGGCCTCATGAAAACTAGGATCAATCTTCTCTATTCCCATACTCTTAACAACACCTAAGAGTCACAGTGTATTCTCCATTCCTCTCCAGAGCCCCTCAAACGACTGCTGTGACCCCTTCTTCTTTGCCATCCTAGAGCGTTGGACCTGTGCTGTGTTAGAACTTCCCTTTCACTTCTGAGCAGTTTCAAGCCTCCACACATTGCTTAATGAATGGAAAACCAGCTAAAGATACTGACTTGCACTGGGACACACAAAAGGACCGAAAGAACCCAGAATTCCCCAGCTTACGAAATTTTCCCAGGTGATGGGAGGTGAAAATGCAGAGATGTCAGGCAGGCTGTAATAAGCAGGTTGCCTCAAGCACTGACCTCATCATGAGCAGCATGTTAGAGGAGGTAACCTCCTGAGGACCTTTCCAATTTGAACTACTCCAATTCTGTGAGTCTTTAGAGCTCTAGCTCCAAAAGAATGAGGAGGATGAAACCCAACTGGAACAGGCGGTCTCCCAGTCGCCAGCAAAGGCCCAGGTCTTCAAGAAAGTAACACATTTACAGTGTAATTCATTGCCACATTTATGGCCTCCATTTCTATGAAATATATCTAATGGTTAATGAAACAAATCAAGACAGGAAAGGTAAAGAACTACCTCAGATTAGGAACTGAACAAAATATATAGAACAAAGAATAGAATAATAGAATCATAGAATCATAGAATCATAGAATGGTTTGGGTTGGAAGGGACCCTGAAGATCATCCAGTTCCAACCCCCTGCCCTGGGCAGGGACACCTCCCACCAGACCAGGTTGCTCAAAGCCCCATCCAGCCTGGCCTTGAACACCCTGAACACCCGGGATGGGGCAGCCACAGCTTCCCAGGACATATGTGGAAATATATCAATACATTTGGAAGCTGTGGATGTGCTGGAGGACAGCCCCCAGCTTGGATGGGGCAGGACAGTCCCTCTGCAGACAGACAAGATGCCCCCAGCAGCCCCCATGGATGCATCTGCTCCATCTCCCACCCACACTCATTTTCCAATTGACAAATTCATTCTCTCTCTTACCTACTCTATTCTGGCACATAGTTATTTGAGCAGCTCATAAGAACACAGAATATCCCAAAAGAGAACTTCAGAAGAAGCTTAATTAAATAACCGATTATTCTTAATGTTTAAAAGATAAATACGTGCACATACACTTCCATGTGATGAGCTCCCAAGGGAAAATTTTGTAAAATAAGCATAAAGTGTTTATTTAACTCAGAGAAGTAATTAAACCATTAAGAAGAGCTCAAAGTAGGCATTATGGTGATTATCCCTTAATTGCACGCATTCACAGCAGTGACATACAAACTGCAACAATAACAGCTATGCTACACACCAATCTTTTTCTGACCTGGGCAGATTGCACAACAAATCCATCAGCAACGTATAGTTAACAAAAAGCTAATTTAATTTAACTACTCAAGTTTTTCCCTACCAGCATGGGGATGTCTATGACCGCTACTCCTTATACCAACTAAAACGGGCTTAAGTTTACTTCAATGCAAATAGATGAAGCTGTTTATTTTATCTGCTTTTCATGACATACTATGTAATGCTAATGAGAACCTAATTGCAATACTCATCTACTCTATTCATCTATCCTAATTGCAGCCACTTGATGTGGCAGTACCTGACAGTGTCCCCTGCCATGTCCTCTACTGGACGTGTTAGAACCTCCAAGATCCCACCATAGATGGTGGCACAGAGGTTCGTGTGTGCTGTCAAGGCAGAACTGGTGGCCATCAGCAGGCAAACTGCAACCTTAGGAGCTCCTTTGGTGAAACACCACTTAAAAAACTTGAATATTTAAGAAACACCACTGAGAAGTCCCAAACCTGCCGTTTTCCTTAGCTTGCAGATGGGGCTTCCAGCTCCACTTACCACATACGAACACGGGCTGCAAAATTCCACCATGACCACAGAGGAGCTGAAATGCAAGAGGCTGAAGACTTTTTCCACTCGCCAGTATCTCCCGTGTCCCGCAACTGGGGTAAACAAAGTAATTTTATAATTCCCTTGGCAGCGGCGGCAGAAGGCACCGCCGACAGGAACGCGCCCCGCTCCAACTGCGCTGGAAGAGGAAAGCGGCTGCCAAGGCATCTCGTCGCCAAGAAAATTACAATATGATAGTCTTAATTATCCTAATTGTATTTCCTGGTATTGAGGCAGGATTAATATAGTGTTTCTTATGCTAGACTTCATAAACACAATCGGTTTCAGCTTAACTCTTCATAATTGTATTTCACAGTTCTTGCAAACAATTAGCCACCAATTATGTTCATTCCGTTTTACAGATGACTGATAAACACTCCAAATATCAGAATTCTCCCTCAAGGGAGGAAAATTACTTCTAACTTGTTAAGTAAACTTAATGAACCCTCAAGTGAAAAACCTGCAGGCAAATCACCCAACAGCGCTTGCTTGCCATTTCCACACTGTTACCAAAAACTGGAAGCATCTTCTACCAAGATGCTTGGATCAGCTTTGGAGGTGATGAAATAGCCATATCCTGGAATGGTATGGGTTGGGGTGGGACCTTAAAGGCCATCTAGTGGACACCTCCCACCAGACCAGGTTGCTCAAAGCCCCATCCAGCCTGGCCTTGAACCCCTCCAGGGATGCGGCAGCCACAGCTTCTCTGGGCAACCTGGGCCAGAGTCCCACCACCTTCAGAGTAAAGAATTTCTTCCTAATACCTAACCTAAATCTCCCCTCTTCCCATTTAAAACCATTACCCCTTGTCCTATGGCTCCACTCTCTAATCAAGAGTCCCTCCTCATCTCTCATGTAGCCTCCTTCAGGTACTGGAAGGCTGTTATATGGGATTTTTTTAAAATATCATGTATATATGGAAGACCTTATAAGTCATTTATGTTCTATCATATATAAAAATCAATTATGATCTACCATATATAATCATTTATATATAAATACATGTATATATGTATATACAAGTATATATACAGCATACGTGTATAAATATAAATATACACAGGCACATTCATGCACAAATACGCATTTTAGAAATTAGCAAAGCATTCGAGCTAATTTAAGTTTCAAGGTAATGGGTGCTGGGAACTGGACAGGACAGATCTTATTATTTTTTCTTCCCCCCCCTACTTGCCATGGCCTGGCCAAACTCAAAGGCTCTGGCTCACACAATGGAGAATGACGGTCATTGTATTTGGGGCCCCTCTCCAGGCACAGCTCCAACGTTCAAAACAATTCCGCTAGAAACGTTCAAAAAAATGTTATGATGAGATAATATCGTCTGCCGCGACAAAAATAGTATTTTATACAGTTGCGCCGAGGTCAGCCGCGGCCACCTTGCCAAGATGGCAGTTGAAAAGACTGACCCTTCGCAGATGCAGGCGTGATAATCTAAAGCATGAGAGTTTCTAGGAATTTTAGGCTGGATTTTTATAAATAAGGCAGCGCAGCCTCGCTTAACATGTAAATCACTTAAAAGGTGACATTTGGATAAACAGGATGCAGATAGTTATAAGCCACACGGTTACTTATGCAACTTTGTTGGAAAGCTGTATGGACAAAAAAAAAAAAAAAATCAAGTATTTTGAGCTGAAATAAAATGAAAACTCTTGCTCATCCAGCATTGGCAATAGCAAATTGCCAAGCAAATAACAAGAAGAATATCCCTTGTGATAAAACCTCACACCGGGGTTTCTGCAGGGGCTACTCAGCTTCCTTCTTCCACACCTGTGGGGTCACCAGCCCTTCACTTGTCAGGAGAATTAAAAACAAACCCTGCTGACAAATAACTTGCAATATTTCACTTGCACACTGAGTTAACATGTTCCCGTGCTACCGAATTATTTTTTAAAACCTCCTATGGAGTTTACTGGCAGAGAATTAAGAGCAACACAGAGAAGAAGGAACTGCTTCTTAGAAGCCATCTACACTGTAATGTTCACCCATCCTGCCCCCAACACAAACAGGAGGGATAAGCCTAAAAAAAAAAAAAAAATACCAACAAGAAAAAAAAACCCCAAACACACCACCAAAGCTGTTGTTAATAATATAATCAAGAAGTCCTGAAGTTGTAAGCAATAATCAACCACAGCTTATAAACACAGCGTTTGCAGGACCCTGCAGCTGAACCTTAAAGCATCGGGGGGTACAAGTTACGACAGAGAATTTGGTCTTGTGCTGAACATTGAAAAAAACCAAACCACCCCCCACTCATCTCTAGGAGTAGCTCGGTTTTTAAATAGTATTTGATGGTCTCTGACGTGTAAAGGAAGAAATAAATTAAGTTTTGTGGTGTTTAAGTGAGTAAATCACAGCATGCGTTCATGTGTTTTGATTATATTGGTCTTAAATCTTTATCTCAGAATACAAATTCAGATTCTAGATTTACTTTTTAGATAACTATTCCTGATACTGCTGGATGGCAGACTACAGCTTTCAAGGTTGTCCCGAGTTACACAATTTCAAACTGGACAAAGTGGTTGAGTGGGCTTTCTTCTCTCCTTTTCATTTAGAAGCCAGTGCTGCTTTCATTAAACAGCTGACTCAGCAATTTGTTTCTGCTAATGACATCGATTCTTCAAACCTGTATTAATGAAAATATTCCTGATACAGAAAGCAATCTATCGACGTCACAGGCAGAGAAACACCCACCAAACTGCAGCGGCTACAAGAAAACACTGGTGCAGAAGGAACAAAATGAGACTCTTCAGGATATGATCACACAGACTGTATCTAAATATAGAAGAGGTTAGACTTTCAGAGGGAGAAAACTACCCAACCCAAGAAATCTGACAGCAGCAGAATCAACAGATGATTCAAACGCAGCTTCCAACAACCACAATAGACTTCTTTTTTTTTTTATGGTGGGAATAAATAAAATTCAAAATTCAGCAAAACCAAGAAACAATCCAATTTACATTCTTTACCATCAAGACATTTAAGGTCAGTTCATTATTACTACTTATCCAAGTTAAGATATATTTTTAAATTAGGAATAAGAAACGTAACAGTAATAAAACCCCTGTAATGACTGTAAGCAACAACGTGCTTCATCCACATCTCCAATCCTTATCTCCTACCTTAGTGTCACAATTAATTGACAGACAATCTGCCTTCCTGCCACAGAAGTGACCACAGTGTTTCTTCAGCCTCCCTCAGGGAGAGACTTTGATCTGCAGTTCCCTAAGCGAAGTTCCCGGTACAACTATTTGGAAATTGCTACCAAGCATCTTTCCACCTCCCCCTTCAGCCCTCAAATGGGCAAGTCAAAAAAAAAAAAAAAAGCCTACAATTAGAGCCGTCTCTTTTCCTGGGTTAACAGTCTGACTGCATAGAAGGAAATGCCCGCCCTAGAATTTTTATAAATATCATCAAAATATTCACTATGCCAAAGTCAGGCAGTCACAATGGAGCGTATGAAGTTAATTAAAAAAAAAAAAATTATATAAAACTGGCAGAACCTGCTTGGTGGAAAATATAGTATTTTTTTCCTGCAAGGAAATAGTTCTTGATATGCTAAAATACAGAGAGCATCCCAGAGGCAGGAGGAGCATCGTTTTGTACAGCACAATGGTTTCCCAGCCTCAGAAACCTGGCTTTGAAGAACTCATCAGCCAAACATAAACCTCGAGTCCAAGGCAGCAAAATCTGGAAAAACCTCGATTGAAAAGCAGTAACGTCTTTTCCACTGGAAAGTCTGAACTGAAGAACAGGTTAAACAAGAAATTCATAGCACTTCAGCTTGCGGTCCTTCCTCAAAGCAATCTGATGTTCCCATGGACAACCAGCAACACGATTCTCAAGCTTTGTAGAAGGAGCCTGTGGCAGAACTGACCCTGGAGGGTTAATCATTCCTCTCGTTTGGGTAATATATTGTCTTTAAATCAAGGTTAATGCCAATTGCCACAAGTTACTTCTGGTTTTAGCATATGGAGAAGGCAGGACTTCAATTACCAGAATTAGCATCCCCTTAAGAGGGTGTCCCACTGCATGTCACACTAAAAAGGCACGGGGACTCATCAGATCTAGCATCCGAGACAAACCTCAGACTGTAACAAAGCTAGGATACCTGAACATTTCTCATCTTTCTTGGTGTCCTATTCCCTCTTATGTGTTTTCCCTTTCCAGGAGACTGAAAAAACGGAAAAGACTTTTTTTGATAAAGTTACACAAAGAGCTACTTCTGGCTGTAAGAGCTCGCCCCAGGTTTATTTTGTAAATGCCAACCTTTACCTAACACTGTGAATCGTACTGCACCACGGAGAGATTACACTACATATTAAGAACAAGCATGAATCAAAATCAAAGAGGATAAAGAATAAAAAGTAAAGTAAAGGAAATCAAACACTTGCCTGCAAGGAGGAGTAATGGAATTTAGTAAGGCTTGATGGAATAATTTCTTGACTCTTCCGGCCAGCAAATATAATTTTTCAGATTAAAAAAGCTGAATATAATTGCTTTATGAACTTAGAACTAGAGCTGCGCTAATACACTTTTAAAAGACTGAAAGCACTGACTAATGTGTTTGCAATGCCTGCAGTCCAAGCAGACTGGGTGAAGAATGTGGATCTTGGATTTTAAAATCCTGACACCATTGACTGGAATGTACCGGATCCGCAATTGGAGGATTATTTGAATTCGAGCAGGACCGACAGCAACGACTCCAGCATTTCTGCAGAGCTGGGCTTGTTTTTACTCATCCACTCACACAGGCTCCCCCTGCTTTGGGGAGAGATCCACAGATACATTGAGAGCAAGATAGATATATATATACACATATATATACACACACATAAACCAAGGACACACACAAACCCCAAACACAAGTCCTGCATATTTACAAAACCAAAAAAAGTTTGAAATTATAGCCCAGACCATACATCCTAACAATTTGTCTTTAAAGTCTGCTGTTCTAATTCTAGAGATAAATGCATTTCCCAGCAGCAGATTCTTAGGCATTTTAAAAAAAAAAAAAAAATCAACAAAAATCTGCATTTTACCAAAGGACAAACTTCATGAACGACTTCTCTGCTCATTTACATGTTACTCTGCTGTGAAGCAGAATTTTTGGGTTTTTTTTTTTTGTTTTATATTCTTGCAAACTGGAATAGTCTGAGTCCAGTGATACACAGCAGCCCAGGGAACACAGCCCAGCTCCCCCCCCGGGGGGGGCTATGGCTATCCCTCCCAGTGAACAGTCAAACTTTCAGATTTAGAAAGATTAAGTCAAATCAAAATTCACTTACGTGTCAAGTTTCTTCTTTTTTTCTTTTGTCATGTACCAGGGGAGTTATATTAAATAATAGCTACCAATTCACTATATTTTAATCAAAAGGGATTTTTAAAGGACTAGAATATTCTACACAGCAAATCCATTACTGAAAGTGCATCTTACTCAAGATTTAATCCACACACACCCAAAAAAAATTCCATAATTATTCTTAGCATTATCAGATTTAAAATGGAGAGGCTGAGATTATTCACACAGTAAACAAAGCATCCTATTGTGTACTTTTGGCTCCTTCCATGGTTTCCTATAGTCTATTGTAGTGTGCTAAAAACAAAACCTGTGAGATGAAAGAGGTTGGTGTTACTGACAGTAACATGGGGGGAAAAAAAAAAAAAAGACTCTAAGTTAGTATCCCCTTGCTCTCTCTTCTCAGAGAAGACTTCAGCACAAGTTTCACAAAGGTATGGAAGCATCAAAGTTATTTATTGCATGTGGAAGGAATAAACAATGCACAATCAAGACTTGAATTTTCTGAGGTGACCAAACACTTCAAAGGCCAAAGGGTCCATGCCCGAAACACAGGTGGAGTTGCCACAAAGAGCACAGAGGATAAAAGGCTCCACAGCACATTCTGCTATTTTCTGTTTAATAATGGGGCAGCAATGAGAAATTATTTCAGGTGCTGCTGCTATTTCATAGAATCACAGAATAGTTCGGGTTGGGAGGGACCCTCAAGATCATCCAGTGCCACCACCTGCCCTGGGCAGGGACACCTCCCACCAGACCAGGTTGCTCAAAGCCCCATCCAACTGGCCTTGAACCCCTCCAGGGATGGGGCAGCCACAGCTTCTCTGGGCAACCTGGGCCAGTGCCTCACCACCCTCAC
>JAOXJK010000051.1:4467744-4477859 GCA_025774025.1 Xenus cinereus
GTCTCCAGAGAAGGAGACTCCACCACCTCTCTGGGCAGCCTCTTCCAGGGCTCTGCCACTCTCAAAGTAGAGAAGTTCCTCCTCCTGTTTAGGTGGAACTTCCCACGTTCAAGTTTGTGCCCATTTCCTCTTGTCCTGTCCCTGGGCACCACTGAAAAAAGACTGGCCCCATCTTCTTGCCACCCACCCTTTAACTATTTACAGGCATTGATCAGATCCCCCCCTCAGTCTTCCCTTCTCCAGACTAAAACTTCTCAATGGCAAAATACTTGAAAATGTCACTTGAAACAAATATCAGTATTAGTAAATCTTGTGTGTTTATTATCCTGTTTTCATTTCAAGGTGTAACCAACCAAAAGTTGTTTAGGTTTCCGTCTACTCCACAGATATGCCATTGCACATCTGCATCTTGTCCTTGAAAACCACACCAAAAGCCCATTGAACCTAGAGCCCTGCTCACCTGTGCAACGCTAGAATTAAAGCACCATCTCTTTTCGTTAGCTTATTTGTTTTCTATGCACTTTTGCAATAAATGAGCAATTATGTGGGATCAATGGATTGATCAATGGATCAATCACACAGTCCACAGCAAAGCCTCTGTAGATAGGTTTTATCAACATGCGGGCGACAAGCAAGTCCAAGTGGCATCAGAATAATCATTTTGTCCATATTATAATCATTTTGTCCGTGTTTCCCATCCAGCAATAAAAGTTCCTACCAAAGATCCTAAGCTATCAGGTAAAAACACCAGCCTTCAATCAATCACTAGGAAAAGGGGAATTTCCTGAAGGTGTGAGATTCTCACGGAATCTATTTGTTCTGAAATTTAGAAAGCAGAATAATTTTTCTTTTCAAATATAGGGGCGGCTAGCTTGGTTCCATTCTGCAGTTGGTCAGATCCATGTTCTCCCCCTCTTCCATGATTCCTTTAGCACGGTTACCCCCAAGCACTAGCTAGAAGCAATCTTTCATATAAAGGAAATACAATGTCTACAGTTAGAGCTGAGCAAAAAAACGGGTGAGGATATGCCTTGCCCTTTCCTTGCACAGCAAGTCAAATCCTGAGTTTGTGAAAAATTAAGTGGAAAAACGCAGAAAGGAAATGAAGTATTTGAAGTATTGACGTATTTATGAAGTATTTATTATCTGTCAAAACTATATAAAAAGAGCAGCTTTTAAAATACTGATGATACAGCACATATACACGTTTCATCTCTGAAAAATACTGAATTAAGATTCTAAATGAGTCTCCCTTTAACCACCCACAGGGGTACAGTTCTGGGACCAGAAGTTGGCGAGGGCTGATGGCAGCAGAGGAGGAGCGGGGTTCTCCTCCCCTGCTCCCCGGGGACACCATGGTTCTCAGAGGAAGCCTACTAATACTTTGTCATTGAAACACACAGGACTAAAAAGGAACAAAGATTGGTCATCCCATCACACACAAATAAAGGATGTGCTTTATGTTTCCACTCTGTACCGCAGGGCAGGTGGCCAGGCTCAGACACGAGGGTTAAACAGCCCAGGTGGGCAGGAGAACATCAGGTTCCTGCCAGATTCAGCTTTCCCCAACTATTAAACAAAGATTCTTCTCAATTAAACCCCAACATCCTCTCTCTTTATTCCTTTTTTGGTTGTTATAAAGGCTACAGAAGTCAAATATCACAGTATCTTTTCTATTTTGTGGAATGGAGGAGGCAAACCCTTCGGAGGTCAGCCAGTAACACCAGTGCTGGTGAGAGCAACTGGAACTGCTCATATACTTCCTTGGACACCCCAACCCATGGACTGTGCCATTCAGACCCATGCTAAAAGGGCTGGATTTCTCCAAAAGACCATATTTATCACTCTCTTTAAATCCATCCTCTCAAGAAAACCCCTTCATGCCCACTGACCACCTAAACCATCACCTCCACGAGCTGCTCCATCCAGCCCCACCATGATCTACGGGGCTTAGGAACCAACGTCTTAAACAAGTCACCTCTGGCTAAAGAGAATAGGGATGAAGACATCTGTAACACATCACATGTTCAATTAAAAGTACCCATTTATTCCAGTTTTACAGAATTTCAGTGGGGGTGAGTTCTCAGTTGGGGATATTTTTATTTTTAAAGTTTTCACTGATTAGCTTACTGGTGAAACCCAGAGGAATTGGAAAAATGGTTTTGTTTTTAGGATTTCTCCACTATTCCAAAACATCAAATGTGCATCTCTTCTTTCTGCTTTTAAACAATGATTACTCAATTAGTGGCTAATTACACTTCAGGGTGTTTAAAACAAAGGGTATTCCACAGAGGCTTTCCTCAAACAAGAGTCTGTCTTCCAACCTTGAGAAGACAAATGAAGATTCACTAAGTCTTCTTTTTCTCTGCTATTTTCGTGTCAGTCCTGTAACACACACAATCACCACCAGCCCCGAGATATCCCAGAGCCACGGAGCCAAAGGAGGTCCTGGACACAAAGCTGTGGTTCATGGGACATCCAAAACAGGCTCCAGGAGCACAAACTGACGATTTCAAACCTCTCAAAAAGCCATATATATATATAAAAAAAAATGCTTTCACAAAGATAAAAATCACTGTACATAAGCGAAGTTAGCTGCCCCTGCGGAATGGATATGTGCCAAAGGAAAGAGCAGCTTCTCCGTGTCCGGAAGAATTCAGTGTATCCAAGTCATGACATCTCAAATTTTTAACAGCAGCATTCACTCCCTGAACTCGAGAGAATCACACACTTTATAATAAGGTGGTCCTTCACGTGGTGCATACAAACGAATCCTATCTACAAGCACACTTTATGTCATAACGCTAAATACGTGGCAGTAAGGAAAAAGTATTGTCTGTGCAACGGGGAGCTATCGGCTCACAGGGCAAAAAAAGAGACTTTCGTGCTGCCTAAGCACAGTGCTAAAATTATTCCATAGGTTCCCAATCACAGCACCACGTGGGAGCAAAGGAAAATGCACCGTTATCGTCTAAGGGCTGCCGTACATATAGGGAAAGTATTAACCTTTAAACATAAAGAATTCTCTATCACGGGGAAAAATAATTACAAAAAAGACATTATGAGTTTTGTGGAGCAAGGCGGGGGGTGTGATTGCCAAGAACACCGCACACAAAATAAACCTGTCTTTTACAATAACCTCAGAGCACAGGAAAAACAGAACCATCAGAAATCCTAATTTTAGTGTATTTGCTGGCTGGTAATGGTTTCTTCCACGATAGATCACTATTAACATTTAAGTTCTAGAATTGCACCGTGAACGCAGCTTTACCAAGGAAAAAAACGCAACATCAATAGAGTCAAGTGCTCTTCCATGTTTCAAGCATGTACTTATTTCAGCAATATAAATATTTCACAATAAAGCAGAAGTTGAAGTTTTAGCATGAAAAGAATACCAGAAGTTTCAGAGTGAACATAAAGAGCGTATACAAATAAACACGTGTTCTTTGGCGGTTAATAGTGCAGCTCTACTGAAAAAAAAAAAAAGAGACAATCTTATGCTACAAATCCTAAATTAATTTGATGAAAGACTGCTGATGAGCACCAAACAAACCTCATTGGCACAAACATGGTAAATGACTGGGAATACAGAACCAGGAGGTTTCAAGTTGCATTCATTTAAATACACTGTCAGAACAACACTTGGAGCACGAAAAAATTACAAATAAATGGTGTCATAATTATACTTGTAATGGAAATTTTTAATGAACTAACCAATATAAAGCATTCACCTCAAATAAAAGGAATAGCCAATTTTATTCCTCTGTTAATTGCCACGTGGACCAATTTCTTACCACCCAGCTTGTTGGCTATAAATCTTAACGAGCAGTTTCAAATTGCTGCTATTATTGCTCATCAAGACTGAATAATCCTGGATGGTGTTCAGGGAAGCTTCTGTAATGTCTATCTCAAGCAACTATTAATTCCTCATTTCCATGGGGATGAAATTTCAAGCAACAACCAACAACACCTCCACAGCTCAAACAGGGGGGGCACAGAAAAGATGTGAAGAGATGGCAAGATGGGAAATTTCAAATATTTCAAACTCTTCCCTGTGGGAATGGTGCAGCACTGGAGCTGTTTGCCCAGAGAGTGACCTCCACAACTCAGGAGGTGGTGGACAACGATGGGGTTGTGCCACCTCTGATACTACCCCTGCTTTCAGCAGAAGGCTGGATAAGGTGACCTCCAGGGGTACCTTCTAATCCAAATTTTAATAAAAAGCATAGTTATCCTTGAGCAGTACGGTTTTAGTATTTAATGCTGTTTAAGAAACAGTCTCTTCTTGAGTAGATTTGAAGTTCTCAGTCAAAATACAGGGACAATTCATTAGCTACACAATCACTAAACTGACTTTTTACCCCACCTTTACTATTCCTTTTCTTAGGAAAGGCCTTTGAATGAATAGCCAGCTGAGATTGCTGCTTAATGGCATAAGGATCTGGAAAGGACGGGGGAGGCAAACCACCGACCTCCCTTCTCAGGAAAATAAGATAATGGCATAAGCTCAAAAAAATATCACTGAAAACAGTATTAGCAGTACAGCCACGCGAAGTCTATTCCCTTTAAATTTTGATTTAACCTTCCTGTATTTACTGTAGACAGCGTTATAGCTAGGAAAATATCTGCTTCACTTCAAAGTTGTATTTGCTGCTAACTAGAAACACTCTTCACAGAATTTAATATACAATCTGAAAGGTCTTTTGTCGCTTCTCCCTTCAGACTCGTTACAAGATTTTGTGTATATAAAAAACACAAGCACTAATTATCGTATTTGTACATTTTTACCGAGAGGTAAAACAGCAGTCAAAGGATTGCTCATGTACTTTTATTCAATATTGCATAATTAACCGGCTCTGCTTCTAAAGAACCAGTTTAAAATTCTGCTCAAACCCAGTCTGACTCCTCAAGCCCTCTGCAATGCCTCTGCTTCTCTGCTCATTTTCTATCCCTCCCAATGCCTGTATTAAAACAAAATAGTTTTTCCACTGATATCGACTTAATTTGTTACTAGTTTTTAGTCTAACTTGGGATCTCTCATCTGCATTTCCTATTTGGTTCTAAGGAAATATGCATATACACAAAATAATAAATGCAGATAAATGACTGAGCAGAGAGAGAAATCTCCTGGACTTGGAAGAAATCTTGGAAGAAATTCATGACTCATTCCGAGATATTAAAGTCCTGTAACACGTACAGCAGCCACGTCTGCAACTTCTCACTCTGAAGTGCTTCGCTGTATTTCCAGAACTGCGTATCACTTTTGTGTAGAGACGAGAGAACAAGTTTTCCATCGTGCAAGCAAATGCCCGTCCGCACATTCCCGTGTCCTCTTACCTTGGATGCACTGCAGGGTTCCATCCTCAGCCCTTATTGTAAAGGTTTCACCTGGATTAACTTGAACCAAAAAGACCTGCCGAAAGAAAAGGAAAAACCACATTGGTTTCACTGTCATCTTCAAAAATTAAAATAGTCCCAACCCAATATCATCTCCCCAACTACGTCTCTGGGTACCAGCAGGGCCCAAGAGCCAGCAGAGCTTAAAGCCTACCTACACATCTACATTTTCAGAGCTGGAATAAAGACATAACTCCATTGCGTGCAGGTGAGAATTACAGCTTCGGGTTCCACCACTAAGCTCCTGACAGCGTGTTTCACTTGGCCAAATACTGGTAGCTAAGGACATAAATCTTTAGCCCTCTGGCACATGAGAGCAGACAGCACATAACAAACTCCAGCAGGCAGCACCGAGCCAGACTAGGACTTCAAACTCACAGGAATATAAGTTTTTTTGGAATATAAGGGAAGTTGAACCATTGAATTTTTAAAAATTTGTCCTTCAAAATAACAGATAATGTCCTACACATAACAGATCTCACTTAAGCAAAATCTATAGACACACACACAGTTCAATAGTCACACACAGAACCAGGAATAAACTATTTATTTAGTAACAAATATAATATTTTTTTTTTAAATCATCAAAATATCACCCCAGTCTCCCATTGCTCAATTCTGCAGATGACGTGAATGTCACAAAGACCAGGAAGAACCACAGCACACCCCAGTTCAGTGTATGTTGTATTCATCTTTATTCATTTTCAGGTGTCTAAAATCATGGCTTTAAAAATTACTATTTAAACTTATTTCTTGATGGTGAGTTTCACTGGGAGCTAGTGGTACTTATCCCATCTCTTGCTGCTTGTGAAACTTTTACCTAAATATTTTAAACACATTTCTGTTAAACTTTGCATTGTCAGAAGTTCAATCAAAATCTGGATTGATCTCGGTATAAATTGAAAATTTAGATTTATATCTTTTTGTGAAAACTCTCTCTAAATTTAGGTCTGGTCTTTATATTCTAGGACACCTGCATGCAGAATTTAATCATTCAATATGGAAAAACAGAACGTGAATTAATGTTGTGTTTCTGAATTCCTTAAGCTAAATGCATAAGATAATTATTGCCTAGATGACCTTTTGAATTACAGTAATCCTACAGAAACCCATTATTCCAGCAACATTTTTAAAGCACAAGCTGGAAATCAGAAAAAAAATGACATATGAAAGCCATTATTTTGTCTGCAACAATAATTTCTTGGGGAGCACTGATCAGGATGGATCTGAGCCAGCAGAGAGAGCACAATAAATGGTTCAGGAAAGACAAGAGGCACAAAGCCATCCCATCCCTAATCTCCGAACAATCAACATTTAACTGACAGTATTTAAGTGCTCTTTTGCTATGAATAGGCACGGATTATCCACAGCAGGATACGGGCATTGGGTCAAAAGAAGCGCAGAGCAAAGCGGTGTCATTCAGCTTAAAAAACAAACCAAAAACCTGAACACAAAGAGGCAAAGAATCATAAAAGTATTTCATTAGCTCATTTGCATTATATGTCTAAACCGACAGCTCTAAAGCTGGTTATTTATTAACACGCTTGATTAAGGTAAACCAGATGCTCTAGCACATCATCACACCTTTGGAAGAACTTGGTCCAGCTCCTCCAAATACTCACCCTGACTAGATTGATGGCTTCTACATGAAAAACTATCTTTTCTCTAAAGAGAGGGGTTGAGTCTTGCATCTCAGATAAGATAAAAGACTGATTGAGACAAAAGGATTCCTCTTGATTCACAAGGCACGTGTCTACTCCAGAGTTACCAGAAGGGTATTATTTTCAAATTCCTTTTCA
This sequence comes from Xenus cinereus, assembly GCA_025774025.1. Lineage (NCBI taxonomy): Eukaryota > Metazoa > Chordata > Aves > Charadriiformes > Scolopacidae > Xenus > Xenus cinereus. The sequence continues at coordinate 4,474,941 of JAOXJK010000051.1, forward strand.
AGGAGTTACTGCAAAAGGTCCATCACCAGCCCAAGTGTCTCGTTAGCACCTCTGCACTTGGGCTTTGAAAATAAGTCCACATTAAAAACCCTTTCCGAAGATTATATCCCCAGTAACAGCTGCTGCTTATGATGGTCAAAATAAAGCAGCATTATCATGGAACGGTTGGAGTTGGAAGGGACCTTAAAGATCACCCAGTTCCAAGCCCCTGCCATAGGCAGGGACACCTCCCACTAGACCAGGTTACTCAAAGCCCCATCCAGCCTGGTCTTATCCTTGCCTAATTACACAGGTTTTTAACACAAACAAATTGTTCCACCCACAAATTTGTTTCCCAAATGGCAGTGGCCACCACAGCTTCATCCCCCCACATTGCGAGAGCCTGGGACTTCTACATAGTAGTTTCTATTAAAATGCTATACGTATTGAAATAATTCCTTATTGACAGTTCCTAGAGTATAACAGCTTAAAGATTTCATATGTATTTAAAAAAACAAACAAACAACAAACCCTCAGCACTAGTTACTGTCAGAAAATATGGGATTAAGTTGGTCAGAAAGCAAAAGTTCTCCATTGCATGCGGCAGGATAACAACCGTCAACTCTACTTGGCCTGTCTGGAGTAGGGACTATACTATTTTGACCAATTTTTGAGTACAGCCCCATAAAGACAAGAGACCACAAAATATTTTCACCCAGGATCTTGTTTTGAGGTCAACTATTAACTACATTGAAAAGATAACATTTGTCAACTAGTAGTTATGCAATTCAGCCACGAGGCTTTTCAAATGATGTTGATGCTCAGAAAAAAGTGCTTCGTTCTGTCAGTCAAGTTTCACCATGGTTTTCACCTAAAATCCAGTAAATCTAATCCTGGTTTCCCAGGCTCTTGAGTAATTTTTTTCAGCTTCAGAGCTCGTAAAATTCTATTTGTGAAACATCTATAATTTATACATTTTACATGCTAACATTTTACCAGGCTGAAAGCCATAACAGATCTGGTTTTATTGTATTTGGGCATTTAAATATATACACAAGTACAAAGATTTTCAAAGGAGGTCAGTGAGCTTGACTTCTATTAAACCAAGGAGGTCTTCTGCACCTAATGATGGCAGCCCCACCAGACCCACACTTTCAGAGCAGTGGTTTTTAAGTGCTACAGAAGCTGAAACACCAATGTTTGTAAAATTCATCCATTTCAGCAAAATTTCAGAAATACTAAATAGCCAAGGAGCATGAAGAGAACGCGAGGCCCTGAGCCACCAAGGCGTGCATCTCCAGCTCTGCAGGGTTTCTCAGAACAACCTCCAGCCCAGGTGGTACAGAAAAATTCATGCTAAAACCAGTAACCACCAGTGCACGTAACAGACTTAGAACTTAAACTGTAGGCAAGAACTGCACGGGAATAAAGTACTGGAGTTCCCATTTCCTAAAATGTAAAAAAAAAAAAAGTATCAAGTTCTTAAGATAATAAAAGACATTCTTCTGCACTGATTCTCAAATTAGCCACCTTTGAAGCAGAAGAAAACACTTCTGGGCTGTTGCTGGGGAAAGGCAGTTTTATCAAGAGCAAACAGGAATAGCCGACGTGTGACTGATGTGAGTCAACACCGGAACGAGGACTGGACCAAAGGGAAGACGGTCAGCACATGGACCCAAGGTGGTCTCACTCCCAGGAGCAGTGATCAGGATGCTCCTGGGGCAAGACCCTCGCCCGGCTTGGCCCCACCACAGGCTGCAACCCTGTTTGCCCCAGTAACCCACCAGTAACCCACCCCACTACCCAAACCCCCCTGCATCCACTCCACCCCACACATAACACACACACACACACACACACCCTCCGAGAGCCTACAATTGCAAAGCACCGACTAACGAGCTGCAGAGCTGAGGTCAAACCATTAAAGCCAGCCCACGTCCAGTATTAGGTACTGGGCATTTTCCAGCCAACGCCCCTGATTTGTCCCAATTGCCTGGGACAAATAATATCAAGGCAAACTGCCACTTCTTTTGTTTATACACACCAAGTATGTCAAACTAATTCAAAGATTTATTATTCCCAAGTCCTTCTAAACTGCAAAGCCATATTCTGCAGCCTGGGACGCAGCTTTTCTGCTTCCTTTCCACACGAGGGATCTTAACGAGAACGCTTTGTTGCTGAAGCTTTTAATTAAAAATCTGAGGAAAGCAATATAAGAAGTCTAAAGATAACGTCTTTATTTTAATGAAAACAAACACAGACGATCTTTAATTGCCCTGTGTATCTTCCAATATTCATCACCCCGAGTTTGCACGTTTGTGAGATGGCAGCAAGACGGGAGGTAGTTTGAAAAGTTCCTTTGAGCCCCTGTTGCTGCAGTGTCACGAGGACGTGGTCCCAGGACACTCCAGCCCCGTTTGGGTCCCCTGGCACGCTCACATCCAAAAAGCCAGAGTGCAACAGCTACGAGTAGGGTGTCAGCAGCACAACCTCAAAGGCTTTTTTCCTTTTCCCTAAAATCTACTCGGATGTTTGCTTTAGGAATTTAATCCAGCCTCTGCTGAAGCCCAGCCTTACCTGCTGCATCCTCAGGGAACGCTTGCTATCTCCATAACACACTTTTTTTTTTTTTGCATTTATTTTGCATTTAAGAATGTTATGATATCTTATTTAAACAACCATGTTTGTTAAGGCTGATTAATGCTACTAAATTGCATAGTTACTATAAATATTTGTAATCACACACACACCATTTGTCAGCAATTGCTCCGTGTCCAGACTAAGTTTTCGTGACAAGCCAAACGAATATCACTCGTGTCCCCCTCATTGGTATTACCTGACTCTCATATCTCTTTGAGCAGGGGAATCACAGAATGACATGGGGTTGGAAGGGACCTCTGGAGATCATCTAGTCCAACCCCCTGCCAAAGCAGGTCCACC
>JAOXJK010000051.1:4480766-4505567 GCA_025774025.1 Xenus cinereus
TTACGTCAACAGTAATTAGCGTAGTCCATTTGCCACTACTATATGGCAAAGATCAAGCATTTATTCCAATTTCCTTGTGCTTTAGAACTGTACTTTTAAAAAGTGAAGACTTCAAGTAAAGCTTCAGGAGGAGGATGAAAATGATAAAAGGGCACATCCAGACTAGAGGCCAAAATATCTCGCAGAAAACTGGTATTCCAGCTACAAGTACTTAAAGAGATAAGGCGATGAGGTCTACAAGCATCATCCAACAAACATCTATGCAGAAAAGGAACGTGGCCCAGAACTGTTGTGCTGAGTCATATTGGCATCCCACAGCAAAAGCAAGAAGAAATGCACTTCCAGTACGTCAGCAATTCTTTTTACTCCAAAACATTAGACGAGAAGCTGGTTTAAAGGCAATGGAGGCATCCGCCAAGCGAGGCTGCTGAATCATCACTGATGGGGAAATTCAAAGATGGGACTTGGAGCCCCATGTCAAAGGAGAGCTCAGAAGGCTTCAATTATTCTTTCTGTAATTCAGAAGGACCCACTCAACAGTCTCACCTGATAAATGGTTTCCAGCAAGGAGGAAAAGGCGTATTTAAAGAACAATTATCCTATCCAATATCAGTAAGATAGTTTCTTCCCTTAAGCATATTAATATTGGACTTGACTATAGAGCCATTAAAAGCTTTCTTTTATATTTTTTCAAGTCGAAGCACACTGTGGAGAAATGACTTTTAAAATAAAATAATAACCATAGCACTGAAAATCCGTATCGTACTGAGAACCCAGATAAGCAGGCAGAATAAGAAGCTTACAAGAAAAGCGGAAATTATTCTTCCTCTCAAGGTTGGTGTAGCTCAAAACACAGCTTGGAGGGAGGAAACAATGATCAAGGGAATGAGAAGTAACAGAATGGCATTTTATATTGATTCATGAAGGACAACTTATTTCTAACTTGGTTAAAATACTTTGCAGAACTGTCTCAAATCAGAAGGGAACCAAATTGAGTAACACAGAAAAATCGCTATGGTAGATGTTCTACAAATAGAAACATTAACCCAAGATGACAGGTTTGGGAATCTACCAACCACCAGCTTGAACCTCCAGGCTGTATCCTGACGTGAAGGCATTGCTGCGGTCCTGTAATCATTCTACCTGCTTCTGATCAAGCTTATTAGAGAGTAACTCCCAAAAAAGATATGCAAGCAATGATAAACTTGCCTTCCTTCAACCGCCCACTCAAAATGCACTTCTGCTCCTCTAAAATTTATAATGAAGCACAGGGATATACACAGGAGTGAGGGGATCAGCACACTTAGGTAAGCAGAGAATAGCAGGTATTTCAGGACTCTTCACTTCTCCATTGCAAAAAAAGGGAAGAAGGAATGAAATCTCAGCATTTTTGTTTTAAAGTTCTTAAAATCTCATCACAGATACTAGCAAGATGTCTGGACAACTAGCTCAAGTAAATCATGAGACTAACCTTCTGCAAAACCCTCAATCCCATTATTTTAACTTCAATTAATACACATGCAAATGATCACATAATATTTAATGGTACGCTTAAAGCATGGTTTTTAAACATCTTTCCAGTGTAAGGGCAGATTTCAACCTTCCAGGAAATACTCTGCCTTCCCTAACATTGGGGAAAACCATCTCCCCCATCTTCAAAAACCCTTGGTGGCCCAGAAACAGTTTGTTTAAACCAGGTACATTCTGCAAAGCTCACTGACCTGCTGTGATCCGTCGCCATTCACGATGTGAGGCATCATGGCTACCTCCCCGTTCAGCAACGGCGGCAGCTCCAGCGGAATTTGGTCGGTCATCATCATTGTGACGTACATTCATGGAGAATTTTCCTCAACGGGCTTCCTGCAAGAGAAGCATCAGTTAAAGAACCTGGAAAGCCCATTTGTACTTTAGAAGGTCACCAGCATCACGCGGATTTTGGTATTAAGGTGGCAACCTAAGCAGGACACCTGTTTTTCTAACGGGATGCAGATGGGAGCTCGATGCACTCAACAGAGGTTTCAATTGTTAGATGAAGAGCATGGAAAGTCAAGTTTCCACACAGGACTGACAAAAACCAACTGGTCAGATTTCTGTGCTTTCCCAGGATTACAACCCCCAGCCCTCATGGAGCAGCTGAAAAAGACGAGTTTGGTGATACTTCAAGTGAGATTTGGTCCGTTCCTAAAATTCAGCATCCTGCTCACTACCACAGCTCCTGGAACTACATCATCCACGTGGTTAATGTGTCGCATCAGTCTCTCTCAATATCCACAGTTCAAAGCCAAACACCTTTATTTTATTTCTAGGGCCCCGCAAACGCTGCTAATTGCCACCTGTATCACAACGAGCAGGCGCCCAACTTTCACTTAAATCATGATCCAAAGAAGAAAGTTTTCCGCCGGAGCAGGAGGGACAGCACATCCCCACACTCTGAACGCCTTGCGCCATACAGAGGACAACAGAAAATGATCTCACTGAAGGATTTGTGAAGAATCACACATCACTTCCAGCACAACCTCCCCCTTCACAGCTAATTGACGCGATACGTAAGCGGCGCTAAAACCACAGGGAGACTGCTTGGTAAAAACAAGTCTTAATTCAGCATTAATGGGACCATCATACTGTTTTATGGGGCAATAATCCAGTTCTTTAGTGAATAAAATGGATGACCTAATCTCATTGCTTATCTAGACGCCTGCACAAGAGCTCCTAAGCAAAGCAACCTTACAGGTCCAGCAGCCTCCTTAGCACCTCTCAGGACAGAGAATCCCAAAGCCCTCCCCCCCAAATAATTTCCCATACATCACAAATTCAAGATAGAAAATATTTCGGTGACTTTGGTGGCTGGTAACAGCCAGGTAATCAGATGGCACAAGACCACCAGAGCATAAAGAGGGGAATTTTTGGCAAAGAGCAACAGGGAAGGAAATCCCTGCTCACGAGGAAAGTGTTGTGGGATCTAGTATTTACGTGGAACGCTTGATTAGAGAGCCATAAACCAGGAGTTTAATTCACCTGCCCTGGAGGGGACGAAGGGCTGGGCCAATGTCACCAGAGCTGGAGCTTGTGGTTCCACAGATGCTGCAAACTTAACACCTACTCTGCCCCCAGGTGCTCTTAGGCTTTACATTTAGATTACTATTTTTTCCTTTTAGTTTAACAACTAAACCAATAATTTAGTTGAAATACGCTCTCTTTATTCTCGTCAACCTCTTCCAGAGCTCATGGCAATCCCATCACCGGCAGAGCGACTTGATGACCAGAAACACCAGGGGCTGGTACTCCAGCTCCTGAAGAAGACCACTTGTGTGATTTAAAAGTGACAGCGGTGCCCACACGGCCTGAATCACATCCATCCTTTTAACTCTTAGCACACAGGCCCTCTTCGCATCTAAGTGGTACTGGAAGACTAAAAGTGAGTTTTTTTCAGAAGACATGCAAACTTAGCCCTGTTACCTCCAGCCACACATCTCATGACCAGCGTTTTAATTTAACTCGGTACTAAATTTAGCATGACTCTCACAGCTCTCTCCGATGTCATTATCCGCGTGAAAACACCGCTTTTCTGATCATCACTTCACTGAGATACAAACAGAGGCATTCTATCTTAACCCACCTTTAAATGAAATCCCTCCTTTCGTTTGAGACTCAATTACAGGACAGAAGTTGACAGAAAGCTTGAGACACAGTCGGCAAGATGTTGGTACATTCCCAGCCGGGTTTCACATCCCATCTCCTGCTGTCCTCAACTGCTTTGTCCCAGAGCCTGGCAGTGATTTAGCCCTCCTGTCCCCTCCACCCTGAAGAACCTGCCCTGCAGTGTACATCCATGGAATAAGGACACTTGCTAAACACTCCTGGCCCACAGGACCGAGCTCTCTGATCCGACACGGGTCCGTGGGTGACCAACATCTCCCTGGCTTAGTCATTCAAAGTTCTGACCCAACCGCTACATGGGCTACAGAAATCTGTCCGACAGACCAGAAGCTTTGCTCAACGCATTTTCCCCCTCAAGTTTTGCAATAGTTGGAGCTTCTTCCTAAATCTTTTGCTTCTCAGGACTTCACAGTCTCAGGTTTTAATTCTAAGATCCAAGCCCACAACCAATATTCAACAGTGTTGGGGGTGGAGAGGAAGGAGCGGGGCAGTGTGATTTTTAAAATTATGTGAAAGAAGAAAGCATGTGAGGTTTTTTAACCATTTTTTAAATGCTTGGGATTAACAAAAGGTCTGAAAAAGCCTAATACTGAACAGCAGAGAGAACATCGGGGACGGCAGCTTTCAACAGTAACAGTCTGATTCAGTCAATGGTTGGTTGTACCTCAAACTACATTTGTTATACATTTAGTTAAATTTCTATAGTTTTTGTGTGCATAAATGTATATATCAATATATAAATAAGATTATTTTAAAAGAACGCAACGTTCGCAGGAACCATTTTAAACCTATGTAAAACAATATCCCTCTCCCCAAAATAAATGACAAGTTCATCCAGTCTGAATCTGAAAGCCCCAGCTTTAATGGAGTTTAAGCGTCACGCCGATGCTATTTTCTTAAGGAAAAAAAAGCCAGACTGTAGCTTGAAGCTACATATTTTCCTAATAATATTTCCATTCCAGGCACAACCACCAATATGTTGAAATTTATTTGCTACATGTCATTATTTAAAGTTTTACAGCTGCATTCCTTTTGCTTTATTAATGGTTTGTCACTACAGCCGTGTCTACGCTTGCCTCACTTTAAAGGGGGAAAAAAATTAAAGAAATAGAAATAAAAAGGGCTTCCTTTATTTGTCAGGTCTGGTACGACCCCGCCAGAGGTGGACGGGCTACAAAGCACAGCTGGCCACAGACATTTTGGTTTTAGCAGTATTTCACATAGATGTACTCCATGCACAGTCAGATGAGATGGGGTTAAAGCATCGACCGCGAGACTGGCAGAATTCACACCAAAGCCAAAACCTTTGGAAACGGGCTTCAAGCACTTTTTTAGCTTATTTGCCCATTCATCCTACTTTAAACAAATTTATTCAGCATGCATTCACACCCCTCCTAAAACCTAGCGCTCCCCCTACCTAGGGATGCTCATATGAGCGTATTTGATTAATACAAAGAAGGTGAAGTCTGAACACAAGCACTTTCTTTTTCCTGTAAATTCAGGAACATCGATGGAAGAAAACACCAGACAAGGGCTCAAGGAGCCAGGTCTCATTTCAGGATATGAGAACTCTTCCTTAGCTAAAATACGAACTGCCAAATACTAACCCACAGCTTTTTTTTTTCAGGTACTAACTCAAATTTGGGGTTTTGTCTAGAAAGCTGACTATATTTAAATTTAAAAAAAAAAAAAAAGTATTTCCTGTGCGTCTACATTCCCTAGGTTTGGCTGGGAGGGACCCCAGCACCGCCAACATGGAGCGAGGCTGCATCTCCCCGTCTAGCTGCCTCCAGGAATACGGGAAATCACAGCTTCCCATCTTGCCATAGAGCAAGGAAGAAGAAACAACCATCCAAGTCTGATGTTTCTGTCCCCAAACCAAACTTCCAAACCTTTTGATGTTTTCAAGTTGCTATTACAAACCTGATTTTTCAATTTGGTACCGCAGTCTTCTGCTGATCACTGAGATGACTCTGTTTCCTTAAATTAATTCAATATGTGAATTAGTAATACATAAATTAGTTGCACATGGCACTAGAGAGAAAATTAAAACACACAGAAGAACAAAGTGTAACTATCTCAAAACCAATGTCCATGTATGGAGAATTAATATGACCCACCAGGTTACGTCAGAATTCTCCTGAAATTCCAAAAGCAGGGTGAACCACATCAAGATACCCAACTCCTACTTTTCCTAGAAGGTTTTACCCACGCTATAGATGGGTCTATAAGCCAAGAACATTCTTCTTTGTTATTTTTCTCCACCTTTTGTCTTTTACGAAGGCAAAGAACCTATTCCAGCTACGGTAGATGAATTCAGAGAACCTGGCAAAAGCCACAGTGTTCTGAATATTCAGTCCTGTGACCGCTCCGTTTTTATTTCCCTGCAGCGGCCCATAAAAAGCTCCAGAACAAAGCGTTCTGCCCTTTTATCGGAATCATCTGGAATTACACAAGTTGTACTACAAAGATGACAGACGGCTTTCCGATACCTACTAGAGCCACGTATCCCAGTTTATTTAATATACTGCAGAAATCCAGTACTAAACACATATTTGCACTCGTGCAGTGCTTACTTTGGGTTATTCTGTGTGATTAGAAAAGAACCTTAAGAGTAAGAAGCTACCTCACCTTCAATCCTAGTATTACTGCAGAAAAGATTTGAAACACTCGGGGTATAAAACTTTAAAAGGAAGAATTCTCTCTTTCCAGCGTAAAAATAAAAAAAACACCTTACAATTTCAAGATGATGAAGTTCATGCACAGACGGTGCATGCACACACGCACCCAGAGGCCCAAACAGTGCATGCAGCAATTAATAAACCAGCAAACAAAAACTCCTCAGATTTTCCACCAGATTTGTCCTCAGGCACGACGAGCAATTTGTCCACGGCCCAGCTGTGACCACAGCCCCTCCTGGCCACCAGCCACATCGCTGAACGAGACCATCCATTTCTCAAACTGCTTTCCACCAGATTAAACTCAAACACTACTCAGCAACGACAACCATCAGAGAAAGCCAGAGGAGCACGGGTGCTCAACCTTCCCTTCCTCGATTTAGGATAAATGTCTAATTGTCCTCATCAGTAAGCACAAACTATCCTGCCTTTATAACAAACCCCAGAAATTACATGTTATGGTACCCATGTCCAGGGCCTATCAAAGCATTCCTTGTGAAGGCAACTCAGACACTGAGAGTGGCTTCAAAGATGACAGAATCTGTCACCCAACAAATAATAGTTTTCTTGAAATAGACATTTTCTCCAATAATTCTTCAAAACTCATAAAAGACACCCCATTGAGGGTGGGAAGAAGAGGAGAGGCTTGTGTTAGAAGCATGTATTTTAATTATTTTTTTTTAAATATCAGGTTATATAGTCTAATATTTAGACTAATAGACCTTTCTACCATTATTTTTATATATATATATATCACAAGAGGCTCTCCTCTTCTACCATTCTGCATGTAATGAGTGATCTACTCTTGCACAGTGGTTGATGTTGGATTACTTCTCTTATCAAAGAAATAATCCAACCCATCAGGAAATTCCTTGCTAGTTTACAGAGATGGGAGAAGCCAGTTCAGCCATGACGTCAAAAATCAAGTTTTTGGATGATACAACTGATCTAATGGCCTGCAGTCACTTAAAAGGTGAAAAGGTGACTGTTTCTTCCCTCCTACCAGCCCTTTGCCCTGGCTCATCGTGGGGCAAACCAGGTTCTGCAACGAGGACGTTCAGAAATTGGCCGTTCTCTGACCACAGAAGGGAAGTATTTGTGATATCTCCATCCTCCAAACCACATCCTAACAGCACGACCAGCCCAAGTCCTCCACCATCATCTGCACAGTAAATTTGAATATATATGGGTTTCCCCATTCACTCTGCTATATCGACCTTCAAATGCTCCTTATAATGGGGACAAGAGGAAGTAGGTGTCACTTAAAATGGTTTTGCCATGGTTAAAAAGTATGTGTGGAATTACCGGCTCACGTCAGCAAGTCCCACTTAGCACCGAGATGTCAAACTTCAGAAACACAGGCCCCCAAGACAAGGAAGACTCAAATATTTCTAGAAGAAATCTCACTTAAGAAATACAATGAGAATCAGTAAATTCTTTTGAATTTGCTGCAGCCCTTACCTGCAGCACGGATTATTATTCCATAAACCAAAATATTCTTGGAACCATTTGCTATTTTCCAGGAGTTCGTAAGTAGAATTGAAGGATCCTATCAAAGTCTGGTAGGTCAAATCGCGTCACTGCCGACCATTATACAGTTGAAGAAACGGGTGCTTTTTCCAGACATATTTTGAAGCATATCCACCAGAGAAAAATAACTAGGGAGAAACTGCGTGTATGTACAAACAGAATACGTATACACACACCCGTTTACTTATCTGTATGCACACACCCTCAGACACTAAGAATTTAAATCCATGACCCACCAGGAAGGCTCCGAATGAGAAGTGCTTCTTCTGCACGTTCTTTCTGATGCTGGTGTCTGCACACAGGAGATGAAAGCGCTTACACGCAGCCCCGCTTTCCTATTGCATTTTGCGTGGTACACGGTAAGATTTAAGGTTAATTAAGACATATACAACGCAATTATATTTTCACTGAAAAAAGCAGAGCGGTAAATCTAGCTGCTTTCAGGAGACTCCTGCCACGGCTTGCCACTTGAATTGAAAAAAAAAAAAAAAAAGAAAGAAAAAAAAGGAGTGGTAATAATTGTTCATGTAGAAAAGCCTCTTGAGACATGAGCAGTACCTGGAGGTATGCGCACAGATGGTTGGTCAAGGCACAAGCAGTCTGGAATTTGTCTTGTCTGATGTGCGTTCATTAGTTTAGTTAAATCACATCCGTCTGAAGAGCGAGCGCGACCTGAAAGCATTCTTTCTCTGTTTAACTGCAAACACGGGGGATTAATGTGAAAGCATCCAAACAGACAGGCTGCTTTCCCCGTAACAATTTTGAGCGAAATACATGCAATTTTAAAAAAAATCTGTTATGACAAAGAAAGCAGATTAGAGGGAACGCATACCTATAAAACTGGCTGGCATTTTATGAAGAGGTAGTAAAATGCCTGCTGCTTGCTCTCCGGGCCATTTCACAGACAACAAGGCCACCAGTAGCTGGATCCTGTCTCCAGCAAGCTGGAAAGCATAAACATCCTCTCAAAAACTTAACCACTGCAATTATTCAGTGGGTTTATTCCCCTCTAGTTTATTTTTGTTTTATACAACAACACATTTCAGCCTCCTTGGTACATTCCATCTCCAAAGGCAGAATTATCAGCAGTACTCAATTCTACAGGGGATCAAGGCGAGTTAATGGTGTTTTTTCCCCACACTGGGGTGAGATTATTAAAACAGGGATCCAAAGGGTTATGATACGATGGTTTTCAGTAGTTTGCATTTATTTGGACCTGCAATTTGACCTCACATTTTAAGATTCAAAAATCCATTATTTTAAAGAACAACAATTTCACAATGCAACCAGCTGGATACTCCTCATAGGAAATATTTATGAATTCAGAACAGCAAACTATATTAAAAAAAAAAAAAAGAAAAAAAAGGCCCTAGCTCAACCTTGAGATGAAATGGAGTAACCAAATAACTTCAAACACATCCCAAAAGCGAGCATCAGGGCTGGGGAGATCAGCATCGTGCAGGAGTGGCTCATTTCATACGGCAAGTACAACTAATCAGCATATAATAGCTCTGATGAAACACCAGAATAAAGCAAGCTGATGCACAAAGGAGTCTTTTACCAAAAGAAAAGTGCACACCACTAGTTTGGTTTTTTCTCCCCTGGTTTTCCGGAGGGGAGTCTTGTGAAAACATGTAGGAAAAGGCAGCTCAGCCTCCTCCCAGCGCTGCACACGCGCCCCGAAGGCAGTCATAGTCGGGTGAAAACGTAATGGTGCTAGATTGAAGGGAATAAATACAGCAGAAGCGAAACAGATCTCCACAAAAGTTTTATTAGGTTAATACTAGCTATGGCTGAGCAGAAAGCCACAGGCAGACGAGCTAATCCGACGACTTCCCGAAGTTCTCACTTCTGCAAACAGCGTTACAGCAGGGACTTCATCTGCTGCTTAAAAATCAATTCTAAAAGCAGCAGAGACCCCAGCGTCACAGCTCACACCACGCGCGGCAGAGCCAGCTACGGAGAGAAAACTTGCACACCACTCACACTCACCATTCGGGCTTTCCTGTGCTTTTTCTTCATCTAAAAATTAAAGTTAGTTGCTCTGGCTATTTATATTCCTTTCCGTCTTCCATGGCTTCACACCTTTCTTTCCTCACCTTCCTCTGTATTAATCCCAACAGATAAAGGGGACTCACAAGGGACAGAGCTGCAAAAATAGGAATGTTTTCAGGCACACAGCTCTCGGTATTTCACAGCACTTCTTCCAAGCAGCAACAGCCTGAGGTTAACTCTTCTTGCACAAGCGTGGCCAATATTTTTTTTTTCCTTTTTTCTTCTATTATTGTTTCTTTACATCTTTAATCTTAACTCTTAACATTTGAGTAAGAGTTCTGGGTGCTGATCAGTCGGCAGCTGTACAATACATCCCCAACTACCCTCAGCATCTCTGTGCTTTCCTAGAAGACCACAAGCCACATCAAGCAGGACCCCTTCATTTCAGAGGCATCCTCCACTGGTCAGCAGGAGAAGACACAGCTCTTCCAGCTGTGGAAGGTCCCTCCGTGTGCCAGAGTGAGGAGGAGAGGATGACGGTGACCCACAGCTCTCCATCCCACAGCACAGACTGGTCCCCTAATGGCAAAGAGATGTTTTTTGCAACAGAGACAACATTGCACATTTCCTAATTAAAATATAAGTGAAATTGTTCACATATCTCAACCACTGTGTTCCAAAATTTCCATCTGCCACCCCCCCAACCTGCCAATAATCCTTTTCAGGTTCCCTGCACTCTACATGGCCTCTGACAAAAGCAATTTGTAAATCAACTTCACAACATCACAGAAGATTTTTTCAGTAAGCTTAAACACTGTTTCGAGCAAATACCAAGTTATTCCAAGTATTTGCTCGAGGAGGAACAAACCTTTTCAAAGCAGACCTACACCAGTCTACAGCTTGGGCCCCGGTCCTGCAGACATTTGCATTAGGGTATGTCTTTATGTGCTCTTAATTGTTTTATTGGCGGTGGGTCCCCTGTGTATGGGGGGGTCTTAGTGGTGGGGCTGGCAGTCTTGGGTTGATGGCTGGACTCGATGATCTGAAAGGTCCCTTCCAACTGAACCAATTCCATGATTCTATGCCCAGGGACACAGAAAAAAACCTCTACAGCAAGACAAGTTCTTGCACAAAGGTGCCAGATAATGCATGCGCTTCACCTGTTTGCTTTCTTCCTCCCTTTAATAACCAAAGTATTAATCACTGGTAGAGGTTGATAAGCATAGCATTTGGTGATAAATACCCTCCCCTTCGATTCCGCTCCCTCAAATAATAATCTCTCCGCAATAATGTCACAAAGACCTTGGTTATCTCTTCTAGAGTTCCTGCGCGGCGGCGAATCCACTGTAATCGATGGGGTGGGGTGCTTTTTTTAGCACTAATTAAACTACGAAGAAACAAACAAAAAAAAATAAGGCAGCTATCTATCATATCAATCTGCTGCGCTCGAAAAGCACGCATACCAAAGTCCATTTACAACCAGGTCTCAGCACACCTTTGTGCAAGGCAAACTCTGCTGTCGTCGCCGTTGGCCGCTAAACCTGACTCCGGGGCTGACAAAGTGGCTCATTGTGAGATTGTGGGAAAGGGCTCGGGAGCGATCTCCCATTCAGCCCCGGGATTCAAGAACAGGCATTCACACGGAGCGGTGGCCGCAAGGGAGCACCTCTGGAGAAGTTTCTCATGTGAAGTTGAACCCATTATTATCATCACGCTCACGGGATCTAAGCACCTAAAGTGCATGATTAACGAAAGAAAAAAAAAAACAAACCCTACCCACCATCCAGACCACATCACTCCAGAACTCTTCAGCATCAGGAAAAAAGTTCATTTTAAGTTGTGTTTCATTATCCCTCACTTTCACCAAAGTAAAATTTGCAAGAGGTTGTTTGTTTTCTTACTTTTCTGAACTGCTTCATGAAAAAAAAAAAACATCAACATAGTATACTACCTAAGGTTTTTCTTCATTTGAAATAAACAGGAATTTATTAAAAAAAAAAGACAACAAAAAACAAACAATCAACCCAAACCATCAAACTAAAAGGAAACCACACACACACACAAAATCATCAAATCATTGTTCCATTCTCAATGGAGTAATTTTGGTATCCAGCACCTTACAGGAAAGAAGCCTCTCCTACTCCAGGTATCTGATTTTTATCTCCGTTGATAACAAAGCATCAAGGAACTAAAAACCTCTGAATCTATAACTGCAGGAGAGCACCGGGGATTTTGTTCTCTTTCAGGAAGATACCGGGTCTCTATTTATCGAGACAGAAAACACTCAATCTCCATCATGCCAAATATGCCAACGATGCAACTGTAAAGCTCAAGTTATCTACGAAATGGTTTAAAAAAAGGGAGAACCTTTGGGTTTTGCTCTCTGGCCAAAATGGGACACAGTTTGTAGTGCAGACTGGAGGAGAAATGAAGTTCTGTCCATTCAGCGGGAGACCATCCAGTAGGGTTCCCAGCACCCAGGTTGTCTGTATCCCATGTAATCCCAAATCCTCACCCTTCTAACTAAGTTAATTCCCACCCTCTGCCAATTCATTCAGGCGATGGAAGGCTAAAAGTTATTCTCGACAAAAAGAAATTGGTATTGTTCTTTGATAATAAGCAACACAGTGAGATACCAGACAACTTGCATTATGAAATGGGGAAATCAACATTATTTTTTAAAAAAATGACACCAAACCCAGCAGCGTTGGCTGAACTGCAGCCAGATGGCACAGGGCCAGGGAGACACACTCTCCCCTACCTGCCCAAAAGGCAACAGCCCCAATCCTATAGCTCCTAGTTATAGTAGTTACTCATTAATAACTTCTAGCTCTTTCTTAATTAAAATTTCTTAATATTTCACCTATTGACTTTGATACTACAGCTTTTGGTGGTGGCAAAACACAAAGAGGTAACAGCAGCACTGAGAGGTTATTAACACACCTCACACTTCAGAAATTTTTCATCATGTGAAAAATAATTAGATCGATGAGAATTCTCCTAAAAACCCAGAACAAGCAGCACACTCCTCTCAGTTCACAGCACATTGCTCATCAGGCTCCTTTGGGAATAACCCCAAAAGGGTGAACCTAGATGTAACCCATCACTTCGGGTTCTCTGGGGTTTTTAATTACAAGAGAGCATCCAAAATATCCTACCCTACTGCTTTTAGCTCCAAAATAGGAGAAAACATTAGGGCAGCTTGGTGTTACTGTGAGCTTGGGCTGAAAGGTAAGAAAATAGAGAGGAAAAAAGAGGAAATGAAGCAAGAAAATGTGTTCTTACACTAGGTCTGCAGACAGATACCCGGGCTTTCTTCTTCCCTAAGAACTTGGAGGACATAGCTGGCACCACCCAAACCTACACTTGGACTCCATTTAGGATAAAACAGTTTGCATTAACCTGCAGGCTCCCATTAAGAATGAACGTCGAGGGAAGGCAGCTCAAGTGCTTGATGAGACACTGCTGGACACCCATGGGGGCAACACCACCACGGGCTGGAGACAAGACACCATGCACTAGAAAGGTCATACAACTCTGCAGAAAGTAAAGTTTTAACAATAAAGAATAATTAAGGGGCCTCAAAGAGGAGGGAGAGTCAAGAGGCACATACACAAGACAAGAGTAAGAACCAGAAATTGAGCTACGTAAGGGAAGATTCCACAATTCCAATTTCTCTGCAAACTGCAATAATTTTTTGACACAAACATTATTTAATCACAAAGGAGACAGTCATGCTCCTTTGCGTTTCCCTGTTCATACAACCACACACAGCCCCAATGAAGTCAATTAAATCCTTGAAACTGAAGTTAGCTTTCCACATCCTTTAAATGACACAACTCTAGTCAAGCAAAAAACCTGAACAGACAAGCAGCAGAAAGCAAACCAAGTTTCAAGCTTCATTCCACATGTAACTGCAGCTTCGTTTTCTCTCGTTACACTTGGGGAAATTCATTTCCAGAGCTGCGTGCCCAACTTCAGAAGTGTGAGAGGCTAGAATCGATATTCAAATACATTTAAGAAATTCACAGAAGGGAAGGAGTTGTGCTCCACAGAGGTGAACCGTGAGGAGGTTGATCTTACTGAGCATCAGTAGGGTTTTGATTGAGGGAAAAGAAAGAGTTCTTGACTCAAGACAAATGCAGTTTTATTTCTGCTCTGTGAAATTCCTGAGTACATCCCTCCCTCTTCCCAGCTCCATAACAGCATCCTCAGCCTCACGGATGCAACACATCACTCTTTTTAAACAAAACCATTTTAACTTTTATGATGGCTCAAGCTTATCCACCCAGTGGTAAATATCTAGTGACAACCATTCACAGCATTTCAGTTTTCTGGAAAGAAACAGTTAAAGAAGACCCCAAAAGTCATTATCCCGAAAATAATTCATTTTTAACTCCAGCTGGAATTCAAAAATTAAAGTATTTCAAAAAGGCAGAGAAAAAACTAGCTTTGCATCTTAAAAAGATGCAAACATGAATCTCAAGAAATGGACTTTGACTTGGTTTGCACGTGGGGTGAGGAAAATGACCTTCAAAAAAGTAAGTGGTTTTGGAGGGTTGCGGAGAAGGTACAAATTATACAGAATTCAGAGAATTCCAATAAACAGATGAGAACAAACCATGCAAGTCACACAAATATAAGAAAATCCCCCTCAAAACTCTAGTTGGTTGTGTCCAAAGTAGAAAAAGACTGAACCTGGAAAAAAGGCTAATTCTTTAAGAGTCTGTTTTCTACAATATCTTGCATAAACATAACCTACTTCTTCCCCATCATGTGTCCTGACAGTCCTCAGTGTTCACCTTATCCTGAACATGCACCTCACTTTGCCTACTGCAAGAAAAATTCATACAAATCCTGATTGAGCAGAGAACGTTGCGCTATATGTCCTTTTAGAAGGAATTCCACATCAAATATAGAAATACAGTATTTTTACAAATACATAAAGAAATTTTAAGATTAAAACAGGGGTTGGCAGCATCTTATCTTTGAGATTGGAAGCAGAAATTTCAGAATATCAGGAAATCTAAGAGGTATTCTGCAGAGTTCTGCCGACAGCCCAACAGCATCAGCGCAGGAGCGAGCTTTCCCAGTGAAATGTAGTTGCGCTCGATTTTCCCTGCGTGATTTAACTGAGACATGACCCAACAAGGTTTTATTCCACCTCTTTGACACCCAGGGGAGCGCTATCAGGGCAGGCTGGCTTTGTGTGAATAAGCTGGAACACCCAGGTGCTATCACCGAAAGTACGGCACAATCTCAATTCTTTAATATTTACATTCTGACCCAGTTCAGTCATGTTTTGGCAGCGCAGAGCGGAGCAGAGCCCACGCCGATACCCACCTTAACAATACGGTACGGGGTTAATCAGTGACAAAAACCTACCCATTAACCCCAGTTATTCTTCCAGCAAAACTTCACAGGTCTCAGAGGTTCAAGTGGGTTACATTTATTCCCTAGTTTCTAGAGGGAGGATACATATTTTTCCATCATTAGACATGCTACTATCTGGTTAAAAAAAAAAGTAAAACTAACTGGTATTATTCACTACCTACACCATAACATATTCCTCTTGGGGCAGGGGAGGAAGATGAGATGTCCGTGCAACAATATTAACAAAGACTCTCAATAGTAATGGACCCACATAGAAAAAAGTGCTCCCGCTCGCTCTCATGTGAACATATTCCTCCTCCCACTTCTCCCTCTAGTCCTTAAGCACAACTCCAGGATGGTAGACACAGAGCGTTGGGGTGTTTGGAGCTGTTTTAACCTGCTGGTGAGTACATAAGCAAGGGAACGTGCTGCAGGGAAACCCCCGATACCAAACAGCTCTTCAGCATCTCATCCTCCTCCTGACACCCACTAAGGAAACTCCCTGATCCTTAATGAATGCTGACTGAAGTTTTCCATTGCCCCAGATGAAACTTCAACCATAATTTTGTTCTGTGGGCATCAGGCCCTGTTACGAATAATTGAACTTGCTGGGTGCATCTCCTCACCACACCATGGGTTCCAGAGACACCTTACATTTCATGAAGCAACTGCTTGGAGCACCCCGTACGTCAGTTGAGTGCTGCAGCTCTACACCAACAAGTAATCATTGCCCGTTACAGTTTTAAATACTCAAAAGTTAGTAAAATGAAATTCAGCACCATTACAGGTCACTTCACCCTCTGTGTCTTCTCCGTTCAAGGAAGCGCAGAACAAGATTCATTATCATTTCAATCAGAAGCTCAACCAGCACTAACCTCTGTCCCTAAATCCTAACTGTGGTAGCTCAAGAGGTGGATGCTCTGATTTTTCTCCTTCTCATCCGTATATATCACTGGTGCAGGAATTTGGGAAGAGTACTTGATCAAAAGTAATGAATGAGACAATCGTTCGCACCTAAATTGAGCAGATGATAATATGTTTATTATTAAGAACATGCTGAAGTACATCTGTCTTGAAGGCTGTTTCTGAACACTGCTTGAATTGATTAAATTAAGAAAAGTCATTTTTACTAGTCATTTCCTTCTTGTGACAAACACTAGCACATTGAGTCTCTTATTTGTCAAATATCGAGAAAGTACTTATGCTAATAAAAAATAGAGAGAAAGCATTAGTCCAAGCACTGTCAGAAGTCACCCTTCCGTCTCTAGGAAGGATCACCCCGGGAAAAACCTGATTTATTGCAGTTTAACATTCTATACCTGCTGTCAGATCTATAACTGATACTATACCAGGGATTGACGTTTGCCATCAAGCTACATAGCTGCTGGGAAACCGGTTATGTAGAACTAAAGCAAGTGAGCTCCCTATCCCAAATATAAATAGTTATGGCAGACAAAAGGATAAAGCCTTTATTTTAGGCTTTATGTTAAATTTAGCCTAACACATAGCCAAACACAAGGTAGAGGTCACAAAAAGGTTTTTAAAACCATATCCAAAGAACCTAATCAGTGGCAAGAAGATACGAAGATGTAGAACAGGTGCATAAAATTCAATGCTGGACCGAAACTTTAGCATTTAAAAGCACCTCAGTGCCTCAAAAGCAACAAAAAATAAACCAAACCAAGAGGTGGGTTCTGTTTAGTAGAATAGTGTCAGGCCACCATTCATCAGTACAATAAATCCAGTAACTGCTGTAGCCTACATTCGTGGTCTTACTCTTCCCATAGCTATTCACAGAGGTTTGAGATCCTCATGTAAGTCATGAGCTATGTCTGTATATAGAGAGATATACATACGTGTGTGTTCATCTATATAATGGATATAATTATTTTATCTCAAGGTCCTCAGAACCCTTAAACTACAGTGAGAAATGAGTGAGTTCAAAGAATTGCTAAAGAATAGAAAGCAAAGGGGTAGAAAGAAAAAAAAAATAAATAAATAATCTCTATTTCTCCTGGATTTAACCTGCTGCACAAACCTGTAGGCTGTGTCAGTCCCAAAACACAGCCCATCGATACCCCGCAGCCTCACACACGTGTACCGGGGCAGCGCAGCTCCTGCCACTGCCACATACCAAAGATTCCAGATCGTTTTTGCACCGCTAAAATGTTCTCACTGACTTGGATTTCTGTTAGAACATGTTACTCCAGCCTCAAAAAGTGCAGTCTCAGCGTGGTAAGTTCAGTGTTGTTTTAGGAACCCTTCTCTTGGGTGCTGAGGATGTAGAAAAAATGGGTTAAGAAGAAGACTAACATATACCATAATAAGATATTTCCAAAAACAAAGTCCAGCTTTGTCTCCTTTGGAAATTTTCAAGACCTGCCTGGGTGCAATCCTGAGTAACATGCTCTAACATGCTCTAGGCAATCCTGCTTCAGCAGGGGAGTTGGACTAGATCTCTACGGTCCCTTCCAACCCTAAAAATTCAGTGAAATTCGGTGAAAAGTCCAACAAACCCTAAGAACACCACACACCCACCAAATGCTTTTTATGACCATAAGGAAGACTGGAATGAGGGTTAATGCTTCACCTCTTCATTACACTGGCTTCTTTCTGTAAGTTTTACTAAATATCTAAACGCGTGTTGCTAACCTTCAGATATGCCTACAGGCAAAAGGATCCTTTAGACAATACTTGTTGCTAGAAACACACACAAACAAAAAAACCAAAACAAAAGGAAATTATGGTAAACAATAAATCCTCATTGTATTTAATAGCTACGGGTCTTTGTTAGGAACAGCTATCCCAGAACACGCAGCCGCATTCAGGAGATCGAGTGAATTCTATCTGAAGTTTACAGAAGGAAGCAAATACAAACACTCTCACAAAGGTATTTTCATAGCAGGAAGCTCCAAGCACTTCTCCGGTGGCTGCTGGCCCGGCCGCGCTGCGAGCCGGCCCTGCAGTCGATGGGGAGCAGGCAGCGGCCATGCTAAGCACGCCTTGCTTTCACCACGCGATTAACCACCTCGCAAATCACCAATTAAACCCCGCTTTATGATTTAGGCTTTAATTCATTAGGAACGCAGAGGCACAAGATGCAATAGAGCCTGCTGGAAGGCAGTCCGGAGCGCCTTGCTCCAGCCATCCCCACCCCCAGGCTCTGCCCTCCTTGGAAATAAATATCTTTTTAATCACCACGTCCAAAAGTCTTTTTTTTTTTAAAAGAATCTAATGGCTAATTGCTGTACATTGTTGACAGTGATAGATGCAAATCAGTGACTAATCAATACGCTACCATGGTTGCGTGCTGGTGGTTTGCCACTACATAGAAGGTCTAAATTTTTTCCATTTTCCAAACTTTGCTATTTCTTTACTTACAATAGGAAAACTAGAAACTTCTCACCTCCTGCAACACGCGCGTTTCCCTCCCCGCATCCATTTTGCGGACTTTCTGCCAATAACTTTGTTGAAAAAGAGATTCTTGTGGACAGGAAATATCCTGAGCAAAGGATATCCAGCTTTATGATACTTAAAATATTCCGCATTCCTCCTTATCTGTCACCACGCAGGCTGGTTGTTGGATGTGACGCCTTTGGGAGACTGGGAAGGGACCCACACATCCCCCCCGTGGTGGCTGCAGCCTCACACTTTCGGATAAACCAGCTCCTTCAGGTTTCCTTACGATTTCCCCTTTCCCCACACTCAACCCCAGCCGTCGCATTGAGATCCAGAGAGAGGAGACCCAAGACAAGCAACGCTGGCTCTCAAGAAGCCAACCTCTCCTGATAAGGGCCTTCAAAAATATGACCACAACCCTCTTCCAAGGACCTAATCTGATGGAGGTGGCTTGGCCTTTCAAGCGATCCCTAGGTTTGATTTCCTCAACAACAGCACTCCACAAAAGCAAACATCCTGCCCCGTTTCCAGAGCCGGATCCCAGTTGGAACAGGCAGCAGAAGGGGAGTGGGGACCAGCAGCACAGCTCCAGCTCCACCAGCTGCCCTTGTTACAGAACCGGTTCATTCACTGGAAAGGACCAAAAGTTCCAGTAAAGAAAACTTAGCTGTAAAAGAAAGTTTGACTGGTCTTGAAGCAGCTTGTGGGGTGTGGGAACTACAGCCCCTGGGGTCCAGTCCACCCCTAAGTTGGGCTCTCCAGGGGTGCAACCAACCAGTAGCCAAACAAACATGTTCATTATCGGGCTTTTGGGGGTAACAGTGGCTGTAGAGAAATTTTAAGCTTTTGATGAAGTCACCTAAATGTAGATATTGGGGGACAGTCATGTTATAACTTACTACGCAACTCTTCCCAGCTTGACCCCATGAAACAAGGTCCAAATTGACGTTTCACATCTTCAGCTTCCTCAGTAGCCAGAAGCTTACGGTTCTTAGCCAAAAGCAGACAAAACTAAAGAATAACTTGTATTAAAAAAAAATCAGGACTCAAGTTCTTTAGGCACTTCAGTAGCTTGCTGTCCCTTCCTGCAAGGAGGACAGCCACCATCCAAACCTAAAGGCAGAGGAGCAGTTGAGGTAAAGCCAAGGCTGCCATCCCGAGAAGGAAGGTGGTTGTGGAACGAAAGCAAGCAAAGCATTTCAAGAAAGAAAAGCAAAAATTCTGACAGGGCAAAATTGCAGCTGTTACACTTGGGTCTTTTTAAAATACGTTTCTCTGAAGGGTTTTAAGTGCCATTTAGTTTCTTCTAATAAACAGACATCCAAATCTAGCCTCAGTAAAAATAGTACCTCCACTTTACATCTTTGCTATTCTCTATTTAAAAATCTCTTTTCTTTATAAGAACACCAAATCCCTGTCTGTGGTTTCACCAGAGGGGACTTCAGAATAACACCAGCTACCTTTTTTAGTACCCTGTAAACGATCACGCTTTTCAGAGTGCTTTAATACAGCCGTAGCCAAAGGATATTCTCATTTCAGTCAATTTTACTTGCAACTTCTGACACGCTTAAGGCTACAGAAGACCCATTAGAAGGTGAGGTCCCCATGCACTGACCCTTGTGTCCCAACAGCACATAGACATTAACACTTTCTTGAACTCTGGTTGATTTAATGCAACATGCAACGACCACCACAACATCTAGGGCCGTTGCCCATCAGGTACCTTGACACCACCCATAACACAAGCTCCCAGGTACGTATTTTAGAGGGTTTTTTTTCTTAATACAGCCCAAAAATAAACATATTGATACCATTTTAAACAACTACATAGGATCGAAGAGAGAAATCACCACTTTCACTGGAGAAACCTCCTCTTGTGGCAGAGCACCCCTGAAGGTATTTACTCAGCTATGGCCCCAGATCCAGTTTTCATAAAAATAAGCGTTCCCTTTGAAAAACAGCTCTGCAGAAAGAAGTATGTATCTTGTCTGAACGCCAGATGCTTGGGCACACTCAGGCTTCAGTCAGCACTGCTGCAACAAAAGCAAAATTGTCATGTTTTTTTTCTCATTTCGGTTGGCTTCACCTCATCAGCTGGCACAGGGCAGATTCTACTCGGTGCCTCACATCAATAACTGATGTTCAAACCAAAATCCAAACAAACTCCATACTTGCTCTGATTTGTGAGCTAGGATCACGATTTCACAATGAAGTCACATTTATTCCAGAGCGCTCAATGCCCTTGGGGGAAACTTGCTTCTAGAAATATTACACTCAAATATTTTACGGCCACAGCATTATTTCTTTGATGTTTGATACCCACAATCATGATTTATTCAAATCGGCAGAGAGCATCACAAATGCCCCCTCTCCTCATGACAGCTCCCAGATGAAGCCTACTGGTTTCCAGAGATAATTCATGCCGTTGGACACACGGGACCTTTGGGTCTCCACTCCTTTGAGGTCACCCTGCTGTCCCACCACCAATCTTCCGAAGTCACTCAACTAGCGGGTCTGAATATATAAAAGCTGAGATAAAGCCATTCTCCAAGGGTGAGGACCTACGTTAGACATCGCCAACAAGCTTTGACTAGACCGTAGGAGCGAGGAGGAGAATTTGGAGAGCACAACGTCTGCTCTGACACATTTGCCCACGGGGCACAGAGGGAAGGGAGCCAGAAATGTAAGCGGAGAAGTCTTTGTCCTTAGGTGACACCGAAGCGATCTACACACGCCAAAATCATTGTGCAATTAGTATGTTCTTAATTTTGTACCCTTAGAGAAGCTAAGTAAGCGCACTTAATCAACTGAAAATAAAGGAACGCAAAATAAAGCAACCCAAGTAACTAATTAGTTAAAAGACGTCAAATGGAAGCAAAACGAAGTGTCTAATTATATACCATCAGTTCAAGAGCACAACACAATACAGGCCTATTAAAAAAAAATGCCACTTCCTAATTTAATCTAAACAACCCAACTAAACACTGAGTAATACTGAAGGAAAAAAAAGTTTAGAAATTAACACAATGTTTAAAATCTCTCTGGCGAGGTTCAGTGAAATCTTTTCAGCCCACTGAAGTTCACTGACAAACTTAAATCAAATTCACACCATTCAAGGTTTCCTCCAAGACAAGTTTATGCAACAAAATGTATTTAAAGACATGACATGGGAAAAAAAAATAAAGTTTCTGGGTTCTCCTCCAATATTAATATAAAGTATATATTCTCCTATGTGTTTTATTCTCAAAGCAGCATCTCAATCTCCAAAATCATTAAGCCTACTGAGAAACTGGTGGAGACAGGTATTAATTCAACAGGGGAAAGCGTCCTCAAAAACCTCCAGCCCATTATTGCATATCTTTGTCCCTCAAACCGTTCTCTAACGCTATCGGCTGACATTATGAGCCATGAACTTAAAATCCAAATGCAAGCCATTGAAGCTTATCACATCACTGACAATGTAATTTTAACAGCTTAAAAACCTTAACAGTTTTAGGGACAAATATCTTGAAGACAATGAAGCTCTGCCGATGTGCATCAGAGAAAAGGCTACCTATGTGCCTCTCAAATTGCCATTTTTATTCTAACCTGAGTAATTGCTACAGAAAATAAGCATCTGTAGAAGATGAGGGAAAGGGAAAAGATAACGGAGCATTTCAGAGGATATAAAGTCTCCTCAGATGTTTTTCCAAACTCAGTTTCATAGAACCTAAATGGCAAATGTAATGGACACTTCCGATGTCTATTTCTGACGAGCTGAGTTTGTTTGTTTGCTTTTTAATTATAATTCACCATCACTACTTCAGTAACAAAAACCCAGCATCCAAAAGCCTCTTCTGTGTCCTGGAAATAGCAGCAGTACATTTCACAGAGGAATGTTGCTGCAGCGTTTGCAAATATTGTGGAAATATGCTTTTCCTTATAAATTCAAACCAATTGTTAGGAAATATCAGGCATTTTCAGTACAGTCAAATTCAGTCCTTGAGTAGGAAAGCATAAGCTTAATTGAATCAGAAGGGATCAGGGCTCTTTTCCATCAGGATTAAAATAGATTCAACGTTTGAGTATTTGCCAAGGTATTATCAGTAGTTTCATGAAAATAATAAAGGTAAAAAGATCGGGATTTTTTGAGTCGTTTTGTCTGAAGTACAACTATTGGCAATTCAAAAAGATTTTCAAAAAGACATTAGAGAACCATTTTTAGAAATAATCAAGAAACCTTAAGCTGCCCTCAACATGCAAGTTCCCATCAAGCCACATTAGCAGTACTCTAAAAAACAGAATTAACCAAAAAGATGCTTGGAATTCTTTCTGCATTACGAAGACCTTCCCCATTCCACGTCCGGCATCCCAGCAGCTCGCTCTCATGCCTCCGCTGAAATCATTCACACCCCCTTCGGCAAGACAAAGCCTCTGCTGAAACCAAGTCTCCGATGATGCAAGTGAAGAACAAGAGTGAGTATAAGCGTAGCCATAGCACAGGTGAGCCTCCATTAACTCAGCTGAACCCAATTAAGTTAAGCCCATCGCTTTAAGAGCAGACCTCTATATATATATACACACATGTATGTGAAAAATGACCCAAGGGCTACATTCTTGGGTGGAAAATCCAAACAGGCTTCATTAAGCATTGCTCCATCTCTCAGATGCATCCCAGTAGCTGAGATTTCTGACTAAAAGCACAAATTAATCATCTAATTGTTCTTTACACTGCCTGGAATCCAACACACAGTAGAGATACCTCTGATGCCTTTCTGTTATCCACTCATACCTTGGTATTTCAGCGTTAGAGCTGGGCTTGCCTTCAAAGCTCGTTATCCCTTCCTGGCTAAGGGACAGAAGTCAAAGATCCACGGACAAGCACTTCAAGGCAAACACACCCTTTGCTATTTCAGGCTTTAACATAAGCAGATTACAGCTCAGCTGTATTCCCTCTGAACTTTTGTTTATCTCTTACCAACAGTAATTACCGCTGACAAAAGGCAGACTTTAATTAACAAGCCATGACCAAGCTTTATCTATGAACTCTTTCTTCCCAAACAAATTCTGCCTCTAAGTAGCTATTAAATACCAAATTTTAGCAGTGAATCGTTAGGAGATATTCTTACCGCGCAGAGTTAATGCGGAGTTTGGACAAGGCAGGAGAGACGCAGGTCGTGGGGGCTGCCAGGGACCAACGAGGAGAAGCCACCGCTCCTTGTGGGACAGACTTTTTACGGATCCGGGATCGTTGAGCTCTTGCAGCACAGGCTGTTCCAGGTGGCTGCTGAGCGCTGCAACGTGCTTCGAAATGAGTAAATATAAAGAAAGACAAGATCTCCGCCTCAAAGCTGTTGAGAAGGGAAAGGGAAGGTCTTCCCTGCCACCCTTTTGTAGGGAGGACGTGAAAGCCTGTCTCTTCAAATGTGAGAAACAACGAGCAGAGGCAGTTTCAAAGGAGGAAGAAATCGAGGTGGTGGGACTGGTAGCTAAAATGAACACTGAAGGAGAACAAGTAACTTAAATCAAAACCAGGTATTCGAGCTGTTCTTTTAAGTGGCACGTGGTGTGCTCAGGTGTACTACAGGAGCCCTTAGAGACACCTGCCCCACGCATGCAGGGCAGAATGCTGCAGAGACCAGGAGATTTCACCTCAACACTTTTGTCCTTACCTTCTCTTAACCATTCTGCTTTGGGGTGGGAAACCACCACATTAGGGGACAGGT
This sequence comes from Xenus cinereus, assembly GCA_025774025.1. NCBI lineage: Eukaryota > Metazoa > Chordata > Aves > Charadriiformes > Scolopacidae > Xenus > Xenus cinereus. Next base: position 4,505,104 of record JAOXJK010000051.1, read on the forward strand.
GGACGGGGAGAACGATCACCCACGCTTTGATTTCAAACAGCACGAGTACTAAGAGACTAAAGCCCAAGTAAAACACACCATTTGCCCATCTAATAAGGACAACTCTCCCGTGCTCTGTTCCTCAGCAGGACCATCCCTGCCCGCTGGGGTGAGGTGCTGTGGTGGCTGGGGAGGTGGCATTGGGACCGGGACAGGTTCAGGAGGAGTGATCACACACCATCAAAAGGAGACATTATAGCCCCTTCCAGTACCTAAAGGGGCTACGGGAGAGATGGGGAGGGACTCTTGGGTGATAGGAGTGATAGGATGAGGTGGAACAGTTTTAAAGTGAAAGAGGGGAGATTTAGATTAGATATTAGGAAGAAATTCTTGACTGTGAGGGTGGTAAGACACTGGAACAGATTGCCCAGAGAAGCTGTGGCTGCCCCATCCCTGGAGGGGTTCAAGGCCAGGCTGGATGGGGC
>JAOXJK010000051.1:4538902-4551039 GCA_025774025.1 Xenus cinereus
CAGCCTGGGCTTGTGAATCCCACAGACTCACCTGCAAATAATTCTGAATGAACTTATTCAAGAGCCAGATGCCTCTCCTGAATTCAAACTCAGGTAGCTACACCTGCATTTCCAATAATATTTTACACAGGACATTACGGTTTGTTCATCCTTAACCAACATTGGGCAGCAAGCATTTGCCTCGCCTAAACATTACCTGTATTTCCATTTCCAAGCAATGGAGATCCAGCTAAAACTATGTGGTCCCCGGTTCTTCTAAATGAAAGGGGTTACACCAAAATGGGAATAGAATCTGGAAGGCAGTGATGGCTATTGTTTCTACAGGTAGCATCTGTAGTCATTAAGGAAAAGGGGCTACTTGTAGAAGTCACTTTCACAAGAAAGTCTTAACTGTTTTTACATAGCAAAGCACTTTTTATATAAACGGAGCTCTTGATATATCCATCTTTATGAGTGATTTGACTGCTGAAAGCCATTTATAGCATAACTCTGGATAGAAGATGCTAGTAGAGCAGAAAGTGGAATTTAAGTCTCCCATGGAGCTCTGAGTTACTGTGAAGGACCTCCTGTTACACCAAGAGAGCCTGGATTCCTATGGACAACTCAGACTTACATTAGCCCAGACTCCATTGAATTGAGTCTTGTTTGGGAGCACTGGGAACCTGAGGTCAGTGCTGGGGTGGTTTGTGCTGTAGGTCTCTGAACCGCATCTGACCCGTAAACGAACAGGAGATTTCACATTCTGGTACAGCCAGTATCATAGCCTTCATCTGTACAAATATTAATCCTGAAAAGTAGAAAATATTTTGGAAAAAACATACATTATAAATGTACTTGTTGTATTTCCACCTTTATGAGCCACAGATACATTTCACGTACCTGGAAACATCCTGACTAGATATCAAGCCATGGTAAGACAACAGAGGACTTCAATATAGAAGTAGGACAGTCACTCCCTAGTTGCTATATATATTTTATTTTTATTTTTCTGAAGAATCCAGGTACTGGTACCATAGAAACAATATTAAGATACTAAAACTCTAAGATGTGATGCTCATCGCTGTCTCTCTAGCCTTAGATATTCTGCTCCATTGGCAATGCAGGGAACTGTGCCTATTTTAGCAGCCACATCAGAGGACAAATTTGCAGCTGGAGTTGCCCCTTTCTTCCAGCCGCTCCCTCTCTGCTGCCTGGTGGTTTTCCAGCCCCTGGTTCATGGATCCTCCCACGTTCCCCGCCCTAAAAATGCTTAAAGATCTGAAAGTTTAGGTGGATATTTCTCCTTGAGCTCCCTGCTGATCCTTCAGCTTCAATCCCTGCACCCTGTGGAATGCAGGTGGTAGAGAGCAGCCTGTAATTACTTCAAGGACTGCAAATAGAGGGGGGGAAAAAGCACTCAAAGAGATGAAACACCCTGGTCCAAATGGAATCAGAAGGAATTTAGCTGTTTACATGAATAGAGCCAGGATTACCCCTCTAGCCAAGATGATAAGACCCTGAAGTTTATCTATACATTTACTCTTGTTTTCTGCCAGCAGTAAACACAGTAAAAAGTAAGATAAAGATGTATCAAAGAAGCTGACTGTGCTACAAGGGATGTTTCTCCTAGCTTCAGGCCACAAGATTATCTTGCACAAAGCAGTAAGTATGAAAGCCGTTGTGCAAACACTACACACCATTGTTTATTTTGTCATATCACAGCTAATCATAACCCTTTCAAAACACTGAGCAGATATTATGGAACGCACCACACTGTCATTACTGAGGAAGGTAATCACTGGTAGATTGGAGAGTTCACTTAAACCACTTCAGCTGAGGTTTCTGTGCGTTGTTGTACTGGACTTTGCAACTCATCTGCTCTTGAGAATGAGAATTGATTACGGGAAGAAGCGTTCTGAATATGAACTTTGACATACTCCTAGATCTGACTTATTTACTCTGCTCTACATCACACTGCCACAGCTTTGATGTGCTGTTTCTCTGTACTTTGGCAAGGGAAAAGGGCTTTTCCCGAGTGCTGGTATAAACATCACTACCACTGTGCTATTCTACTGGAGGGCTGTCAGGAAAACTGGTGATTTTAAGGCATTACTGGTCACAGCTGTCTGTCCCGCTTAGGGCAAAGTCATAGTTGACCCTGTGTATCCCAGAGATACACAACTCTGAGATAGTGTATACACAGCTTATGAGATAGTGTATAGGTGAAGCATCCATTGGTCTGAGGCTTTCTTTTACCTGGGATCGGCCTGGCCTTGAACATCTCCAGGGACGGGGCATCCACAACTTCTGTCATTCCAGCGTCTCTCACCACCCTCACAGTAAAGAATTTATTCCTGATATCTAATCCAAATCTCCCCTCTTCCAGTTCAAAACCGTTACACCTCATCCTATTACTCCACTCCTTGATAAAGAGTCCCTCCCCTTGTTTTCCTTCACAAGTATGATGTAGGGGCCATTGATTGGTTTCGTGCTTCTTTTCTAGAAGGATGCTGACAGGTGGTTTTTTCACCCCTTTTCTGTCCCCATAAAAAAAATGCATTGACATTTTGACAGGTAAGGCTTTTCAAAAACTTCCTCTGTAACAAGATTCAAACCACACTTGATTTATTTCCAATTTTGATTTCTGCTTGTTGCAAGCACCACAGCTTCAAAGGCACCAGGAATAATGCTCATAGATACATCGGAGGCTAAAAGGGCATCAGCTTTGCTGGTCCTGGTGGACCTGCCGTGTTGCAGGGTTCTTCCTTCCTATTATGTGGCCTGACACGAGGGGAAGAGACAGAATTACACAGCTCTCCACCTCCCTCTGCATCCTCCTGGAGACCTCTCCCATGAAGACAGCGCACCGGACACAGCCTGTGTGTCAGCAGGAGCCCGCCCCATTTCCCTTCTCCTCCTTGCAGTGAATAATCTCCCGCTCATACCAGGCAGCAGTAGCCAAATGGAAAAATTTACCTCTTTGTTTATCCACCACCAGTAACATAAGGTTTAATCATATATCCCCAGTCATTCGGTGCCCCAAGATTTGGCACCTAAAACTGCAGTGCAAGTTCAGGGCTGTTGTCACCAGCATCTATTCACTTTATGAGGTTGAGGAGCAGGAGGAGCTGCGCCTGTGGAAGCAGGGTCATTTTTCAGCTCTTGCACCGTTCCTTGAGCCAGTTCCTGTCCTTGCTTTTATGGCTACAAAGCCAGGCATCAGCGTGTAAATCTGTCCACTTCTGCCTTGCAGAGTCTGCTACACAAACTCCCAGCAGAGGTGTGAACTTCCCCAATTAATCTTAATGAAGTGTTAACTTCAAAGCTGAGCTGCAGCCATTTATAGGTTAACAGAACCTTACAGAAGGAAAAAAAAAACCTCCCAGCTTGACTCGTTAAAAAAAAACAGCTCCAAGGGGACAGGATTGGTCAAATTTGGGGGTTATTCTGGGATCTGGAAAAAATCCCACTTTGCTGGCAGCCTTTGCTCATGCACCACTTCCATTGCAGCTGCATTGTTAGGAGACCAAAGGGTCAGGCAGCCAGACTGGAAAAACTGTACAGTGAATGCATGCTAAAAATATCACTGGAATGGAGCAGATGAAGCAAGATAAGGAGGCCTGGATGATAAAGGCTGTAAGGAACTGTGTGAGCTTATTGAGCCAAGTGACAACCTTGCTCATACTGTCTTTTGCCTTATTCAGGTCAGTGCCAAACTCAAATCCTGAGCCCAGATTTAACCTAGGTATTTCCAGAATCCCCAGTTACCCAAGGATGCAGAGCTTTTACCCCGAAAAAGCATGTGCTTTAAACTGGTCTGTAGATGCTTGCAGTATTACTGTAACAGGTTTTGCTAGCACTTTCAGCCACTGAATCAGTGCATTTGGCAGTCTGAATCCGCATCACAGACCCTAAATGTAGGTCTCTTGGAACAACCCCTTCATTTGGAAGAGTCCTTACCCTTGTTTTCCTGATACAATGCCACAGAAGTGGAGCTTTTGCAAGAAAATCTTCCCTCGCATGTCTCTGCCTGATTTGCAGCCAAGGAGCCCACCTGAGAACTGGGGGAAGCAGGATGTAGTTTGGGGAACCAGGCTAAGACCCATCAGCATGTATTCGCTTCCTATTCCCAACGTAAACTGGTTGATCTTTGTGCTCGTTTGTCACCCTAAAATAGGAGAAATGGATTAAGCTGGTATAGTTGTAGGGACCATATAAACAGACTGGAAGCACCTTCCCCTGGGGGTAGGTGTCACCAGATCAGACTCTCATGACTTAAACACTCAGGTGTTTACTCCAGCAGCAAGTGAAAACCCAGGTACCTCATTTTAAACTGTCAAAGGCAATAGGAAAAGCATCTCCTTTGATACAGCCCAAAAAGGCAAAGCCGCTGTGCTGAGCAATGCAGATCGCATTCCGGATACAAGAACTTAAATGTAAAAGAGGAAGATCCTTCCTGGCACTTCATTACAAGCTGCCTCAAAGACCTCTGACTCAGCTGATTATTAATTGCCAGAACATGCCCACATCTGCCTGTGTAAGCTTTTTAAATATAAAAACTGAGGAAAGAGGCTAAATTAATTATCCCTATTTTGAGAAGTTCAAGAGTAAACAGCTACGTTGCCATGGATGCTGTTTTGTTTATAGGGCTGTTTTTTCCTCATTATTAGCCACTATTAACTAACAAGAAACGGGAGTTCACTTCCAGCACCAAAACATGGCTCTGACCTCCAATGTACTGCCAGTGGCAGTAGTGGGGCTCAATGAAATTTTAGTTTGGCATTTAATAGATGATATTGGCCAAATGGTGCAGAAGCAAGCAGTAGTTTTTCCAGATCCACCACATTTTCCTGCAGAATACCTCAAAACCAGCTATGCTCACCAGGGTCAGGAAGCAGCTATTTTTCACGTTGCGAAGTTATTCCATGGAAGCAGTTACTGTGGGTTCTTCTCCTGTGTCTGAAGTGTCTCAGAGAGGACAGAGTAATAGCCTGGGCTTGGCAACAGCAGACAAGGTCAAGAGTGGAGCAGGGTGAGAGGTTCCCTCCTTTTAGGAGCTGTGGGTCATCACTGACAGGAAGAGGAAGCAGTTGTTTCAACTTACAGTTATAAGGTAACAGGGAAAAAAGGGTCTTTAACCAGCCTCAGGCTGGGAGATCTGTTGAGCTGCTGTGACACTGCTCAGTCATGAAACCAAATCTACAGCTGCCCAGAAGTTCTTTCGTAAGTCGGGGAGGCTCTATTCTTTTTAACCGTGCCATGGGAGTGTTAGTGGATATTTACTGTGATACACAAGCTCCCCAGGCTGACAGAACTCTCAGGTAAAGTGTTTTATGTCCCCACCAGGAGCACACTGCTTGTTGCTAACCACCTCCCATCCCCTCCTTCCCAAAGCCTTGGTTCAGGGGAAACAGTTTGCACTGCACAGATTGCGGTGCCACTCTTCATCCCTTAAGGACAAGCTCCAGGGAGAGCTAAGCAGGCAGCAGCTCCCAATACAGTCACTTTTCCAGCCAATTCAGTATCCAATTCAAAAGCCTGTGCTGCATTCTCCAAAACCTGACCTCGATATACAGATGGGAACACAATGGAATAGCTGTGCTTGAGCTTTATTTGTCAGCTACAGTCTATTCCCTTTTTAGTTTTAATTGCCTACACAGTATGTTCTTCATTTAGAAGACTTTGTAAAGACCAGAAACCAATTTCTATCGAAAATAATGATTCTGCATTTTACAGATCAATTATTAATGCTTAAGAACTTCGTGCTATTTCCCCTCTAAATTATTTTCACTTACATAGTAACAGTGTGAAGGACCAATGCATCTCACAACAGAGCAGCCCTATTGACTGTGGAGAAACAGGTACTTCCCTAAATGCTGCTCTGCAGAGCTGCCAAGACATCTGTAAGTAAGTTATGCTGGTGTACTTTTCTCAGCCTGATTTGCATAACACAGCTTGCAGGAGTTTAAACCTATACCAGTGAATATATTATTTTGGATACCAAATCACTAAAGCCATAGAAGCACAAGTTCTTCAGCATCCTTCATCTCCTAATTAATTTCAGTACTAATAAGCACAAGAGTGTGCACACATACACTTGTGCCTATATCGATGTCTGTGTAAATATGGAATAACTAAGTAAACTACAACTCTTTGGCCCCAAAAGTGGTGACTAAGAAAGGAGTACAGTAGAAGTGGCACACAGAAGGTAAAGAACCGATAGTTCACATCATATCACTTCCAGAAGCGATGGGTATCACACAAAGGTAGCAGGTGTCAGGTTCAAAAGAAAGAATACGATGTTCTTTACATCATATATTATGTCATTGAACTCATTGCTACAGGGTACTGAATGCTAAATGTTTACATGGGTTCAAGGGAAGACTTGAGAAATTCAGATAAGAGAAACCCATTGACAGCTATTGAATATAAAGACACCAGCTCTTGTTCACTGAGCTGCAGGTGGTCAGAGACTAAAGGGATACACTGGAGAAACATCCCTTCACCATCAACCTATACCCAGAACAACTCTTAAAAGCGAGCTACTTTTACATTCTTCCATTGATAGTTGTTTTTGACTACTTCTCAGGGAGAAGCAAGGGCCTACTGCTCCTTAAGGGATGGACACCAAGGAGAACATGACCAACAAGACAGGGGGACCTTTCCGGCCACAGCCCATTCCCACAGTACCTGAGCAAGGTGAGCAGCACTCATTCAACCAAGAGTCCAGACCGTGGTGAAAAGACAGGTCCAAGGTTGATAAGACAATCCACATGCCAGGGCTCAGATCAGGTCCCCTGGCTGCCAGGTAGATCCATAGCAGCAAGATGGGACTGAAATCGAATCAGAAGATCTATCTAGCAGCTTAAGGTCTGAACCAACAAGCTCTATAAACAAACAGAGGCCTTACCAAGCTACAGACTGACACCTCTCCAACACATCTCAGGCAGGAGCTAAGGGTCTCAAAGCTGAGCTTAAATAGAGCTGCTGGGGCTGTGGGTGTGGGTGGAGGTCCCAGGTGAGGCCAATCAGGGCCAACAAAGCTTATTAAAGCACTCGGAGCCCTGTTACTTCTGTGGAGAGCAGGTTCTCTGGTTTTATCATGTGGTGTTTTCCTATACTGTGTATATCCGTATCTGAATGTATACATTAACAACTTACTGGCAGTGTGGAGCATCAACCTCACCAACTATTTCAACTGGAGGAACAGGGATATGATGAGGCCATTAATATTTAAGTCCATGAGATCCAAGCCCTGAAGGTGGATACTCAGATGGACAGATCATAGACTGCAATTGTAGCACCTGTAGACAGTCATAGTCACTAATTAGCACTTCGCACAGGTCCATTCATGCTTCTGAGGTCCAATAAAAGACTAATGCTTTGCCATAAGTTATGCTGTACAGTGTTAACCTTTTCCTGAATAGAAAATTTCCAAAAGACTCTATATCTTTTTTTCTCCCACTGGTATGTTTCATATCACATTAAAAAGGCAAGAAAATATTGCAGGATTTTAACGTATAGCCTCGTGGACAGGAGTCTTAGCTGCCCGTTACAGTTACAGAAGTATTATATATATTATATTATTATATCAATGATTTTCAGCCTTCCATAACGTGGTCTTGATTTTAACAGACTATGGAAACCCAGCCTTAGTGTCGTGGATAATCATGTAGGTCCCTTCCCCTTGCACCTCTGATCACACAACAACACACACTGGCAGGGAAAATGACAACATTTATGGAAAAATAACGGCAGTTATATCATTAATGTGTTGCATTGCTGAAAATCAGAGCACCAACAGCAAGCTATCTATTCTCGCTCTATATTTACTAAGGTTGCTGAGCTGTGGAAACATACAGTCTTGTACTTAATAATTTGAGTCACTCAAATGGAAATTTTCTACGCTGATATTTTATGACTCTAATTAAGACCATTTAAAAAAATCTATGCTTGCATCATATTTTTTATAACATCTTTGTTTTGAATGTTACCTTTATGATATTTCCATTTGTAAGAATCATGAAGGCTAAATGAAATAATAAGAGTTCGACTTGTAAAAAAAGGAAAGTTTATTGGCCTAAATTCGTAAGTCAATGTCCCACACCGTGTATCAAATTAAGAAAACAAGTCTTTTTCTTTTTTCCTACTGATGCAGTAGTGAACTCTGTTCTTAATTAAAAGGGCTGTTGCCATAATGGGAGCCCAGGGTGTCGAGATTTTTCTGGTATTATTAAGTGAGGTAAGCAAAGTGTGTAGAAGGGTATAAGGACTTGAGTATTCAAAGAAACGCTTGGGTTTCTATACTCACCAGAAATGGATGACAATCATGACACTGTGTGTCCCACTGTGACAAGCTGTCTGCAGTTTGGCCCATCAAATCCAGCACTTCATCTCCGTTCTGAAAAGTCTCTCAGAATGGGCAAGGAAAAAATGGGAGCGATGGACTGCAAGTGCCAAACTGCAGAGGCAGTAGTGGCAGTGGGTCTGAAATATGCTACAGAAAACATCGTATTAGCTCTGAGATGGAAATGGCAAGGCCAAGGGCTGGCTAGAAATGGAAGGCTCGTCTGGACAGAAAGTGAAATGACCTGAACTTCTACCCACAATTTGATCTGCAGCCAAAGCAGAAATGTAGTTTGTATTCGAAACAGTCAGCGCCGTTACTGCAGTGTGTTTGCTGGTCTCTGGGCTTTCGGTTCCAGGCCGATGTCCTATTTCCATAGAAAAATCATTGTAGTGCTACAGACTATTGCAGCTTCCTCCCCAGCCTGCCTCGGTTCCTGGAAGAACGCAGTGAAATGCAGTCAAGATTTTTATCCACGGCAGTTTTCAGCCCTCAGATTGTTACCACCAGCTCAATTGAGCAGGCTCGAACATCTCAACTTACTTTCCTAATTCTGTACCAAACAGAATCGTGGGGTGGGAGGGAGGGGAATGTGGGGAAAAAAAAAAATTGTATCATTTTAATCCGTATTAGTAATTTTATTATTATTATTATTATATTTCTAGTAATTTTTCTTAATGACACACACTGCATCCAGACAGTTTTGCATGGGACAGCATGACTGAAGGTAGATATGGTGGGCTGGTGGATGTGGGTGCTGTAGTGTGTTGTCCACGCAATTAGTGATGGTAAGACTACGAAGATAACTCCTGACACACATCATACTGTATCTTGCGTCGTGCCCAAGCTTACTCTTTCTGTCAATCGATAGTTCAATACTCTTTAGTACTGGTTCAATCAATATTTTTTTGGCAACGGTTTTATACACCGTGGGAATGTACCGCTCCTACTTCTCCATTTTTCCTCCACCATTTCCAGCCACCAGCTCAGTGTTTTCTTTAACGGTTTCACAGGCATTCAAACAACATAAACGTAGAGCGACTGTTCTGACTTTCCCAAACCAAAGCTTTTCAGGCTTTTCTAATACACCTTGTCTTATTTGCACGAAGCTCTCAGCTACCGGGTTCATCAAGGAGGTGAATTCTGATTTCTGTGTGATTTAATCTCTGCATCTCGGAGCGTGTCTCAGGGTCTCCTCATGTTTGTGGCTGAGGTGAGGGGTTTAGTGGGGATTAATGGGGGTTGGATGGTAATAGATCTGGGGCGAAGCAGCAGAGGACTGGAAATGGGGTTTCATCATGTTGTGTTGTGAATTTAAAACTTCATTGTTTTAAATTGTATTAGATTTTCTATAATTTAAAGACATATTATACACAGTGTATATATAGATATAAAATACTATCATCTTGATTTTTTTGTTTAAATATAGGCCCATCCAGTGAATCAATCAACTTCTGAAAGGGACCTCTTCTTTCCCTGCTGAGAACTGAGTCCTTCTTTTGATTTAAAGCCTTTTTATAGGTTATTGACTACAGAAGTGGGTCTACAGGCGAGCACATCAGCTCAGCCGCGCTGCTCACACGCAGCATCCCACATTCCTGCTCTTTTTGTTCATTGCATTTCGCTGAACAGCAGACAATGTAAAAAGTCTTTGCTTTCGCCCCTCGTTACGTGATCTCAGCCTCCCATAACATCAGCCTTGTTTCACCAGAGTCCTGGTCAAGGCAAGAATAAAATATATCTTTTACAGGAACACTTTTCAAGGGAAGTGAAAATTATATCTAGAAGGCTCACTTAAAGAGATTACATTAAGTCTGGAACTTGTCACCTGCAAATACAGCTCAGTTGCTTCTGCTTCACATATTCTTACTGCTTTACAAAATTATCTGTAGAGATAAACCTTGATTCAAGAGCTGATGGGCTCCGATCAAGTGCCCAAATCTGGGGTGAGAAACTCCTCAGCCCCAGCTCTGAGCCGCGAGCGGCAGGGCTGTGCGGAGCGTGGATAACTGGAATTTATATCAGGGTGGTGGTGATGTAATTTGTACAGCTGGGACATCACACGAAAGCCAAAGAAAAATAAGAAACAACATATCCAGAAACACAGACACACACAGAGAGATTAGCGGGAATTTTCAGCTCAGGAAATCATTGTGGCTCTCTGTTCCTGACAGAAATGTGTCTGCAAATGTCACCCAACAGCAATGCATCACCCCACGAGCAGCCCCACAACACAGCGGCAACCCAAAGGGGGATGAGAAAGAGATTGCCAAATACTTTTGAAACAAGTCAGGGATTGGACCCGTTGGGAGAAAAATTACGCAAGAAAATAAACAGCTTTTGCCAAGAAAACCAAGACTGAGGGAGGAAGTTGCCTGTGCCAGTCCTGGCCACAGAGGAGAAAGCTGTTTCTCTGGGAAGGACAGTGAAGGCGGATTCAATATTTGCTTCTCCTCCTTGTCGGCTCCTTTCTCTACTTAACGTCTCAGACAAGTAAGTGTGTCCAGGCTGGTGCTCAGACCCTGTGAGCGGTGTCTGGCTGCACACAGGCTGCACGTCTGTGTGAAACCACTGAGCCAAGTTTTAACAGGTATACGTGGCACCAGAGAATCATTTCTCTGCTCCAGAGAAGCCCCAGTTTCTTCTTTGACCTCACCTTACAGCAGAGCTCCGTGGTCTGCCATGAGAAGAAAGACATCTTTTATCTTTGTTGTAGACCGACAATTAGAGAAGTTAAAATTACAGGTCCAGGAAAACCTAATTCCATACTTTGCTCCCTGTGAGCATGTCTTTGCTGCTCATTGAAATGAGGGTAGGGTTGGTAGGCACCAAGCCAAAGGGTGCACCTTCAGATAAACCTAACAAAAGATGTAGAGATGCATTGCTCTCCTACGAGAAATGAAAGCCTACAGGGCCCCACTGCTGGAAAAAAGCCTCTGGAGTTTCATCTGCTGGTGTCCTGCCTGTGTCCTGACCTGGAGCCTGGAGTGAAGCTGGAGACCCTGCTTCACTCTGGGACCCGCTCTGCTGACATTACTGGCCAATTTGCCAATCACGACAGTAATCTCAAGTCTACGAGGAAATGAAGTCACAACAGTAACTGGAATAACTTCAGAAAAGCGGGGACTCAAAACCATTATCGACAAGGACTGAATTAGAAACAGTGGAAAACTCTGTATCTCGTTACGAGTTGCCCCAATACCCAGATTAAAAGGATTAATCTGGTTGGTGGTGCCATATGCTGCTCCAGGTGGGCTGAAGAAGGACTTGGCTCCACTGAGTACTCCGAGAGTTTTAACAGGTTAATACTGGCAAGTTTATTTAATACACTGAGCTCAGTTCCTGTTGGCTAATGTTAATGTTGGCACAATTAGGCTGATGAAAACACTGTGCAGATGTCCTCTGGTGATCCAGTCCCTCCCCAACACTTGTAACTATCAGATAATAAACTCTTTTTCCATGGTTGCTCCGGTTGGTGATTCACTGAAGGTTACTTACACTAGTTCTCCGCTTCCTTTTGTAATGTGGCTGGGCTTCTTACCTAATTCGGGACTTTCTTCTCAGCTGCTGTCATTATTGGGCAGTCTGGATTTCTCCGGGATTCCTTGCTGCCTCCCCCTGGGGCAGGGCTGCTCCGGAGGGAGAGCTCCACAGCGGCGGCGGTGACCGGCACGCTTCTCATCTCACTAGTTTATTTTAAATCACTACAAATACTTCAGGTTGCTGGATTTTTTTTCTTTTTTCTATCTTTTCTTTCATCTTTAGGAGCGTTTTCTCCAAAATAGTCTTACTCATGTGTAGATGATTATCT
>JAOXJK010000051.1:4551139-4575100 GCA_025774025.1 Xenus cinereus
TGGTGGGAGGTGTCCCTGCCCAGGGCAGGGGGGTTGGAACTTGATGATCTTTAAGGTCCCTTCCAACTCTAACCATTTTGTGATTCTATGGTTCTCTGATGCTGGTTGACCTGCGTGTTGGCAGGAGCAGCTCGAGGTGGCACCCGTGGGCGTGGGGAGGTGAAGCCAAGCAGATGAAATGATGGGTTGCCTTCTTCAGTCAGTTTTACGTGAGCGACTCTCTCATTTCAGGGTGCCCTGCCGGTGTCAGGCCAGGGGAACGGGAAGTAAGCTGTGTCTGGTTTCGTTATGATGGTGATGATAATGGCATCCATGAGGTGTATGAGATTAAAAGCCAAATCATGCACAGAGGACAAAACCTGAAATAGGTTCAGTGCCTAAACATCCTTTAGTCTTGCCTTACCCGATGTAGAAATAAATACGGGAAAACAAATATTTATTCAGAATTTCCTCTCACTATTTACCAAGTAGGAAGCCGTGTTAAGCCAATTTCTACATAGAAACATTCACTGGCCATCGTACATTGGCTTTTATAACTGTGTGCTGTAACTGTGGAGAGAGAGCCTTTTTGCCCAAGTATTCACTAATGAGTTTTTCATCAGCCACTCTCAACAAATGGGGAAGCATTAAATTTAATTTTTCGCTTGCAGAGCTTCAGGCAAAAGTACAGACTTTTTCAGTGGGACAAGGACACCGGCACAGGTAATGAGTAATTTGGGATGATGGCTGAACAGACAGTGTGGCAAGTGTCCTTGTCACACGCTGAGGCACAACATTTGTTATTCTTTCTTCCTAGAGGTACATCCCAAACCACAGCCCTTGATCCAGACATCAGTTTATATCATTAGGAGTGCTTAGCTACCACCATGCTTATTTTTTCACCATTATTTCTTCCAAGTATTGATTACCCCGCTGTAAGCAGGAAAGGAAAAATATACTTTCAGAACAAACTAGCAGATTTGGCTGGTGCTGGTACACTGACTTCATAAGCAATAAAATATATAACGTTGCTTGGTACAGCACGTGCTGTATTAATCATTCTCTATGCGACTGCCTATTGTTTACATCATTTTAAACAAATGCCAGGACTACGGAGAATAATGAAACAAGATAGTCAAGGCAGAACAGGCAGGTTTTGTGGTATAAGTTAAAAACAAAAAAAAAACCAACACAAAACCCTCCAAAAGCCATGAGAGTTGGCTTTCCTGCGGCAAAGTTAAGCTGTAATTACTGGGTAATTTTTCTTCCAGGAGCGAGCAGTGAGTGTGGATTGTGCCAGACATCCCTGAAGCTGGCATGGCCACAGCTTAAGAGCAGAGAAGGGAGCTCGCTAAGAAAATCGTTCTGTTTTCTAGTTCTGGAGTTGGCTTTGGTTCCGGCCTAGCGCTTGCTGGTTCTTACTCCTGCTTTGGGTGATGGTTAACTGGGATGGTGACAATACTGATATTAAACTTTTGTTTTCAGGTGGCACGAAACGGAAGAAGAAATTCATGTAGTGCCTAGGTTTTCTGTTTGATTTGAGCTCTTAGAACTAGATAAACATTTAAAATGCAGTCTATGCTGGTTTAGTTAACGTGCTTTATGAGGTGATGAACCTGGTTTTGCTTTCCTTCCCGTGCCTTTCTTTTTTCCGTCATGACATTCAAGAGTTGGTGCAAAATGAACTAAAAAAGCAAATTTCAAATTTTACCCGCTTCGCTTGCATCAAAACACTAGTGTACATTTGTACATGACCTGCTGGTGTGCAGCACCAGACAGCTAATGGTTTGTTGGTGTTGGCAATGCTCTCATGAAGCCAAATACCATTCTTTCTCTTGCAGGCTTGAGAGTGCAAAGTGCTTTTAATTCTCATTCAATTTTTCTCTGCTTCCCCTGTCTTTGTATCGCCACCCTTGTACCTTGGAATAATAACACTTCCAAAGAGTTTATAAAAGTCGTGGTCGAAAGCACGTGTTATCCTTGGTCAGGCAGAGAAACCCAGTGCTAAATAAGTGCATTCTCTTCTCAAATCTGGCCAAAATAGCATGTATCCTCACATTTTGGGAGTGTGGCTGTTCAGTTCTTCCTAAAATGGCTGAAGTAGGTAAAAGTGTTGCTCAGAAAATACGAGATTCCCCCAAAACATTGCAAGGTTGATGATGCTCATTGGATTCTGTGCTGAGCAGAGCCAAGGCTATATGCTTCTGGACGTTATTTCTAAATTAGGTTGAGATTATATCTTGTTTAGTGTTGTCACAGATTTGTTTCATAAGCATAGCTCTGTAGTCATTTCTTACTTCAGAAGAGCTGTGTAAATTGCTTACGCGGAGGTTTGTCATTGAAAAGCAGGACTTTCATTTCAATCCACTTCTGCCCCATTTGAAGGAGACAGAGATTATTTTGCAGATTGTTGTCAGTTTCATGTCTAACTATCTACCACAGTTAGGGGAAAAAAATCAAATGTCATCTTCAGCCAGTAAATCATTTTCTTTTCCCTTTTTCTGCTTTTTGTTTCATCATCTCTTCTCCTCTACAGCTTTGGATTTTGTCTGTCTTCTTGTTTTAAAATCTACCATTGTGTTACTCTCAGTGTTTAGATGAGTCCTCCTCCATCTTCTCCGAAGTATCTCGAGGTTCTCCTCCTATCTCCATGCCTTGTTTTTAAGAATTAGCATCATGCTGTGTAAGCCGTGAGTTACTGACACGAGCTGTGCCTCCAGCAGCGCTGCTTGATGTTCTCCAGCTGCTGGTGGGCGCTGGGTCTGCAGCGCCGGGCTGGAGCAACTGCCAGGCAAAACACAAAAATAGAGCATCACGTCAGCTCCACAGTGCTGGTGGTTTCGGTCTGCTGAGGCTAACGTAGACATGGGCATTAATTTCTCACCCATCTAGAGAGGTATAGAATCATAGAATGGTTACAGCTGGAAGGGACCTTAAAGATCATTGAGTTCCAACACCCCTGCCATGGCAGGGAGACCTCCCACCAGACCAGGTTGCTCAAAGCCCCATCCAGCCTGGCCTTGAACCTCTCCAGGGATGGGGCAGCCACAGCTTCTCTGGGCAACCTGGGCCAGTGTCTCACCACCCTTACAGCAAAGAATTTCTTTCCAATATCTCATCTAAATCTCCCCTTTTTCAATTTATGATTGTAAATTCAAGCTCCTGCCATATTTAAACCTCCATCTAGAATATTCAGAGCAAACAACAGTTTTCCTATTGGAGTTTAAGTAACTCTTGTCCATTGTTTTTGCTTCTAACAGGTAAATTTTGCTATTTTACTCCTACTTTTATTGCTGCTCACCTTTTCTATAACCATTGCTAATGAAAAATGAGAGGTAGATGATGAAAAAACAGTGGGTCCATAGAGGTGGTTGCTGTTCAATATTCAAGCAGAGGTATGAAAAAAACAATCCGTAGAACAACTATGGGCTCTAAGAGCTTGAAGGCATGAGCAGTGAAGACAAACCTTTGTTCCCTGAAGAGTGGTGGGATTGCATGGTGGGAATACTCTTCTAGGTCTCTTAACAGCAACCTCTAGCATCAACATGAAGTCCAAGACAGATTGAGTTGCTCTGCTTGCCCCCATACCTGCTCTTGTCAGCTTAGGAAGAAGTTCTGAGATTCTGGAGCATTTTCAGCATTTTAGCATTGTTCTGCAAAGGCCTGTATCTACGGGGTGAAAAGTGGACTGCAGAAGGATGTGTTGGAAGGAGTTTTCGTCCCCTGGCTGTGCCTGGAAGGAGGAAGGTGGGTTTCAGAGCATTCAGAGAGCTCCTCAGCCTGAGTGTGTTGCCTCCTCAGCGCCCAAGTCCTTGGCTTTTTTCTGCATTTTCCTTTTTTGGGGAAAGAAATTTGTATGTGTGGGCCAGAGTGAAGTCACTGTGTGATATAATCACATTCTAGGGCAGGATAATCAAGGACCAAGACCCCGGGATGTCCACCGGTATGTCCCCACAGCTCAGCTGAATTGTCACCTGGTAGCAGTCCATGCTGCCTGTGGGGGACGAAGCCCTTGATGTGATCTCCAGAAACCAGGCTGCTCCCGTGGTGCTGACTTTTCTCTTATTTTCAGCTGCTAGAGCATATTAAACAAGCCTTTTCCCAGTATTTCTCCTCCATGCAAGCCCCTGCTTTAGTTGCCATAGGGATGGCTTGTGACTGCGACTGGCAGGGATCTCAAGGCCATCTCTCTGGTGATGTGATGTCTGCTGTCAGCCAGTGAAAGCCCTTACTCATTTGCATTTCACAGCTACAGTGATGTTTATTGCCAGCATCAGAGCAGATGAAAAGAATGATTTGTTTTACTTAATTTATTTTTTCTTGCAGGCCAGTTACGATTCCATTTTATATTCTCTTTTGATGGAAGGCGACATGAATCAAGCCTGGAAACTCATCATCTGAGGCGAGGAATATGTTGCTGACCTTATCTCCAGCCTAAAGATGTCACACAGATTTGCAGGAAACAGAAAGCCTAAGGAATTGATCTGAGCATGGAGGGAATCGGAACGGATCTGAGCGTGGTGGGTGGTAGTGGTCAACTGTGCACTTCAAAAGGCGTTCTCACAGAATGGCGTTAGTCATTTATATGCAATAGAAAATGAGGAAAGCAGCCTTTCTCCCACGGCATTGTTTTAGTTTGCAAAAGAGTACGTTGGCAGCATTGTTTCTTAATTAAAAATATTTTGAGCGTGAGATGTGATAAATATGAACCTCTAGGAAGAGGGATAAAGTGAATATTCGAAGAACAATCCAAACTGTGTGCGAATTGTGTGTCAGCAAACTATTCTGGGGATTTTGTCCTTATTTGTTAAACAATACTATCTGGATAGAAATACAAATGAAATATCCCAGTTTTCTGTAACACTTTTCACTATAACTACTCACCAGTGCTGCATCTGGCACTACAAGTGCTATGTGCTTCCCCAAGGACCTCTGCCGTCCTCTCTTGCAGTAGGGTGGGAAGCGGGAGGTTTTGTTTGGGCAGTCTTGAGGAAGGGAACGAATTTCCCCTTGATGCCTCCTCCCCAAAAGTTAGCAGCTAAGTGGAATTTCCTTCTGCAGAGCCACTGCACGCAGGAAGGGCAGGGACCGGGGACCAGATTGTGAGGCTGGAAAAGAAAAACCAGGGATCAGCCTTCTTCACTGGACCGGGAAGGAGAGCAGGCCCATGCCTATATGTCCTGTGACATCCCTTCAGCACTGTTTTTGTCAGCATCGTGAGTGTGAATGCGGGAGAAAATAGTGGATCATAATAACGCCTGGTCCAGGGAAGGCTGAATGAGTTTTGTAATTGAGGAGTTTTAGCAGAGCCCTTCCTGGAGGGAGAGGAGTGCGAATTCACATCCACCCTCGATGAGTTTGTCTTCCATGTGAGCCTCTGAGATGATGGAGAGGACAAAGTGTAACTGGAAGAATGGATATTGTTAGTGACCTCCGAAACCACCTTTCAAACTTCTTTTAGATTAATTCAGCACATTAGCTTGGCAGAGAGTAGAGCTGCCTTCCATGTCGTGTCCATCGGAGCGTATTTAAGACAGGCCATGCCTAAACTACGGGACAGGCAGCGCTTTCTAATTATGGATTACATCCAAGGATGCAACTTTCTACTCTTTTCCCCTATATTCTGGTCTCCATGGGAAGGAAATGCAGGGAATTACTCTCTGTGAAGGTTTCTGATTGAGCAAGACTGCACAAAAGATCTGTAAAAAATATTTTGCACAAAGTCTACACAGTACAGCATCAGCACCGTCCCATCCCTCTTGTGAAAACAGTTGTCATCATATCTCTCTGTCACTCCCTGCTGGTCTTAACCATTGTATTCCCCTTGTATCTTTTCATGGCTTTCCTACGCCATTGCTATCTTCGCTTTTTCCTCCTCTCCGTCTCCTGTCACCTCCTGCTCCACCCTGCTCCCTCCCTTGCTCCCCTCCGTCTTTACCGCCCTACTCCTCACGTGGGTGAAAAATCCTAACGGGACCTATCCCAGGGTCCTGCCAAACAGGTGGGAAGGACTGACGGCGAATAGCTGGATGTACGGACAGCTTCAGGGTCTCACAGTGCTGCCCGTCAGCAAGCGGCAGGCAAACAGGGGCCGCGTGGCGCGGCAGAGTAGGAAAATGATGCTGTACCAAGAAATCCCGACACCGAGGCTGAACCGAAGAGCTTCGAAACACCCACGCTATCAAAAAGAGGTTCTGCTCATTGATTTAGAAAGACAAAAGGCTTTGAGGCTTGGCAAATCCAAACGCTAACTGCTCCATCCCCGAGAAATAACACGGCCGAGCACAGCGGTCGAAAGGTGGGGAGATGTGCCTGTCCTGCTCCTGGGACGTCTGCGTGTGCCGCCTCCTCGAAAACTGTGAGGCCCTTGTGAAGCAGCAGACATACAGCAGAATAAACATTTGTACAGTGCGTGACTCACATAGAAACAAATCTGTCCTCGCAATTAAAGTCCAGGAAAGCATCCTAAAGCCCCTTTGACTCAAGTGTCTCAGGATACCCAGTGTGTGCTCGGTAACCGATACACGGCTGCTAACCGCAGGCTCGGGGCTGTTTTCTGAATCCGGCCAGCACAGGGTTTGAATAGAAAGTTTGGTAAAGGCATTACAACTTTCCATTGAGAGGCTTCGCATCTCGCTGAGAGGTCGATTTACGTCTTTAACCCTGCCGACTGTTGACGTATTTGCCCTAATAGTGTTCGCAGACAGACCTGGGGAGCTCTGTGGCTAACAGTGCCTCCTGATCCCATGTGGATCGCCGGCGCTTTGAGTAGACGTTTACCAGCAGCTGGGAGCTTGGAGATACAGCGCCTATTCTTTCCTTTCACATTTGCCTACAGAGCTGTAAATGTCAAAGCCTTTCAAGTGCCCCTCGAACAAAACGAGTTAGTAAATCAGCAAATGTGGCACCGCACACGCTCATGCGGTGCATGTTAAGCTACTGTACTTCATTCACTGCTTTATCCGATGGCTCCGTGAGAAAAGAGAGCTCGCTGAGGCGCCGAGATGCCTTAGTCATTTTGTTTGTTGGGTTTTGTGGTTGGTTTTTTTTTTTCACATGGCTACTGTTCTTGTTTTGTTTTTTGTCCAAAAGCTGCGTCAGATGTGCTTAGCATTCAACTCAACTAGATACATTGGATGAAAGGGCTATTTTCTCTTCACTGATGAAATATAATTGAACTTGCTTATAATGAACTCACATACCAAATAATGAAACTCCATTTGTGTGACCGGGGCTCTTTTCCGAACCCCGCAATTCCCATTTCCCTAAGGGGATGTTTTATGTGCGTTTCCACCGGTTTCACTGAGATCACAATTTGGCACGTCAGCTTCGCTTGAAAACGCAAGTTCTTCATTGTCTCTACACCAGAGAGAAGCAAGTTTGTCAAAAGAAAACGTAAAGAGTGGGAGCAGTTTAATTAGCAATCAGCGTTATTTGCAAAAAAAGCCCCAGCCTGGCTTTGCCGAAGAAACCGTTTCTTTAGCAAACAGGTTTTTCCCACTCTTCTCTTGTCTTTTATTATTCCATTTCACTGCGACTCGTGGTTTAGTGGGTGTCCTCTTTGCCTTCAACCTGTTTAAAGTTATCATCTGCTGCAAATTCTCCAGGAAGCTGCCACTTTTGGCACAGCCCTGCGAGCTGTTCCCTTGAAAGCCCCGAGGGCCTTGGCGAGGAGCGGAACAGCGCAAGGCAAACATTTGTATTGTGTCTTTGGGGCTCCCGCGGAGATAAAACTCCCCCCCACCACCACCTTTGGTTCCAATATGGGAAGATGTCCCCAACCTCCTTGACGTGCAAAGCCTTGTGGATAAGCAGGGGAGGCAGCCAAAAAGGCTCCGTGTGACCTCGTGTGCGTATCTGGAGAACGTCAGGACCGCTCGTTGAAGATAAGGAGGAAGTCTTGGCCCCAGACAGGGAAGATATGGAAGGAAGGGTGGGCTACACTGTCTATATGTGCTGGGTTTTAGGAAATAAATAAATTTATCATGTACTTATTCAACACTGACTGACTAAAGCCAGGTGTTTCTGTTCCTCTGAGCTCTGCCCCAGGGGAGCTGATGCACGAGAAAGTCAAATCAACTGGAAGGGGCTTGGTTTTTAAACTGAGTGAGGTGCTTTTTCTGAGGTGGCATTAACCTGGGAAATTTGGGAACTCAGAAAAAAAACCCCAACACTTAAAACCACACTGCCACTGCCTGTTACCAACCCGGTGCTTTCATCACCTCAGGTGAGGTCTAATCTGGGAACAGCAGAGCCATGGGACTTTATCATGGGATCATTCTGGGTGAGGTCAGGGGCTCACGTGGACTTAATGGCCCTGAGCAGCCTCACCTGGGACCTCACCCACACCCTGACCATGGGCCCTGGACCCTATTTAAGTTCAGCCCAGGGCTCCTATTCTCAGTCTGGGCTATGCTGCAGGAGTGCTGGTCTGTGCTCCTTGGATGGATGCTGTAGGTTGATATCTCCTGGATGGCTCCTTCTGTGTCCATTGCAGCTCTTCTGGTCCTACCTCCTTTTGTTCCTGACTGCTCCTTAGGTGGCCCCTGGACCTGTTTATCCCTTGGTGGCTCTGGTTGCTGTGCTCAGGCTCTGTGGGAGTGAGGCAATTCCCTCTCTGGGGTTGCCCTTGGTTCCCTTCCCTCAGGCACCAGCTGGATCCCTTGCTGTAACAAAACTAAACCACCTTGTTTATGTGCATTTTGTTTTCAGGAAACAAAAAAAACTCAAGAACCTGCCGTTTTCTTTGTGAGCTGAGAGATGAATTGCGTAAATCAATGAGGAGTTCCCCTAGGCTGTCATGTTGGTGGTAGCCCTACTACTCCTGGGAGGTCATCTCTTCATCCATGTGAGTAAAAGCACATGAGCTGACACCTCAGACCCCAGGCTCTGAGAAAGGTTGTCAATTTTTGGATCTCTTTCTAAAGCAAAAGTAATAGATAATGGATTCTGACTTATATGCCACCTCTTTCCTGCTTTGTTATGGTCATTCTGACACAAGCACAATATATGAATATATCTTTCTGTAACTGTCACCCTGCTTTCACTAAAAAGCAATGTTTCTCACTAGCTAAATGATTTTTTTTCTGTTATAAAAATTACTGTTAGCAATTATCTCTCTTGTAGGCATGGATTTTTAACTTTTGGAGTGAGCAAATAAGTCTAGTTCACGGGAAGCTATCATCTCCCCCACTGAAGCAGACAGCTCTGAGTAAATCCCAGCCACTCATTAGACCTGCACTGTAGGACTAGCTGGTGACAAGCCACATCTGTCAGACGTGAGACAAAAGTAGCTGTACCTTTGTCAAAGCACTGTGCAGGCTGAGGAGTGCTATTGTTAGTATGCCTATGCTAATCTGGGAATGAAATTCAGCTGGAGACAAAGAAAGGCTGGGAAGGTGTCTGGGAACTCCCCACTCTTTCTGGAGATCCTCTGGGAAAACTGATGGGTTGCTGGATGCTGCTTCCCCAGCACCTGTGACCACGGGGATGTTCTGGACTGTGAGGGTGGTGAGACCCTGGAACAGGTTGCCCAGAGAAGCTGTGGATGCCCCATCCCTGGAGGGGTTCAGGGCCAGGCTGGATGGGGCTTTGAGCAACCTGGTCTGGTGGGAGGTGTCCCTGCCCAGGGCAGAGGGCGGGAACTGGATGGTCTTTAAGGTCCCTTCCATACCGAACCATTCTATGATTCTGTGACCTGCAAGACTCACACAACTTGTTTTTCTTAGGCTCCCTGGCTTTTCTGAAGCATCAGTTTATTGGTGCTGGTCTCTAATTGACCCCTCATTGCATTGGGTTTCAGATCAGGTGAAGGCAGGCCAAGTCCCTTATTCCTTGTGTCTTCTTCTGGAGCTTGCTTAGAGATTAGACGAGGTGAGCTAACACTTGGTTGTATTCATTCTGATATTTATTACTAATAGTAAGTGTGATTCATTTTTATAAGTAAATGTGAATTATTACTAATATCCAGGGAAGGAGCATTTTGGAGGTGATACAAATGTAAATGATGTACAAAATAATGATGGAAGATAGCAGTAAGCTGTTACCTCAGAGCAATAGTCCAGTGAGGTCTATGCCCAGGAGTTTCCTGGTTTCGGTGTTTTACTGCAGCTAAACAGAGCTTTGGTAGAAATCCTGACAGCAGCTAGTCTAGCTTTGGACAAGAGCAAGGCTTGAGCTTCTTTAAATCAGTACTGAAGAGGGATGTCGGCTGCTGATTATTAGTCAGCAAAGAATTAAAGCGCGAGGGTGAATAAATATTGCTTGCCCCTTAAGATGAATGGGTTGCCGTGTCCTGCAGCCTGGCTACCGAGCCCCCAGGAGCCACAGACAGGTTTCCCTGTAGATGTGCAGTTTTCCCCGGCGCCTCGGCAGGGGCTGGGAATTGGAGTGGCAACTCTCACTGGAGTTTCACAGAAAATTACAGAGCACTTCAAACTAAGCGTTGCGAGCGAGGATGAAGGGCCGTTAGTTATTGCCATGATGAAGCTAATCCAGCCCGAAGGAGGATAAAGGGTTGCTTAGCAATACTTTAGCAATGGCTAACAATGCTTTACCAGGCTTTTACTGTTTACTAAGACTTTAATACTAGCTCAGTGGGTTTATTAGTGGAATGTTTTTACTATTTTTGTAATGGTCTCCCCTCTTGAGAAACTGTCAAACTCATCACATATAATGAACAGGCAGCAGTCAGCAAGCATTTGATTGCTGATCATGTGTTGGTTTTTGGCCTGACCTCATTAAGATTCCTTATCTCTACCTTCTCTTTCCCTAGGAGTTCTTAAATTAGCTACAGAGATTAGATTATTTAAGTGCTTTTCATATAAATGCCTCCTGGTCTGTTTATTTTTCCTAAGACACCCCTTGTCCAGGTGGAAGCTCATTTCTGGTACTTAAAGGAGAGATGTACTGGGGGAGAGATTGTCTGACCCAGTCTGGAGTCATATCTTGCAGAAAACTTTATTATGGTCTTCTGTAAAGCCTTTTAACAGGGCGAGATGCATATTATTCCATTTAATATTCCTTAGAAGTGTAACTACTAAGAAAGGTTGCCTTCTTGATGGCAAGAGGCTGCAGTGTTCTGTGCAGTATATTCAGCGAGTTTCTATTAAAAGATATATTGAGGGCCAAGTGTTTTACTCATGGTTTTAGGTTTTCAGCTGAAAAATTCAAGCACAAGCCAAATAAAATCATCCTCCTCTTATCAGCTGAGGTATCTGAGTCATGGCTGTCACTGTAGAAAATGTATAGTAATATTTTGGGGGAAAGGAAAACACATTAAAGCTGAGGAGTGCATCTGGATTCTTTAAGCATTCCCCTTGGCCGTATCTACACGCCGGAGCTGATGCTATCAGGGGGACCAGTAACAACACGGTAATCCCCAGCAAAACATAGCTCACATTTTAACTGTGTCCAGAGATTACTGTGCAAGCAAGAGCTTCTGTGGGACTTCATCAGGCAGCGCAGATGAGCCCTGTTGCATCTCACCATCCTGGCAGCCAGACCCCCTGCCTGAGAGCCAGAGCCTTCCTGCTCCAGCTGGGAAGGGGGGATCCCGTTTAATCAGAGGTGTGTGTAGCCAAGGACTTGTGGCAACAGGGTGGGTTTCCATGTGTTTGCAGCCAGTGTTCATATAACATCATATAATGATGAATTTTCACCTCGGGAGCTTTCCAGAAACCAGTATTGTGGCATGACAAGGCCAGGCTGGATGGGGCTTTGGGCAACCTGGTCTAATGGGAGGTGTCCCTGCCTGTGGCAGGGGGGTAGAACTAGATGATCTTTAAGGTCCCTTCCAACCCAAACTATTCTATGATTCTATGGCTGCTGGGGGCTTGAACAAACCCACCCAGGTGGGGTACAACAGTCCTTTGGAGGATGTGAAAATCTGAATCACTAGGTATCTCTGCAGCTTTGCGTACATTCCATTTAGAATATTGATTGCAATAAAAAGGAGTGAATCTCTGGCCTTGTGAACACCATTACAACTTCCCAGACTCTTGGGGACGCGATGTCCCTCGGTCATTCAGCTCCCTTATCTGTGCCAATTGCAATGAAGAAGAAAAACTGAACACATTACCCAGAAGCTCCTGATGCTTGCTCTGTACTGAGATTCGGTTCTTGTCATGGGAATTTATGTATCTCGGATTATTCAGCCGAGATCCTGAGTTTCTTTCAGCACTGCTAGTTCCACTAATTTCTCTAATTTGAGCATCCTTAGAAAAAGTGCTGAACTGAATGTCTAGGAACTGAGCTGGGAGAAGGCAGCACAGAGTGGTCATCTCCATTTGAGATGTGGGGCACAGCCTGGCTTGGTTTTGTGGACCTGTGAGGAGAACACAGGGGAAAAAAACCTTCCCCTTTTGGGTTCAGTGACCTGAAATAGTGCTGTTGGTGTGCCCAGTGCTGTGCCGGCTGCCCTGTCACCCGTTTGTCACCGTGCTGGATCACCCGGGGAAGGTTTGGTGGCTGTGGAGCACTAAGTCAGCTCTGCCCTTTGGTGATCCTAGAGGAGAAATGAAGAAAGCACCTTCTCTGAGTTTCCTCTAAATTCATAGTCTAACTGTAATCTCAATAGCACCAATGTGGAAAGGAAGAAGGGGAATGGGCTTTGAAGTTAAAGTTCAGGTCATAGTTGTTCCCAGCTGTATTATGAATATTACTCCAAAGTCCAGTTCCAAAAAAAACCCTTTGAATTTAGCAGACCTGAAATCTAAATGTTGTCCTCTAAAACCATTACTAGGCAACAAAAGTGACTTAGATAAATGTCATCTTTGATCCTTTATCCATACTGTCAATTAGAGCCTAGAGGACAGCAAAGAATTAGTGGTGACATTTCTAGTGAGCTGTTGGTATCTGGGTCTCCCTAAGACACCTCCAGGCTTCTTAAAACTGGAAAAAACTCTTCCAGTTTGGATTTGAACAAGAGAATCACTTTAGCGCTAACCTCATAGCACTGTTACTTAATGATGTGAGCTCCACGTATTAACACAGCCATTTCACTTCTATTTTATCGTTAGTGTTCTTATTAGGTATTTGTCTATCTGTGGGAATGCTTCAACACAGCTGTTCCCATGTGTCTGCTTTAAGGTAGCCTCATGAAATCAGTGTTTTGGTGTCTTCTTGGTATGTGTAGAGTAATAAAATCCAATATTTTCATCTTTTCTAGTCACTTTTTCCAAGCCTGTCTCTCTCAATGGCCCTCAGTGGGTACAGATGTCTGACACTGGAGGTTCATCTGAGGCTTTCCTAATACTCTCTGCTATATCTGACTGCCACCAGTCCCTAATATTCCTTACCTGAATGTAAGACTTCCTGCGCTTAGTAGCTGTGAGAGGAAGAGAAAGCCACACAATAACAGCAATAAGTGTGAGGCTTAGCACGTTCCCAGCAAAAACAAGCCTCCACTTGGGAAGAAGGATGATGGTGGCACACTCCATAAAATGAAACAAAATTTGGGGTAGATTTTCTGGTGTGAGCCTCCTGTTGGGCAATAAACTGGGATAATTTGGGAAGTCTCACTTGGCAGAGCAGGGGTACCTGCAGCAGTGTCAAGCTTGAGATCTGGGGCTTGTTTGTCTCTGCTGTCTTTGCCCTTCTTAGAAATGTAAAGAGAAGAGAAACATTTGCACCGAGCACAGGGGTGACAAAAAGCATCGCTAAACTCTGATGACTTGCCCAGGTGGGGTACCCAGGGACAGTGTTGGACTCTGCGTGAGGTGCTAGGCATCGCCTGATGTTCCTCATCAAACCTCACTGGCAAAAGGCTTGGGAAGCTGATTTTGAAAAGAAAAGGCTTTTTCTGTCAAGTATTTTTAGGAAAGGGGGAAGAATGTGGGGGGGTGATCTTTTCAAGAGAACCTGGTAGGTGAGGGAGGAAGAGACAAGAATGCTTTCATAATAAAGTATTCTTTTTTTTTTCCACAGGGATCTCCTGCCTACACAGGGAGGAACAAGCTTCAGAGCAGAGGACTAGACATGCAGGGAGGGATTTTAATCCCGCAAAGGTAGGCAAATGTGCTTGAGGTACGTACTATTTGTCTAGCTTTTCATATTTCGTGTGCTCGCCAAGCTGTGTTTGTTTTGGAGCCGGTCCACCGGCCCTACGCGTGTCACATACCTTTGCCCTGCAGCTCGGAGCGTGGGCAGGGAGGGAGCCCTCCCGAAGCACAGGCCTGAATAGTTTGGATGGTTTTAGCGAGCTGAATCATCTTGCCAAGGGGTGAGACGTGCAAGAAAATTGGTAGGAATATTTGGCTGGGGGCGGCGCTGCCTCTTTCAGTGACACTGAGCTGTCAACGTGACTCAGGTACCTCATGATGCCTCATCCTTGGACACCAACACTGGGGTGAAAACAGAGAGGAAAGGCTAAGACAGCAGAGGGACAGTTCATGATTCAGAGCCAGAGACAGTATTTAGTCCCAAAACCAGCAGACTTGTCGGGAAGTTATTGCATGCACCCATTTATCCAGTTACTTAAGAGCTGCCCATCTCTACGCATGCTTCAGCTGTGTTTGATATTTTCCCATTCCATCATGCAACTGTTTGGGGAATTTTAGCAGTCAGTGAGGTAATCCTAGTTAAATTGTGCTACCTTCCACCACCCTTGTTTTGAGGCTTTTTTTTTTCCTGAGGATTTTTCCTCAGACTGGAGCATTTCCGTATGGGTGCCACCAGCCCAGACGGCTGTGGGCTGTGGCAGAAATCGTTAAACTGGCTTTGCACTGAAGAAACCATTCTGTGTAATTATACTCTGGTTATAAAAGGTAGCTAGGACACATCTGCTGATGTTAACTGCAAGTTCAACCAGGGCAGACATTCCAGCCTGAGGAATTTTCCTGGAGCTTTGTGAGATCAGTTCCCCCGTGCCCCCAGTCAGCTGGGAGGTGGATCCCTTCGGGGGCTGGCACATCCAAATTGTGGGTAGAAATGGGATTACTGAGGGTTTATCCAGCCTAGCTAAGTCACTGGGCTGTGTGTAGGAAAACAGATATAGTGGGTTAGTTCCACAGGGCAAAACCCCAACCCAGACAGGGGAGAGCAACAGCAAGGCAATAGCTGATGTTGGTCTTGTGGAAAAAGCTTCTGTGTGTCTCCTTCCCTCCGAAAGCAACCCTATGAAGATCTATTTATGCCCTCTGAGATGGGCCTTGAGGTAGTCCTCCCACACAAGAGCTAATTTTACTTACAGTTCTTGTTCCTGCTTGCCACCAGGCATCTTGTGATAAGAGCAGTGACACAGTTCAAGGTGTAAACTTCTCACCTTGCACCATTCTTGTGCTGAAGATAGTCATTACTGAGGCTGAAGGGAGGTTTCCAATGAGGACAGAGGTACCAATGTCCCAAAATAGCCTTTCCTCCCTACTCTATAAATAGAATTCTGCTGCTGACACCTTCCCCCTCAAGAAACTGAGGGTATAATACTTGTGTTTTTCAGATTCTTGGCTTTAGCCTCTAGCCTGTGGCAGACCTTGGCATCATCAGTCCCTCCCCTGGCAGTTAGGAGTTGAAGGAAGAGTAAGTTCTTCCTAACTCTCCCCAAAAGCAGCTGTAAGCACCCATCCAGGGTGGGTGCTGGGCTCTGTTTTCGGCCAGTGCCACCCTAAAACCTCAGTCCAGGTCGTAAAGCCCTGAAAAGACCCAAGATTTCACTCTTCCATCCTGTACCTGCTTTTTCTTCCTTTGTTCTTGCTTCTGTCTGTTGCCTTCCCACAACACCTGGGGCTTTGGGCCTGCTGTGAAGTACATGACTTCTGCCATGTATGGGGACTCCAGCAACCGAGCGTTACTGGTGTGGATGGGAATGGACCCCGGGAGGCAGACACCTCCCACCCAGGTGCCCTGTTAGCAGCTACATGGGCATCTTAGCTTTCTGCTGGGTCTGAGCTCCCATAAGTGGGCCAATCATTGGCTCAATGGAAGTCAAAGGAGAAGATTTCAGTAGGATTGAGAGAAATCTCACAGCCAAGAACTTGCAGGAAAAAGAAAATGTTATCCCAGCTCTGCAATCAGACTGTTTAATCTCCACTCCACTTTAATCTGTGGAGTACGTGCATGTTTTTCTTCCTTGAAGGCTATTCACACAGTAGAGAAGTTACTGTAACTAAAAGACTTTTCAGAAGACATGTGTAATAATGCCAGTGTTTTGAAATTATTTTTTTTTTCTGAGGGTGTACGTGTACTACCTTGATTCAAAGGAACTTTACAAGCATCAGATTCATCAGATTCTTAGTCATCAGCTGTTGTCTTCAAAGGGAGGGCTTCTTGTTTTAAGAAAATATGGTTATTAACGAATGCCTTTATTATTCTTTGATGTTTGCCAGCAAAATTTTGTTCTTGAATTTTTTCTGTCGCCTTTCTTCCATATACGGTTTGTGGCACGCTCACTTATTTGTTCTTGGATTAGTTTCCAATTAAATATCAGAACTGGTTACAAAAATTGCCATCCAATATGATAAAAAGGCAATTTTTGTCGAGCGGTAGAAGCAGGCAGACACCGTCTCCTTTCATGTGGTTTGACTTTAACCTAAACTGCCCCGAAGGTAAAAGATGAGGAGATGGACTGCTCCTTATTTCTGATGGGCACTTGCAGTTGTCAGATGTTCAGACGAAGCAGGAAGCACTTTGTCAATAATAAATCAGGTGTCCTGGGGAGGTAAAGGTTGCTGGGGGGGCCTCAACGATGTTTTCTTCTCTGTTATTAGTACCTGCATGGTAGGATGAATGTCCAAAGCTTTCTGAGGTGAGTGAAACGTAAAAAAAGCTCGGTGTTGGACAGCAGTGTCGGGGTTTGCTGGGGATGGAGCCCCCCAGCTGGGTGGGCAGAGTGGTGTGGTGGTGGAACAGCAGATCCAGACCTTCTCCAAGCCAGGGCTGGGGAATGTGAACTCCTGTAACCTCCCTGTGCACAAAGGAGCAAAATTGCACTTCATGTACTTGAAAAATATGTCCCTTAACTGCTGGTTTGTTGAGCCCACATTTCCAAGCCCTCAGTAAAATCTGTAAGCACTGCATATTTGGTAACCGCAGCTTCCTTAGTGCTTTTCCTGTATAAGAATTACTTGGCTTCACTTATTTACATGATGTATTATCAGAATTAAACCCCACTATCTGTGTGAGGAGCAAGTGGGTCTCAGGTCAGTCTTCTGAACCAAACACGTCGGGCAGTTGGGTCCAATCCTTCCCAGACCTTCACACCATTATCCCCCTTCCCACTCCCCATCTCCCAGCCGTAGAATAGCTGGGATATTTTCGTAGGCTGGTCAATCTCATTTGCTCTCTTCATTTTTGCTTTCCTCATTGCTATCACCAGTGGATCTGCACAGGTGAGAGTGGTTTTTCAAGGTGTCCAGGAAAAAAACATCTAAAGCAAACACCAGCCTGGGACATGAGGACAGCCTATGGAAAGCTGGGGTGCTGCTGCTGCTAATGATTTTCTCCTGACTTGAGAATTGGAGGATTTTGTCTAGAATGACACATCTAGTGCTAAAGTAACTTTTACGAAACAAGCAAAATAACCTGTGTCTCAGTGCTGTAGCATGATTTAGATCCTGATTTGTCCTGCTAAGGAGGCATCACGTTTTTGTAGAGCTGGAGAAGGGTGGCAGACTGGTAATGTCACCTGGAGCTGCTGGAGCAAAATCTTACGTGGCATCTTCATTAGATCCCCCCAGTATTAATTACTTGGAAAACTCAATTTGTGGGCAGTGACAGTTCAATAAGGAAGCGTGCTGAACTGAAATAGGAATTATAACACTTATGGAGAAAATAGCTTTTGTGTGCTTGCTGCCCACACGAGCAGAACTGCTGACTGGAAACCCAGGAGATTAAAAAAGGCTATCGGGCAGGACTGTGCTGATCACCTGCCATAAAACACGCGGTGCAGCTGAGCAGACCATCACCCACCATAATTTCGCCTGAGTAATGGTTATAGGTTTGGGTTTTAATTCTGCTGTCTGCTCTGTGTGCAGATGGACACCTGCACCCACTGTGGCCAGATGAGAGGAGGACCCCGTGCTCAGGAGGGATTCTTGTTTTCTGAAATGCCTCACAAATTCTTCCTTTCTATTTTGGTAGAAATGTCTCCATGCACTTCTAAGCTCTATCATGTGAATGTGATAGTTCAAGACTGTGGTTAACCAAGACGACTGAAAAACAGCATTACTGTTTCCAAAAATCTAAGTAACCTTAATGTTTCCATAAATACCATATAGCATTTCCTCAGAGTTTAGAAACTGTAGTTGAATTATGGAAAGTGAAATTGTAACACGGGCTTACGTAGGTCATTAGCTATCAGGGTTGCCAGACTTCCCTCGTCTGGAAGAGATAGAGTATCTTGGCTTGAACCATGGTTATTGTCTCTCTGGGCAGAAAGACCTTAGGAGGTTAGGTTGGCTGAAGCTGCGAGGAACTTTCCTTTCCATTTCTCGTTAGCTGGTGGATGAAAAGCGTAAGCAGCAGGACAAAGGATTGCAGGATTATGCTGACCCTGAGCCACAGGCTGGAGACTGGGGAGTAGAGTCCGGGAAAGGACAGTGATGGTTGCGCAGGAGACAGATGGGGAGACTGGGTGGAGGGAGGTGGTGGGATGTTTAACAGAAAATGAGGCAAAGTCAAGAGTGACCCACAATCAGGAGCGACGTTTGGAGCAATGCTGTGAGTGGCAGGAGTCATAAGTCCATGGTCTCGTGCATGGAAGGTCAGTGCTCAAACCTGTAGAAGCATCAAATGGGGGTCAATGTGCTGGGACTCCAGTGTGAGTGCCAGCCTGGCGCACAAAGATAAAGGTTTTCTTCTTAAAAGTAAAGCAAGAACCCAAATAATCATTTTACTTTGCTGTTATAAATTCAGGTATTTCAGGGGTATAAATATAAGGCAGTGTCTGAGCGGGCTATGGGAAGACAATAGATTAATCGCTTCCAGTGATGTACTGGCATTCACAGATTAAAAACATGGTTTTGCAGCACAGTTGTAATTCAGATCCCATCCAACTTGTAATGAATCCTGATTATCATAATGCCAGTTACAGCACTTGTGTCAGGCTGAGTTCAACAGCATCGTCTGCCTCTGCTGCTAGGGATGTGCTGAAGTATTTTGTTGAGTCAGGGACTGTATATCTATGTTTTTAGGTCATGCATCTCATTTTAGATGTGTCTTACCATTACCTTCCATTTTTACCTGTGCATATACTCACGATGTAAGTTTGGTGTCTCAGAAAAATGGATACCACCTGTACACAAATTTAATTGCAGTGAAATTATGGCACTGCTCAGACTTAATAGCAAAATAAACTTTTCTGGTTCTTGAGGACTGCTGAGAAGCTATAACAACAGGGTGAGATAAGATCCCGCGCGCAGCCTCTTACCCAAGGGGTAGGTGAGGATTAATCTATCCATTTTTGCATCAAACCCAACTGGAAGGACAGGTAGGATCTGGAGAGGCTTTGCTGCTGGAGGAGAGCTTCCATGGTGGAGGCAGATACCAAAGCCTGCACCTGGAGTCTGTAGCAGCTACTACCACTTTGATTTGAAAATTTTCTCCTTGTCAAGGGCAGGTTCTTTACATTTATGCTCCGTACAGAGCCCTGCAGCCCGTGCTGTCCTGTGCAGGTGCTCATGCTGACGTTAGGCTTGGAGATTTCCTTCATTGCTCAGCAATAGATGCTCTGCCATATCTCTCTGACGCAACCGTTAAATTAACAGCTTCCTTTAAGTGCGCTGGAGGTTAACAGGATGTCAATACATAAAACAAATTTTCTTAACATCAGCGTAGAGCCTTTGTTATCCCCATTAGTCACAGTGCCAAAAACAGAAAGGTGTTTCTGCTCACAGGGGATCCCATCCCCAAACCGGTGTAACTGGTCAACACCCTTCCACAGATTCCCATGGCTTTGGGGTCAGCCCTTGAGTATGAAACAGTTTGACCCTCCTGGGTAATCTAGAAATCAGATTTGGAAAAGCTCTGTGTAGAGCTAAGTCAATGTTCTGGGTGGGTTTTTTTCCTAATGTTTATAGTTATTGAGCAGATTAATACTGGTAAATATTAAATAGGGTCATCTGGAAAGGGATAAGCACTCTAGCTTTTGCCAACAAACCACTTAAGCACATGCTTAGAGATAAGCACACATATTAAGGTAAATGGAGTTGCTCAGAAGCTTGGTGTTGAGCATATGTTTAGGCTTTCTGGATTTGGAGAAACTCATTGCTTGAAATGATCATCTCTTATCCTTTATGAACGGAAATTAGATTCTAGTATGAAAATTAATTTTCACTTTAAAAAAATTGAAGTACTAAAAGGTGAAAAAATCAGGATGAAAAGGAAATGATCTAATTTGAATGCCATAAAACGGAAAGAACATCATTTCAAGAAACATTCCAAAATTTCCTTCCTATCTTCTGTTCTGCTTTAAAATTTCCTCAGCCCCCCAGGTGGCCTGGCAGGGTTGGGTCGGTTCCTTGGGGAGCAGGTTGCTGTGTTTGATGTCTCCAGTATCCCTGGTGAGTGCCGTGCTCTGGTCCAGCCAGCCCAGGAGAGGACTATGCTGGAGTAGAAGGTAGAAGGGCTCTCTCCCTGCTGAACTGGTGGGAATAAGGTAAAAATAAGGTGAAAACTTCTCCACACAAATCCTTAGAGCTGTTCATTAGGAAGCAATGATCTGCATGTAGTGAGCAGCTATTGCATGTGCACTTCAAAAACCTTAGCTGGAGTTTTAAACATCCAAATTTAGAATTATAGACCTGCTTCGGATATTACAAAATAATGTTTGGAGAGACAACAACTCACATTAAAGCGTATCTGACCTTCTCCTGCCAGGAATACTGCAGAGCTGTACAAAAGCTGATATGGTGAGAGCTCCTAGGTTGGCGTATATGTCTGTCTTCCGAAGAGGAAGATAAAGAAAATGGTGAGAAACACTTGGAATCCTGCTTTTTTCCCTTGAAGTGCCTTGAATTTTTCCCTTGAATTTTTTTTTTTTGCTGTGCTGAAATGTATCAGCATTAAAACAGAAGGAACATTTTTTTTTCCAGAGGAGTCCAGCACAAACTGAGAAATCCTACTACGCTCAGTGGGGAAACTATATGATCCTGGCCCTTCATTTGGTAAATGTTTGGCTTTTTCAGAGGGTGGGGTGTCCCCAGCTGCGGGGGGATGGACGGGTGGTGCATGCTGGCATCTCCCCATCAAGCAAAACTGGCATAAAGAGAGGGGAAGATATATTATTATCAGCTCTGGGATGTGAATTGTTTTTAACATTAAAAATGGATAAGTGGTGCTCTTGAGAGGAGGGAAGGGAAGCCGGGGAAGGGCTGACCCTGCGGTGGGTCGAGGAGTGTTCCCGTTAATAGCCATCTGCAGCATCAGGCTTTTAACCAGCTCATTAAAAGCTTGATTTGCGCTGTGCCCGGCGAAGGAGAGCCTCCCGTTTCCCTACCCACGGTGATGGAGGAAAGGGCCTGCCCTGCTCCCCAGGAGGATTTATAGGGCAAGAGCTGAACCGTTTGGGAAGTGAGGGGGTGAAATGTAAGGTTACCTGTAGGCAGCTGTTGCTCACCCTGTGGGTGTTTTATATGGCCGTTTAATTGCGTGTTGCTCAGCGCTAAATGAGTCCGACTTACGTGAATAACCACAGCAACACAAACGCTGCTGCCTCCGAGATAAAGGACCGTATTTGAGAAACAAATGCATTAGCTAATAACACGTCCTGCGCTTTTAAAAGTCTCTGATAAAAAGGAAAGAAACAGTCTCCTTCTTAAAAAATAAACACGAAAGCATTTTAAGGACCTTTTCCCACCACCACCACCTTTTCTATTCTTTTCCCAGGTTGCAAAAATAACATCCAATAATGAAATGAAAACAAGCTGAATAGTTACACTGAGTGGAGGAGGGAAGAGGTAGTCGCAGACAGCTGGAGCATGTCTGGGCCAGTGTCTCAGCTCTTTTCTTTCTGCTAGCTTAGTGCCACTCCAAGAATGCAGACAATGCTGGCTACGACTGTTTCATATTTGATTTCCCCACTTAAATCTGCGCTTGTTAAACGAAACCCCATTGTCAGGTTGGCAGGCATCCACGCTGCCTCCTCAGGTCCCGCTTCGGAGCCTGCTGTCTGCGTTGAGGTCTCCTGCTCGCAACCCTCCAGCGAGGACCAGGTATGCGAAGAGCATCTTGCTGTTTTAGCGCTGCTTGCGGCACAGCAACGAAAGCTTTTTGGACTTTTCCTTGCAGCCGCATCCATGGATAACCCTCATAAATCCTGGTCTGAGGGCAGACAGAAGTGCCGCGGGGAAGGGATGGGGTTTTGGATGCGTCTCAAGAGCGATGGATCAACTGGGCGCTCAGCTGGAGCCGGTCTCTGGGCAAGGTACCAGCTGTGCCGCCTGCGGGAGGAAAATGCTTGGGCAAGCAGGTCCTGATCCTGCAAGGGGCTGGTGTCCTGCCCTGCTCGAGGAGAGGGTGTTTTTGGGGTGCTTGTGGTCTCGGTGGGGCCCTGTGTGTGCTTTGGTGGGTTGGGACCAGAGGGTTCAGCAGTTGCAGGGCTTTGCTGAAGAGGGACAGGAGAAATGCTGTGTATTGGAAGCGAAGCAGTGACTCAGATCTTCTGTAAAATACCAAGAAAGGCATGAAAATTATTAATCTTATTTAAAAAGCTTAGGGGATTACAAATTCCCACAGCTGTCCAGTTCTTTGGACTGCAGACCCTCTTGGCCTTTCTCCTGCCCTATAAGCTGGTCCCATGGTCTGGTACCTGCTCATACATCCCTTGTGCAATGGGACTTCTCGTGCAGCAAATGCCGTTGATGCCAAAGCAGACAGGGCTCTGCCCAAAGCAGTTTGCGGGCTGCTTCAGAGGGAGAGGAGAGAGGATGGGGCTGTGGTACCACAGGGTGTGATGATGGAGCAGGAGGAAGCACTGGCCACGTTTTGATTCTTCAGATGCCTCGGAGGAGTCCGCTGCTGGGATGTTGTCATGGAAACACCATTATCTTCGGGGATGTGAGACTGGCTCCAAATAAAGGTTAAAGGGAAGAAAAAACCCCAAGGGATCGGATGCACGGAAGGTGAGATTTTTTTCCTCAGCGTGGCAAAATTTGTGAATGTCTGAGTCAGTAGCGAATCCTCCAAGGTGTGTGGGCTTGGAGGCACTTCAGGGCTGGAAATGGATGGTGTGCCTCGTGCAGGAGCTGGTTGGGAGCATGGTGCTTGGGCTCTGGCTCTGCTCCGGGTCACCCATAGCCCTTTTCCTCCTCCTGCCCTCACCTCTCATCCTCCCGTGGTGTTGAGGTGCTCCAGGTTCTACCTGGAGCAGAGATGCCACATGCTGGATGGCGGTGATTTTTCACGCCTCTTTTGCTGTTCAGGTAACAGATCTGTGTTCGCCCAGGTTTTAATGACAGTGCAGCGTTCACAATCACAAGGAAAAGCAGAAAGGCAAATCTTCAGGTTCTGCTTTCGGTAATGTCGAGAGCAAGTTGTGTCACTTCCATAAAATTTTCCCCAGCCTTTAAATTCAGAGGCCCAGGCCATGTATGCTAAAGGTGTGTCCCTTTAGTTGAAACAGCACTGGGATGTAATGAGTATGAAGGGCCAAATTAGTGGCTCATCAAGTGATTTAATGGAATGGTGCACATGGCTTCAGGGGCACTTCTGATCCTGATGGGAGTGCGTTGAGGCTCTGCCTGTCCTTGCACAGCCGTGCCGCCCTTCCTGGCCGCCGTTAATGGTGTTACAGATGGCAATCCACCTTCCCCACAATGATCAATGCTCATGTTTAATTGTCCAAACTGGAGCAGTCTCACAGAAGTCATCACAAAACCCAAAGATGCTCAGGGTATGGCCAAACTCAAGCACAGGTCCAGCATCTGCAGGGTGAGGTGGTACCACGCGTTACGTGATGGGTCTCTGCAGAAGTTCACAGAATGCTATGGGGTTGGAAGGGACCTCTGGAGATCATCTAGTCCAACCCCCTGCCAAAGCAGGTCCACCCAG
>JAOXJK010000051.1:4608473-4619086 GCA_025774025.1 Xenus cinereus
GGGGGAGGTTGGTGCGCTGCTCGGGTTTTGGGGGGTTGGGGGGGAGAAAAAGAGCAGATATTTAAAACACTGAGCGCTTATTTTCAAGTTAAATCCCTTGCTGGGGTTCTTCGCTGAGGCTGGGTGGCAAACTTTGCCGAGGGGAGGTGTTTCTCAGCCCCGCGGGACGTGCGGGATGGTTGGCTCATTTTTCATGCTTTGAAAGCGGGGAGGTGGGTTGGGGTCCAGCGAGGCTGGTGAGCCCCGAGCTGGGCTGGAGCGGAGGAATTCGGGAGCTTTCGAGTCGCTGCGGAGTTTGGCGTTTCAGAGATGGATTTGTTTGGTTGGTGTCTCTCCACCAGAGCTGGTGGAACCGTGGCTCTGCCCTGTCCCTTTTAGAGGCCACCCTTTTGGGACGTGGAGGGGAAAAAAAACCAACCTGAGAGTTTCCCAAAGCGCTGGCAGCGGGTGACACAACCCCTTCTGTTCTGCTGAGCTGCCAGCTCCCTTTCTTGCAATGAAAGCCTTTCCTGCCTGTTGCTGGTTTTCTTTCTTTCTTTGGCACGATGCTCTTTGCGCGGGATGCAGGAGGCTGCTCTTTAGAAATCCTCAAACCCCCCCAAAAAAACCTGCCTTCAGCCTGGCCTGGGCAAGGATTCAAACCGGTGCAGCTCCGTTGACTTCGGGAGCGTTTTGTCACGGGCTCTCTGTACACAGCAGGACAATAAGTATTACGTGTCCCAGGTCTACGTGGTCTCCTAAATCCCTCCTTGAAGTAAATCCGCAGGGTGCCTGTGAAGTCAGTGGAGTTGACGTGGCTGGTTTTTGGGGGGGAAACCACGCCGGTGGTTGAATTGGGTGGGTGAAGCTCGGCTGGTTTGACACTGAAGATGGTGAGTAATGGGATGTCGCGGGGAGGCTGGTGCGTCCCCGGCCGCTGGGACAAACGCTCTCTGTTTGCCTTCGGCCTCGTGTTTCGTTCCTGCCCCTGTTTGCAGCTTCGGGGGGTGGGGTGGGAACTCGGTTTCGAGTGTCTTTAATCGCTCAAGAATTCGTGTTTTCCTTCCCGGGCTGTCTCTGGCACTTGATAGCGTGAGCTCCTTGCCGGAGGCTCACGGGGAACTCGATTTCTGACCCCCTCTTTTCACGATGCTCCCGGGAACGTTAGCTCTGTGGCTTGGGTCTCGCCGCCAAAATCCTGCCCAGGAGCTGGGAAGCTCCCAGTTTAAGCCCTTGGGCCCTGGGCTCCCCTTCCTTTTCAGCTCGTCATCGCTCTGCACTGTATTTACTATGAATATCCAGAAAACCCCTTCCTTTTTGAGGGGTCACCGTGTGATGCTCAGCGCTGCCCGAGGATGCTGGGGTGGCTGGTCCCTGCTCAGGGGATGGGTGCTGAGCCACCCGTGTGGGATGGTGGCCACCAGCCCCCCCTCCTCCTCGTGCAGCTGCCCTGCCCTAAACTCGCCTGCGGCTGAAAGGGGCCCTTCCTCCTGGCCTTTTGCTGTGAGATACCACCAAACTTGTAAAATGAGTTTTTTCTGACTGAGCCCCAGGCTTGGTAAAATTTCCTGGGGGAGAGGGTCGAGGTTTATCAAAACAGGCTGGGGAAAAACCCAGATTCCTCTAAAAAGACCTGTTAACACTTAACAGAGAATCCCATAGGCTGTGGTTGAGCTGATTAAATGAAAGTTTATTGAGATGTACATCTGCTTAATTATTTTTTTTTGCCAAGATTTAACCTTCTTACTTAGAGAAGACCAAAAGGCCTCACTTAAATATCCATTTGCATACTTGATTTTGTCCAGATGCACAACATCCTCCTTTTCAGGCCTATTGAAAATTAGTGTTGAGGCTCTGGTCTTACTGGAAAAGACTTAATAAAGTGACTTCTCCTGGGGGCTGCGGCACTCTCTTTATTTTGAGAGGCTTGAACTCCTGCCACAAATAATGCTGTTGCTGTCAGGTGTCTCCCGAGCTCTCGCAGCCGAGGAGGAGTTTGCTGGGATCAGCTCCTTTTAAAATGCTGAAGATAATGTTTTACACATATATATATAATTAAAATTGTAAGGGCCGGGTATGTAACCTGTGCTGGTGAAATCATTCTTTCATGAGGCGGCTCAAATCCCGCGCCTCACCTGGAAATTTTTTACCACTTTTCTTACAAGTAGCAAAGTGTAAAGGCTTGTGTCAGCTTGACATTGCCGTCCCCTGTGATTTATGAGGTGCTCTTTAAACTGCAGGCGTGTCCGCAGTAAAGGAGCAGATCCCGTGTTTACAGCGAGTCTGCTCCCGAGCAGAGGTTTGTGAAATCTCTTCCTGGATAAACCACGCAAAGGACGTGCAGTTGTGTCTCCCCTGTCTGTTAGTTATGAACTGAACTTGGGTTTTTTGCAAGTTATTCTTTCTCTGGGAATTGATTTAAAGCACGTTAGCAAATCTTCGGGGGGTGAGTGGGGGGAAACGTCAGGGGAATGCACTTAACTACAAGTGTTGCTGCAAATTTGATTCCCTTGAAACAAAATCATAAAGAAGATATCAGTTAGTAATGTTCAGACAGGCTTCTAGATTTATCTTCTCTGTCTCTACCTAATGAAAATACCGAAGGAGAAGCTCAGTTTCTGAAATAACCGAAGCCCCAGAGAACTGCGGGAAGCCACCACGCTCTGTTGTAAGAGGCTCCCTTCTCCTATTGCCTTTGTTGCAAACAGGTAGATCCTTAATTTCACATTGAAACAGCTATTTTGTAGCAAGTAATTTAAAAAATAATAATTTTAAACAATAAAAGCGTGAGTGGGAACAAGCATTGTACGGTGGCCCTAAATCTGTGTATAACAGAGCTGAGGAAGAGGTTTGATTTTTTTCTGGGTGTTTGGTTGCTGGAGAGTCTAATGTCAGTGAGCACCTGGTCTTGGCTGAGGCTGAGGAAGAAGGTGGGCGAGAGCGAAGGTTTCATGCCTTTTCCTCCTATTGTCTGGCTGACAATTGCTGATGTGTTTTTTAACTTGTTCTCACATGCCCTGTACCTTGGAAACTCTCCTGCAGGGACTGGGAGAGATTTGGTCATGAGTCTGACGGGAAGCTGGGGTTGGGTTCTTTTTTCTTTCCCTTCACAAAACCCTGGCCAACCTTTTTTTTTTTTTTTTTTTTTTTTTTTTTTTACCAAAATGAAGGTTTTTTGCCCCC
This sequence comes from Xenus cinereus, assembly GCA_025774025.1. NCBI lineage: Eukaryota > Metazoa > Chordata > Aves > Charadriiformes > Scolopacidae > Xenus > Xenus cinereus. The sequence continues at coordinate 4,611,636 of JAOXJK010000051.1, forward strand.
ATCTTTATTCAGGTGCTGCTTGCCATACTTTCTCTGCACTCCGAGATGAGGGATGTGTGAGTAGCTGGCACTCAGCCTGGCTTCTTTGCAGCGGGGCTCTGTAGGGCCAGACCTCGGCCCTGCTGAGCTGCAGGGTGATGATACGTATATATTATAATAGTAATTTAAATTATTTTTATATATAAATATATATAATATTTTCTAAACGTATTTAGCCAGGTGCCCCTGCCCTGGCACTCGCTTCCACGGACTCGTGAGCATCTGCCAGAAGCACATTCCAGCTCCACATTCCAGCTTCACGTGTGCAGACACGATGGAAAGCAAAGGGTGGTGGAGGGATTTGGTGTTGGGGGGGGGAAAGCTGTGCTTGTCAGCTTTGCTTTCCAAAATATTTGCCGTGCTGCTTCCCCACACGCTTGGCAAAGGGTGGCAGGAGGCAGCCGTGGCCCTTGGGGCAGGGGGCATGTACCCTTACCCTGGCTCCTCTGCCTGGGGGGAGCAAATGGGAGAGAAATGTGGGCTTGCAGGTGATGAATTTTTTATATATATACATATATATATTTGTGTCTTCAGGATTCAGTTTTCTCTGCTTCTATGCAGTAAATAGTGGGAGGTGTCTAATGGCTGGGGGTCAGCATTGCGTGCTGCCGCCGCTGCCCCGAGCGCTTCGCACACTCCTCGTGCCCACGCGCTGCGGTGGCATTTGCTGCTTTCCAGATCCTCGAAGGTGACAAAAACACCGAAACCCCGGGAGTTTACGTAAGGGAGGGGGGAGGGTGTCTGGCAGACAGCTCGCCCGCGCTGGGGGACCACATCCCCCGGGCACCCATCTGCTGGAGCGGGGATGGGGAGGGGGGGCGGGGGGAGAAGCCGTCTGGTGGCTGCTGCTCCCACGCCGGAGAGCTGGGACCCCAAAAGGAGCTGCGATGGTGCCGGGCATCCCCCCCTCCCCGCCCCCCGACACGTGCTTCGTCCTCGTCAGGGGAGGAGAGGATGCCCTGCACCCCGGCAGGGAGGTGAGTTTTGCCTCTGAGAATAAAATCTTGTAATTTAAAACCATGCCCTGGCTCGCAGGAGTCTAAATAAGTGCTGTTTGAGGGGAAAACTCGCTAAAAGGGGGTCAGGGAAGGGGATGGAGCAACTATCAGAAGGAGCTGATGCTGCTCCGGCGGCGAGCGTGGCGTGCCAGCACAGCGGGCAGGGTGACAACACAGCATGTGGTCAGGTTTTATTGCCAAAAAAGAGAGATGCGGGATTTTAATATCGAGATAATTGCCTCGAGATAGCGATCTTATCGGGCTAATGGGCTTGCTCTGTTGCCAAGAAAATGTGTCCGTGAGTGGGACAGGGTGGGAACGAACCTGGCAGCATCTCCTTGGCGCGTGTCCCCTCGTGGTGGTGGCCACAGTGCGGCGTTGACCCCTCTGTGCTTTTGGGTCGATGGCTTTTTTTTCCACCATTTTCCCTTTAAAACTTCCCCCTCGTGCTCTGGGGACGCGGCACTGACCGCGTTGAGCTCCAGAAAATAGAGTTGTGCTTCACCTCCAGCAGGATTTGACAGCAGAGCAGCCAGTTTGCATTTCTTATCTCAGCGTAATAATGTTGCGCAACAATTTGTTATCTCAACGTGGTAACGTTGCCTCTTCCTCCTCGATTCCTTTTTACCATAGGCATAGATAAAATAAGAAAGGGTCGTTTGCCCTGAGGAACTGACTAACCGGGGGTAAAGGCTGTAATAAAAAGGCGGTGGGATTTCTTGTTTTGCAGAAGGGGAGCAGCATCCCTCAATTGCCTGCCCTGGGTGAGGGTATGGGAAGCCTCAGAGAAGGGGGAGCAGAGCTGAGAGCTGGAGAGGATGGAAAACCTCATCCTTATTTGCAGATTCACTCAAAAGAAAGAGGTTGTTTTTTTTCCCCTAGGTGCGGAGTCCTGTTTAGGCTACAGTCACAGCAGCAAATATTCAGAATATTCATGGCGCTGGGAGTTATTTATCTGGTTTACACCTCTGGTGGTGGAAAAAAAATTAAACTGTAATTTCCTTGATGGCTTTGCTCGGGTCAAGCTGAGTGGGCCTGGTTCCTCTCTTAAATTTCTATTTCTGCCGGCGCAATGAGCCCTCACGTGTGCATCCATCACATATGGGCTTTTTTTGTCAAATAAGATAAACCTGCTGATAAATGCCTGGTGCTCTCCTGGGCTCCCCCAGGGCCATCAGGAGGGATCCCAGTGCTGCTCCCCAGCTCTGGGGGCTGTTTGCAGCTCCCTCCCCATGGCCAGGGAAGGTGGTCCGGGCACAGAGGGACCGCTCTTCTCCGGGACGAGCGTCCCAGGGCCCGGAGACAAAAGGCAGTGACAGGCAGACAATGTCCCACAGAGCAGGGCTCTGACGGCCTCTGTCCGAGCGGGTGATTCACAGCCAGTTGGTGTTTCTGGTTGTCTCCCCGTGCAGGAACTTGCTTCTCAGCTCTCCTCCCATCAGGCTCCCACCGGTGGTGTCCCCCAGGGCTCCTCTGTGCCACCAGCACTGATGCATCACTGAGCCTCTTCTCAGAAACTTCACCCGTTTTACCAGCTGGATTTTGGGGAGGTTTTTTTTTTTTTTTAAATCAGAAATTTTTATTTCTTGTTCTTTTTCCCCCTGGGTCTTTATTTCCCAACCCATCAGGTGCACCTCGTAGCACAGGTTTCCCTGGTCATCAGCCGGGCTGACTCCTGCGGGCAGCCTCTGGGGATCCCTGGGGTAGAAGTCAACCAGCAGGAGTAATTAATGGCACGTTTCCCATGCTTTCAGTAGCCTGGGGTGTTGTGGCCGTGGCAGTGCCTCATAACTGTGCCCCGCTGAAGGCAACCTCAACTTTTTTAATTTAAAAAAAAAATCAAAGTTTTATCTCCCTTTCTCAACGAACTCTGACCATGACGCACAAGAGGCAAAAAAGCGGATATTTTGTCCCTGTGCCTCTCTCTTTTTTTTATTCACGTTAGATGCAGTTACATGATGCAGTTGGCTTTTCCACGTGAAGAACGCAAACCTGCCTTGTTTGGCGCTTTCTTGGGTGCAGTGAGAAGCACCCGTGGGTGCTGGGGTCCCCCAGGAAGCTCAGCTGTCCCCTCTCTGTCATGGCTAAAGGGCTGCTGAAACAATTTGGAGACTAGACAGAGCATCATGTAGTCTTTTCAGAATTAAATGCTTTGGTCTCTTGTTCCTCTTTTTCTAAACATCTATTTATGTAGTCCCCATGAGATATTCTGAAGTATATTTTTCCATGACAGAGGTTTCCTGCAAATTCATTTTCTTTTTTTTTAAATTTTTTTTGTTTTTGCAAGGGTCCCACCCAGTGTTAAGTCTTACCAAGAAAGAATAGTAGATGACTCACTGTTGAAATTTCTGCGGTTAGACCTGATCCTGCTGAGTTTTGGCAGCAATTACAGTGAACGAGCCATTTTCTTCACTGGGAGAAAGAACCAGTAGATGGGAACTGCTGTCTGAGCCCGTTCAGGGTTGTTTTTTCTTTTCCAAAGCCATCCCTTTTCTTTCTGCCAGACAGCTTTTTTTTGGTAGATGTAGAAAACTGTACGCAGACACCTTTCCGAGCAGCGCTGCTCCCGAAGGTCACAGCAGCTGAGGGGAAAAATAATATTGAATTTTTTGGCTTGTGCTGTGCAGCTGCCCATCTTCTGCTGAGGTTTGGAGGGTTAAGCTTGTAAGTCGTCACCTCAATGCTCTGATTTCCTCTAGGAATGTGTGGAAAAATACAGTACAGGAGTTTTCACAGAACGAGAAAGAGTTGAGGGGCATCTCTGGCTTGTCCAGACAGTCACGTTGCTTGTGAGGTGCTGGAGGTCTGGGTATGGGAAAGGAACGAGGAGGCACCTGAGGCTTGATTTGAGTTTAGACACGAGCACCATCTTTCCCTGGCTGCCATCAGTGTGCTTCTGTACCAGCTTGATGGAGGAATTTTATTTTTTTTCCCCTGTGGAAAGGAAGGAAAAAAAAAAATATCTGAGGCATCTGTTTTGTTCTAAGGAAGCTGTCAGTGTTGTCAATGTGTGTAAATGAGCTATTTTGCATAAAGTTGCAGGTGTTTAGTTGTATTTAAGCAAGAGACAAAGAGGAGCTATTCCGTTTCTGCAAGTTACTTCTTTTTAATGAGCAATTTTTCATTGCATTTGCCTGGGTTTGATCATAGTTCAGCAGGTACCGATCTGAGACCTCAGCCCTTGTTCCAGAGTTACTCATTAAATTAGAACTGGATTTCTGTAATTATTTGCTCATCCTTAATTCTGACTATGAATCAAACACTTAAAGGTATAGAAAAATTAACTTTTCAGTAACTTGATTACCCTGTGTCCCGAGTGCTGTCATGGAAGGTCATATGGAGATCCCATGGAGTCTCCTTGAGAGAGGCGGGTTCACAAAGCTACCTGAAATCACCTGTAAAGTCTTGGGGACGATGTCACCTTTGCCCTCTGAGCTCATCTCACAGCTTCTTACAACTACCTCTGGGACTTCCCCAAGCCAACTGTTTTCTTCTTGTAAACTAGAAGTTCTCAAATATTTGTTTTAGCTGCCCAGGGAGAAGGAAAATGCATTTCTTAGGAGGTCTTCGTATTATCCTAGATCCATAGATCCTGTTCATGACCTGGTAGAAGATTTCTAGGTGTGAAGGTGGAGGGTTGATGTTTGCCGTGTCAGTGCTTGCTGTTTGCCGTGGTTGAGGATAAGCAGCTGCTTTTGGAAATGCAGGACAGTAGCAGGCATGTACCCACCTGGCATCTTCTCTGGCATGTGTTGATGCTGGCTCTTTGGGCACGATGCCTTATTGTACGATGGGCATGTGGTGGTGGATGTCCCAGCTCAACGATGGGAGCTGAGACCATTGAGCGCTGTAGCTTTTGGATAGACTAAATGGAAATCAGTTGAGTCTGGAGACGACAAATTCTTGTGGAGAATGTGTGGAACGTCTTTAAAAGCATTGCTAAAAGTGAAATAAAATTAGGGAGCTTCAGTTTGGAAAGGTGCTAAATCCAGGTTTGCAGGGAGGGGTGTGGGAGAACTTTGCGGCGATGCAAGTGGCTGCACCGTGTCATGGGGCTTTGCACCAGTGTCCTGGGCAGAGACAGAAGATCACAGTGCTCTCGGGGTGGTACCAGGTCCCATTTGGGATGGGGAGGCAGCAGGGTGCTGTGGCATACCCTTGGTGGGACAGCTGGAGGTGTCCCCAAGGTGCCGCAGCATTTCCCGCTCCCGTGAACTTGACATTCCTCCTGTGCTTTGGGTTCACCAAAGTACGGCCCTGACGCTGGGTGTGCAGTAAGCAATCAGCTTTGCAGAGGTTAAGGTTCAGCCTCTGCGGTGACCGGGTTCAGTCACACCACCAGGAAGCCACACACAGCATGGGATGGCACCGTGTGACCTCCTGCAGGGACCCAGGGGATGACCGGGTGTGGGGGGGACACACAGCAGCCATTGGTATGGCATGTGGGTCTCAGCCACCCACCTTGCACTTGGGGGTCTTTCTGTAAGAGGGACAAAAGCGGCAACAAAACCTAGGTGGTGGCCACCCTGCAGTGGTTGTCCTTGAAGGTGGCAGTGGCCCTGGGTAGCCACCATGGGAGATGAGTCTGTACCTTGAAACCCCCACCAAGGCCAGGGAGGGAGCTGGGCTTGGCTGTAGCTCCGATGGGAGCTGGGGTGCTACCTGCCTGCTCCGTCATGGTCTTCTGCTCATGCCAACTGGGATTTTTTTCCCCCCCCCAATGAAAACTATTTGATGAATTCCATTTAAAAAAAACCCAACAACAAAAAAACAACCAAACAAAAAATATTAAGGCAACAGAAACAACATTTTATTGAAGCAATAAGCTATTAGTAAAAAATACATGGTCTCAATCGGCTTCTCCTTGTTGCTGCGATACCCACAGAAATTCCTCATTTCTTTGAGCAAGTCGGGTAAAGGGTCCACAAAACGTTAGCACCTTCGTGGGCTTTTTGCCTGTGGGTTTTTAATGGCAGGAGGAGAAAAGAAAAATCATGTTCCCACTTCATGGAAACTGCAGCTGGAGTGAGGATGGGGATGTCCTGATATGTACCTGCCCTCTCTGCCTTGATAGAGAGCAGCCACCGCTGGGAGGTCCTCTTGTGGTCACCCAAATCCCTGAGCCCAGGCTGTGGTCCTTTCCCCGGGTTTAGCTTTTTCTGGCCGGAGTTCTGTGAAGATCTGTAAGTGTTTGCATTTATCAGCTGCCACCCAGCCCCGCCGTGGGATGGAGGTGCCGGGCTGACCTTCCAGCGGGTCCGCTCGGCTCCCCAGCTGCCGAAATTCCCTGCGGAAATGCCACTTGGCAGGTGGCGATGGCTGGAGCAGCCGTGGCACCGGGAGATACCAGAATAGCATTGAGTGATGTATAGGACATCAGCTGCTTAGACATCTATACGTTTAGATCATGAAAATATGCCCTGTATTTACATGACGTCTTCAGCTATATATAAGAGCGGCGGCAATGCTTACCACCCAGCGGGCAGCACGGTGGCCCTTGTCACCTCTGATTGCTGTGGAGATGGTCACTCCAAGAGTGTTTTGCATTACAGTGTCGCCCTGGCAAGACTCTTAGTTTGAGAAGTTTGAGTCTGAGAGCTCAGGACTCCCTGTGCCACCCTCTGGTATGGGTTTGGGGATGCTGGGGTGGTGCTGATGTCCAAGGTGGTGTCAACCACTTCCCTTCACCATCCAGAGGGACCTTGACAAGCTTGAGAGGCGGGCCTGTGTGAACCTCATGAAGTTCAGCAAGGCCAAGTGCAAGGTCCTGCACATGGGTTGGGGCTATCTCAAGCACAAATAGAGACTGGACAGAGAATGAATTGAGAGCAGCCCTGAGGAGAAGGACTTGGAGGTGTTGGTTGATGAGAAGCTTAATGTGAGCTGCCAACACGTGCTTGCAGCCCGGAAACCCAACCACATCCTGGGCTGCATCAAAAGCAGCGTGGCCAGCAGGGTGAGGGAGGGGATTCTGACCCTCTGCTCTGGTGAGACCCCCCCTTGTACTGCTGCCTCCAGCTCTGGGGCCCTCAGCACAAGATGGACATGAACCTGTTGGAGCAGGTCTAGAGGAGGCCACGAAGATGACCAGAGGGCTGGAGCAGCTCTGCTGTGAGGGCAGGCTGAGATAGATGGGGTTCTTTAGTCTGGAGAAGAGAAGGCTCCAGGGAGACCTTATAGTGGCCTTTTAGTACTTAAAAAGGGGCTACGGGAAAGATGGGGACAGACTTTTTAGCAAGACCTGTTGTAATAGGGCAAGAGGTAATGGTTTTAAACTGAAAGAGGGGAGATTTAAATTAGATATTAGGAAGAAATTCTTTCCTGTGAGGGTGGTGAAACACTGGAACAGGTTTCCCAGAGAAGCTGTGGCTGCCCCATCCCTGGAGGGGTTCAAGGCCAGGCTGGATGGGGCTT
>JAOXJK010000051.1:4622708-4633012 GCA_025774025.1 Xenus cinereus
CCTGTGCAACCTGCTCTGGGTGGACCTGCTTTGGCAGGGGGTTGGCCTAGATGATCTCCAGAGGTCCCTTCCAACCCCATATCATTCTGTGAAAGAATCTTGCTGCTGGGACTGACTTGGTTTCAACTGAGTTTGGGCTCTGCTTTATCGCAGGACTTGTCAGTGCCAACTGTGAAAACAGATTTAGCTTTAAAAAAAAAAAAAAAAATTCCTGAGTTATGCAGCCCTGCTGTGGTCCTTAGCAAATTATCATTGCATACTAGTTAATTGTTTATCCATTAACTGACTGCGTCAATTATCTGACAAGGGGAGCCCGGCGGTACCTGGCACGGCGGGAAGAGGAGGAGGAGGGAGGATGCACATCCCTTCTGTGTTGGCTCCTCTCCACATGCTTCTCCTCCAGCCCTGTCCATGAGGTATTTGTCCGCTGGTTTCCTTCACGTGTAATTGCTGGCAGGGCACGTACAGAGTACGGACAGACCTCTTCTTCGGGCAAGTGCCTTAAGTTCCCATGAAGCAGGAGCGTCTCTTCAGACTAAAAAAATAATGAACCGTCTTTTGTTTCTGAATGTGAATACAGACAGAAGAAACACGAGGCAAGATGTTGCTTTATTTCTTGCTAGAGATGGCCAGAGAAATTCTTTGCCTGGAGTTCCAAGTGGGAAATAAATAGGATTTTATTGTACTTGACGGTGCAGAGCGGGGAAGTGCGGCCACCCGGTGTGGGGCAGCTTGGGGCTTCCCCCTACCACCCCTGGGGTTATTTGGGAAAACCTCCTTCCTGGGAATGCTATTTCTCTATCCCTGCTTTCTAGAGAAATCCTTTTTTCTTTTTTTTTTTTATGTGCCAGTCCAGCAAACCTCCAGCCACCAACACCCTGGGAGCCCTCGCTCCCAAGGTGAAGCTGTTGATTCTGCATGTACTTTGGTATAAGACAAGAGATTGACCCAGTTTTTCTTGATTCAAGTCTGTGTGCAAAAGGATTTTACTCTTTTTTTTTTTTTTTTCCTGGAGGCAGCTGATTTTAACGTGTTTTTGGGCTTATATGGTATCAGCCCTGTGCAGTAGTAAAATTATGTGCTTGTTTCAAGAGGAAACTATAATAACGTTCTTTCAAAAGCAGCTACACACATGAATTATTAAAAAGTTAAATTATTTCCAAATTATGACATATCCAGCTCGTTCTATGGAGCTCGCTCAAGAATAATTGCGCAGTGCTCTTTGCAGAATTTAACATCAGAAATGTTGCACTTTTTTCTTTTAAAAAAAAATAATAAAAATCATTCTGTCATACAGTGTCAGAGCTTCCATGAGTATAAACGGGCATCCTTGTGTTGGCTTCTGTCAAATGTTGCCGGTTTGTCCCATCGGTGTTTTCTCAGTGTAGCTGTCGAGCTATGACACTTATTGCAGAGCAGAACAAAGATTGAAGGGACTTTTTATCAGCAGCTGTAGCTTGGCTGTGAGCAGGGACCAGCAGCCCGGTCCGCAGCCCCACAGTGAGTTGCGGAGCCTGGAGGAAGATGATGAGGAGGAAGAAGATGCTTTGCAAATACTCAAATATGCTGAAAGCTTGCGCCGGTGTTAGTGGACATGCCTCGCATCGTGGGTGTTTTGGGGTTTTGTGTGGTTTTAAAATTTTTGAATTTTATTTTTCATTTTTGAAATTTCTTTCTTAAATTTTTGATTTTTAAAAAAAAATTAAATTTTTTAAATTTTCTTTTACTTCCTCCTTCCCCGTTTTTGTCCTGACTCAGGCTCCTGGTATGGGTGGGTGGGGATAAAGTGTTGTAGTCGTCAGTGCCCAAACATCTCCAAGTGCCACTGCCTGGTCACCCTGAGCAGGCAACAGCCTTCCTGCTGTCCCCGTCACAAAGGGGTGGTGGACTGGTCTCCTACGGCCCCTCCTGGGCTGTAGAAGGGGTGTGAGCTTCCTGGGGGGCTGTTGGAAGGGTGAGGATGAGCTGCATCCTCTACCTGTCTTGCTCCCAGGCTTTCTGCAGGTATTTGGGGTGCCCCTGATCCCGCTGTGCTCCACAGATGGGAGCCCTCTTGACTGTGGGATGGATGTGGGTAAGGGTCTGGAGGGTAAGAGGGGACCGCACTCTGATGGGGGTTTCCCTCAGCCCTGCCTGTGCTGAGGTGTTTGTGGAGGGGGGAGATGACAGCCTTGCTTCTTCCTCCTCCCCAGCCCCCCGTGGCTCTGGTGTGTGGGTCCCTGAGATGTCACTGAGAGCCGAAAGCCATGCAGCTACGTTGACACTGAAGAAGATCGCTGCAGACATGAGCAACATCATCGAGAGCCTGGACACCAGGGAGCTCCACTTCGAGGGGGAGGAGGTCGACTCAGAGGTGCTAAATGACCCAAAAGGTGCCGGTGAGTTAACACCCGTGTGTTCATAGAATCACAGAATTGCCTGGATTGGAAGGGACCTTTCTGATCATTGAGTCCAACCATCGAACTAACACTGACAAAAAAACATCACTAAACAATGTTCCTCAGACGTCTACCCATCTTTTAAATACCTCCAGGGATGGCGACTCCACCACTCCCCTGGGCAGCCTGTTCCAATGCTTGATAACCCTCTCAGTGTAAAAATTTTTCCTGAATATCTAATCTAAACCTCTCTTGGTGCAACTTGAGGCACCAACATTTCCTCTTGTCTTATCGCCTTTTACCTAGGAGAAGAGACTGACCCTCACCTCGCTACAACCTCCTTTCAGGAGGTTCTCACCCCATGCCCCACCTGGATTTAATAACAAATAATCTGTTGACAGGGAAAACATCAGTGGTTTTACCAAGCCCAGGTGTTGACCCTGGTTAGGACCAGGAGGCATCACTCTTACACTTGAGCTCTTCAAGCCAAGTCCCTTCTGTAAAAGCTTGTCGTTAAGCTCTCTTAAATAAAACCTGGTGTGTTTTAGTGCAATTAATGCTTCTGTGTAAATGATCCCATGTTAAAGTATGGCAACTACCTGCTGACTTTCATGCCCTCGTTAATGGTTACAAGGCTGTTGAACTAACGGGGTTTGTGGTCCTTCCAGTGTGCATTCCCTTCTCTGCCATCTATCACACCCATGGGTTCAAGGAGCCGGGCACGCAGACGTACCTCACAGGATGTCCCATCCGAGTGCGTGTGTTGGAAGTTGAACGCTTCACTTCCACGAAGAAGGTCAGAACTTCCAGAAATTTCATTTCCTTTCCATGGGACTTTGTGTAAATCCTGCTTGTAGGTTAATTTTGCGTGTGCTTGTTTGTGAGCTGGGGAAGCAGGAATACCTGCGTCTCAGAAAAAGGCTCAAGAGAGAAGGTTTCTTGTCTGTTTATAAAACCTAATAAAGCAGAACAAGAAATTGTGAGATGGAATGATCCTTAAGTAAAATTGAATGAGGGCTCTTTAGATGACCAGCTGCTGGAAAATGACTTCTGTCAAAGCTTCACCCCTCGTGGTGGTGTTCTCCTGCGCAGGTACCAAGCCCCAATGTTTACACCATCGAGCTGACCCATGGTGAGTTCACCTGGCAGGTGAAAAGGAAGTTCAAGCACTTCCAGGAGTTTCACAGGGAGCTGCTGAGGTACAAAGCCTTCGTGCGCATCCCTATCCCTACCAGGAGGTGAGTGTGCAGCCCCGCGGATGCAGTGGGCTTTGGGATGATGTGATCTTCTTTTCTCTTTTAATAACGTCTTGGCTTGGCTTCACCAGTCCCATTTAGTTTGCTGTAAGGAGGAGAGGGCAGAAAAATTTAGTCTCTACAAATATTTAGCAGCTATAATAAAAATACATCATCTCTGCCTATTCAGCAGCTATAACCTAAGTGGTGCGAGCATCTCTCTATTGACCTAGGAAGCACGTTGGGTCCCAGGTCATCAGCTTTTGAGCAGAATTTGCCTTGAACTTGGGGAAGGGTTATGCTAATGCTAAAACTAACAGAAATACTTGGTGCTGTGCAGCTTTCTGCTGGCACGGACTGGATGTGGGGAGGTGTGGGGGGTCTCCGGGTGGTCAGCCCTGCCTGGTGTGGCTGGAAGCGTACGGGGAGCTGTGGGAAGAGATGTGGTGTGGTTGGGTAAGAGCATCCTGCTGTGGGGATAAAGGGAAGGGTGAAATTATGAGGGGTTAAGAGCTGGGGGAACATAATGCCCTAAAAAGAGAGTTTAGGTTCCCTTTCCTTAAAATGGTAAAAGGAGACCCTGAAATGCTAAGCTCTGATGTTTCTGGGTTGTATTTTTATTTGTGAGCCAGTTGGAGCGTACTGGCTTCTTTTAAATGAATCCACACTTCCTTTTTTTTTTTTTTCCTTTTTGGCTTTCCTGCCCACCCATCTCTCAGTTTTTAAGAATTTGGATGGGGAAAAATAAAAGCCTCTCAGAAGAAGGGTTACGTATGGAGGCATGCGCGCACTCACGGCACTTAGGCATGACGTTGGGGTTTTGTTTTTTCTCCTTCCAGCCACACGGTGAGAAGACAATCCATCAAAAGGGGAGAGCCGAGGCAGATGCCGAGTCTGCCGCACACGGCGGAGAGCACGGTGCGGGAAGAGCACTTCTCCAGCAGGAGGGTAAGCACCCGGCTCGCTCTGTGCGGGGGCTGGAGAGATGCTCTGGGGGATCTTCTGAGGTGCAGAGATACCAGGCAGGTTGCTTGCAAAGCCACGCACTACCAAAGCTCTTATTTTATTACCCTTAAAGTCTTTTGCTTGACAAACTTAACTTTGACGAGTCCGGCTTTAACGCCAAATTCTCCTCCAGGCGAAAAGGGTGCTGCTTTTCCCGGGGTTTATACTGGTGAGGTTCTCCTCCGCAGTTGAGGAAAACCATGATGCCCAGGGTGGCAGGTCCCCTCCTCCCACCTGCTGTGTATTAAAGATAGAAGAAGCAGTTTGCAGAGTCAAGTTGCGTGATGGAGGCAGCCACCGCGGCCATCAAAATCTGAGAGATTTCAGTCCTGTCCTCCCCTGAAAGAGGAGATGACAGTCAGGCTCTTGATGCTGAAATGGGTAATTTTAGCTGAGGCACACGTGTTCTGTGTAACTTCATCAGATGTTAACAGATGGGCCCTTCCACGAAGAGGGTGGATGTCTTCCTACCTCTTCATTGCGGCTTCTTGCAAAAAAAAAAAAAAAAACCAGAGAAAATCCACTAAAAAACAACGAGAGTCTGTTAAAAAAAAACCAAACAAACAACAGCCCGTGTTGGTTCACCCTGTGCTTATCGTTCTTTCTGCTGCTGAAGCCTCCGGTCCCAGAAGGTTGTGCCTCGTGGCTGTGCAGTGCAGATAACCCTCCCTGCTGTGCACAGCTTCGCTGCTGCCCGGGAAGTTTCAGGAGAAAGATGTTGGTTTAAAAGAGGAAGAAAAATGTTTTCTACATCCCTTTCACCCCCCACCTTGGATTCCTTGTGGGAAGCCCACAGCTTTCACCACAGGGATGTGTCCCCCCTCCTGCCCCCCTGGGTAGCTCCGTGCTGTGATGCTAACACTGAGAAGGACAAAGGTCCTGATGGCATTTGTTTCTTCTCGGTTTGTGTCCTGTGGGACTCTGCCCAGCTTCCTGTGCCCAAACAGCTTCATCTCTTCTTTGCCCCATTACCATGAGGATGGGAAGAGATTCTCTCTCCCGTAATGGTTTCTTCTCTTCTCCCATCCTGGCTGGGGAGGACAGGTTCTCCAGCGACCGGTCACCCAGCCACTGCCCTCTTCATGGCTTTGGGACAGGGCAGCATGGCCATCACACTCTTCATGCCATTAAATTGGTGTTTTGGTGAAATAGGATCTCCCGGTTGCATCTGAGGCTGTGTTTTATCACAAAGCTAACTCATGTGGGTCAAAAACTGTGGGGACCGATGTTGTATTTAAAATCGTTCTGAAACTTGGGCTCCATCAAGAAAGTTGACCTCTAAAATGACAGTGCCGAGGAACAGGTGATCTGGTGGAAGGTACAAACACGGATTTGTGAACAGTAAACAACCTGTGATCGAACTGTTTGATGCTGCTGAGCTATAACCTTCTGTGACCACATAATAATGTATTTATTCATTCAAGCTGAAAAGCGTCTGATTTCTTGATTGCTTTCTAATGCCAGACAGTTGGATTGTGGGGGCTTTTTCTTGAAAATTCCTGCATCTTATCTAAAATTTCAATGTTCTAATTGTAGAAACAGCTGGAAGACTACTTGACAAAGATCCTAAAAATGCCGATGTACAGGAACTACCATGGAACAGTAAGTAGAAATTAGTTTGCTTAAATGCCAAAGAATATTTGCTTTAAAAATGTTGAATTTATTGGAAGGCATGCGGCTTATATAAGAAACATTTTACAGCCGTTTTGCAAGCGTTTTGGCTTAGCTGATTTCTCCAACATGGGTGTAATATGATTAAAACCAAAGAGGGAGAGTGAATGGCTTGCTCTGGGAGGTCACTATTATAACACAGTAATGACCTCCTCAAGGTAGTCCGGTCCGTGGAGTGGGTTTCTGTTTAATTCTGGGGCGTGTTTAAGATGATAAATTGAAATTTTAAATGCACTGGACTCGAAACCGTAGCCCTTCAGTCTGGCCTTTGTGTGTGATCCTGGGTGCAAATTGGTCCCAGTTTCCTATTCTGTGCGACTTCACTGGACTTTGGTGATGTTGAGTTTGTACGAGTGAGGCCCATTCGCCTCTGCGGGTATTTTGTCGCTTCCAAAGGGAGACGGTAATTGGCTTATTTCTCCAAGTCGGTAGTCTTTTTGAAATGAGGAAAGATGTCAAATCCAACTTCAGGCCTATTTTAAGCAAAAAATATTTCCTTTGAAAGCCATCCTCAAATGTTTCTTCAGTAGTCCTCACCTGTCAGCTGCAGCTGTAACATCTCCCTGGGATGGTAATTTATTTCCCCTTTTCTTGGCTGCATAATGACAGTGTTACTCTGTCTTCTGTATTACCAGCAAAACCCGATGCATGCATCGAGTAGCTGCAGAGCTTAGTAATATTCCTGAGCAAGGGCTGGTAACTGGGAACACTTGGTTTTCAGACAAGAAACGTAGACTAAACTTAGGGTGTCTGTAGCAGCCAGTTCTTCTCTTCAAGTCTTCTTGTTGTTGTTTGGTAGGAATTCTGCTCTTTTGCAGGATTTCAGTTGTGTTGGATAGCTCGTAGCTGGGTATCATGCCCAAAAGCGGTGTGTACTGCTGTTGCAGACCTGGGTGTGTTGAGCCCCACGTGTTACATAGGGCAAAGTGCTTGGGCTTGGCCCAAGCGTTGGCCATCGTGCTTGGGGTTGCAAGAAGTCCAGATCCGGGCTGAGAGGACTTGCGTTTCTTAGGGTGCCTCTTTTGGGGGCAGGATAGGGAGATTAAAGTCCGCTGCAGTCAAGAGCTGTGTTAGTCTGCGTGTGGGAAATAGTCATCTTTTGTTCTAGAGGCAAGATCGGGATAACTTGGCAATTTTGATCAGTAGCATATGCGAAGCGGGGGAGAGTTATTTTACAGTGTGGATCCATCTTGTCACTTTTAGGCAGGCATTGCTTTTTTTTTTTTTTTTTAATATATTCTGGAGAATTTCTGCTCATGTAAGAACGTGGGTGATCTTTTGACCAGGCTGCTGGGTGGCTGAGGCGAGGACATGCGCGGTCCTGCCTTGCCCGGGCAGCTGTGGGGTTCTCCCCTCCTCCTGCGCTGAATCACCCTTCTGTCCCCGGAGCCAGATGTCACTTTGCACATAAATTCTCAGTTTGTTGTTGGCTTTCACTGGATTTGGCCGCAGCGAAGTGTTCAGTGAGTACTTTGCTGCTAATGGTGGTGGTGCCGCTAAGTGCAGCAGGTCCTGCAGGCCATGCTGGAAGAAAGAACAGGGAGAAAAATGCTTCCCTTAAAACAATCCCTCCCCATTCTCAGGACAGAGACTCAAGTGAAGGTTTCTGGCATTTTCCTTGGAACTGTGTTTGTTCTCCTTGGAACAAAATGAGGGCCTTGCTCTTCCTGTGGTTGAGATGTCTTTTGCCTGGACGCTGAAAAAATGCTGTAACTATCTTAATTTTGGAGCATGTTTTGACTCCTGCCTGTTCCTCTCATCAAGTCTGTGCATTCAGGTGTTTTTTAAAATCCTAAATTCTTTGTGAAGTCAGACATGGAGTTACAATGGCAAGGTGTGACCTGCCTGATGGGTAACCCTCTGTCCTCCTGAAGAGCCTGCTTGGGTCAATTGCATCTTCTCAGAGGTCTTTTTACATCTGACCTGCACAATTTAATTAATTTGCTTCTTTTCTTTTTTTTTTTTTACTTCTTTTGGTTTGTGTTTGTGGTTAATTTGTCGGTGAGGGGATCACAGTGTCCTGAGGATGCGCCATGCACTGGGGGAGTCGAGCCTGCAAGTCGAGCTCGTGACAGTTTTGCAGACCTGAAGTCTCTGGTGGGTTGAGGGTCAGGTCCATGGTGACCACAGGATGGTGTGGAGGTTGTACATCTCGGTGACACCCCTGCAGGCTGTGGAAATAGAACCTACTGAATCATCATCATTTGGAGATGTACCAAGTGTCCCTTGCTTTGACTGGGGAGCTCTGACTGATAAAATTTACAGCCTTCTCACATTTCCCTTAATTTCTCAGCTTTCATTATAGCAGAGCATTTTGTGTGGAGTCCAGAAATAGGTCAGTAAATGCATTGGATTTTGTGATCAGACCCCAGGCTTTGTAGCCTTTTGTAATTGGGTATTTTTCTCCCTTTTGGCAGCATGACTTATGATTAAATCTCACATCTTCTAGTCCTTTCCAAAGCCCTTTTTTTATAGTACTTCTGGGTTGAAATGCTTCAAGACAATTACCATTAAAATGAATGTTGTGGGAATCTCAGTGTGTTAATTGTCCACACTTTTTTTCTGGGAAGTGGAGATTGGGGTAATATAGCCCCAAACCATTAGGAAGCAGGGCCCATGGGCTTGACTGTATTCCATATAAAAATGTTATTAATTGGGCCTCTGCATATTTTTTTTTTTTTTGTATGAGCTGTAATAGTTGAAAGATGCATAAGCAAAATGAAAAATAAGATTTGGTTGAACCATAGTGCATATACCTGTAACAACTTGCATGGGCTTGAGTAAGGGAGTGTAAAAACCTCACCTTAAGTGAAAGGGGTACAACATTAAGAAGAACTCAGATATGTGAGAGTGGCTGCTTTGCCTCTGATATGGCACTTGGACCTGCAGACCGTTGCAAAGGTCCCCACCCAACCCTTCAGTATTTTTAGTTATTGCACTTGAACTTTAGCGTGTTTAATTTATTTTTTTTTTAGATTTGGGTTAAGTATAAGCCAATTTCTTGTGTAAGAAATAGCTGGCATCTTTTGCTGAACAATATTATTCCCAAGAGTGGTGTAATTTAATTTTATTGCTTGCCACAGCTGCTAATCAACTCTATGGGTTGTTTTTTTAACCCACTAAATTAAAAAACAAGCGTCGGAATGAAAACACAGCGTGGTGTCCAACCTGCTCTGGGTGGAACCTGCTTTGGCAGGGGGGCTGGACTAGATGATCTCCAGAGGTCCCTTCCAGCCCCATATCATTGTGTGATTCTGTAATTCTTTCTGAAATGCTCGATGAAATATTTGCTTACATAAATCATGCGTGCTTGACATTGCTGGCAGAACAGGGTCAGTTAACATCGTGGCTCCTGCACCTTGGAGCTGGTTCTCCACCTTCCATTGCTGGTCTTTCTGCAGCTGGTCACTCCCGTCTGGTTTTGTGTATATATATGTTTTTGTTTTTTTTTTTCTTTTTATCGCTACAACAATGTCATTGAAACTGCATTCTCTAGGCCGGTGTCTCATGCTTAAAATATTCTGCTGTGGATGGCTCTGAAATCAGAGCAGGATGCTGGCTCCCCGGGGAGGCAGCTGGGCAGCACAGGAATTCAGATGTGAAGGGGATGAGAGCATCTCCCTGCTCTGCCTTCCCCTCTCGGGTCTCCCGCAAATGACGAGCACCTCGGATGACAGGCACTGTAAGGGTAAAAATAGCTAACGCAGTAATAATAATAATAATAATAAATCATCCCATCAGATATTTTCCACTGCACTGAGGAATCTCCTCTGAACTGCTGGAATTTATTTATTTATTTATTTTACAAACCAACATTCCTAATTGGTCTTGCTTGATGAACGCTTGAGGAACTGCTGGAGAGGGTACAGCAGAGGGCTACAAAGATGATGAGGGGCCTGGAGCATCTCCCTAACAAGGAGAGGCTGAGGGACTTGGGTCTTTTTAGTCTGGAGAAGGGAAGGCTGAGGGGGGATCTGATCAACACCTATAAATACTTCAAGGGTGGGTGTCAGGA
>JAOXJK010000051.1:4633115-4663412 GCA_025774025.1 Xenus cinereus
TCTGGGTGGACCTGCTTTGGCAGGGGGTTGGACTAGATGATCTCCAGAGGTCCCTTCCAACTCCATGTGATTCTGTGTGGGATGGGCTGCTATCACCGTCGATGCCGTTTCAAAGCCTCCGTGGCTGAATAGCAGGATGCTGTGCTGCCAGACAACCTTTCATTTTTACGTAGTAGCAGTTCTCTTTCTGCAAGTAATTTTTCCTCCTGTTTTTTGTTTTTTTGTTCTTTTTTTTTTTCCTTTTTGCTTCTTTGAGGACAATTATTTCTCTGCATTTGGTGCTCCTCAAATCGCTGCCGGCTCTCTGGTTGCAGCCAACATTTTCAAAGGAGTTTGACATCAGTGTGTGGGGTTTTTTTCTGTTGTGTGCCCGCTGTGAGAGACATTTTTGGGTTTCTTCTTTGGTTTTTTTTTTGGGGGGGGCGGGCAGGTCTGAAGAAATGAAAATTGTATCCAGGGCAAAGAATTGGCCTGAAACTTTGTTTGGGACCTCTGATAAGAGCTTGTGGGATACACTGGGTTTTCAGGTGCTCCCTGTCCTGCCCTGAGTGTCACTGCAGAAGCAGCTGAGACATTCATAGATCACACCTGGTGCTTTTCCTGAAGGTGTAGCGAGAGCAGCGATAGCAAGATTGTTAGTAAAAGTATGGAATATTCTGAAAATGGGCTAAATCACCCCAAAATGAGGGCATGGCATTTGCCTCTACTGAATAGAGGTTACCGTATGCCCTTGAGCCACTCGGAGGAGAACAACTGATCCTTTGTTCTTCTCCATGACCTTATTGGTGTGAGGAGTTTGGGAAGGAGCAGCAGATCATGAGGAGGAGGAAGGATCTTCTGTCCTACTGCCACTTCTGTGGGGCAAAGAAGAGGGTGTTGGGAAGGGAGCCTGGGCCAACTGAGCTCACCATAACTGCAAGGTAGACTTTTGCCCCAAATTTACTGGTACTTCTTTGTTATACATAGTGTTTGAAAATATCTCCAAGAGTTATGGGTCCACCTGTGTAATTCCTGTGCAAAATCAGATTTTGCTGATGAGGGTTTGCCAAAGAGCAGATGACAGTTGCCACCTTGGAGGACAGCCCTTCCTTGGGTGCCAGCACCTGAGCTGCTGTGGGGCATGGGTGGGCATGGCCCCATGTCCTGTCCATGGTTGGGAGCATGGGTTGAGTCCTGGGCTTCGGTCCCAGCAGGCTTCATTGCCAAAACATGTGGTTAGAGGGTTCCCACCAGCTTGCTGCTGACCAAAGGGCTCCTGGCCTGAGCACTGTGGACAATTTTATGCAAGAATAAGTGCAAAGTGCCTGGGTGCAGGCAAGTCTCCACCGTGCAAGGCAGCTCCACCGCAGAGCTGCTCCTGCCCGAGACCTGTCCTGCATGAGACACCCAGAGCAAGCGTTTCTCCCTGCTAATGGGGCCCAGGGCTCAATAACCAGCAGACTGTCAGGAATGTCCTGCTGTGCCAAGAAAAGCCTGCTCGGTCAAAATCGCCCAGGGTCCTATTTTTAGAGGTGAACGTAATCGTGGCTGTGCTTTCTCACCGGCTTTGCCTGTTGTTACGTTCCTCTGCAATCTCTGCTGAAGCAGGAGGAGCTGCGAGGAGGCAGCTTGCTTGAATTTGAGATTTACTGGTGAACTTGGTAGTAAGGCAACATGGGTTTCCACAGCCTGCGCCTGCCACAGGGCTCAATCAGGGCTGACCCTGCTGCAACCAGCAGAAGTCATGCTTGAGCTCACTCTCCTCCTGCCCTACTGTGGCTTTTCTGTGTCTTTTCGGCTCCCAAGGTCAAGATGGGGCAGTGGATGCGGGGCAGCGTTGAGTGGAAGCGACCTGCCGTGATGGTCTTGGAGGATGCTCATGGGTTGAGGAGCTAAACCCTCATGTGGTGTGTGGCCATGGGGTAGGGGGTCTCAAAGGGAATAGGGTGTTCTCAGCCTTGGGGACATGTGCTTGTTCCCTCTCCAGCCCTTCTGTGAGGGTCACTGGAGGAAGAAGAGAGTTCAGGCAGCTGGCCAAGTTCACACAGGCCTCCAAACTTGCGTCCTCATTTCGGCCAGTGATGCAGGAGGGAGGATACCGGTGGGTCCCTATGATACTTGATTGTCCTCTTTGCCTGAAATGGGTTTTCAAAACCACACTCAAAATAAATCAGGAAACAAACAAAAAGCCCAACCAAACTACTTCCTTGGTCTTCTTGAAGATGCTGAAGAGATGGCAGGTAACTTCTGCTGCGGATCTTCTGTAGGTTCTCTCTTTATGACAAGTCGCTTCAATGAAGCAAAGTTGGGGTTTTTTTTGTGGATTTCAGAGTATGAAAGATGGGGGAATCTTTTATTCTTTCCCCAGATGGAGTTCATTGGAGTGAGTCAGCTGTCATTCATCCACGACCTGGGACCGAAGGGCATGTGAGTTGTGAGCTGTGTCTTTGTGAGTTGTGGTTCACCAAGAGCGTGGCTTTATAAAGAAATATTGTTCAAATTGATGGCTTTACTTTCTTGCCGATAACTGAGTGGAGAGTATTTTGCCATCTGGGTGTAAGAATGTAATAATGCTCAGACAGAGGCACTAGAACTTTGGGAAATAGTCTTGGGAATGGGCTGCAGGCCATCAGCTGGCTCATGAGTTTTCTCCCCTTCTCTCCCCACAACCTATCAACCTACTTGTGCAAATCAGGGCCCTGCATTTCCTAAATCTGCATGATTTCCATCTGGGGGGGGGTGTATTTTTGCCCTTTTTGCAGCTTTCAGGGCAGTGGCGCAGAGGTTGCTTGAACACAGCTGGAGGTGGCAGGAGCCATCTCTGGGGGGTTCAGCAAGCATAATCTACCCAAGAGCACCCCTGCACCTCCAGGTGAGCCACACCACCCATCCTGACCGTCTTTCTGTCCTTGTAGAGAAGGGTTGATCATGAAGCGCTCCGGGGGCCACCGCATACCGGGCCTGAACTGCTGCGGCCAAGGAAGGATGTGCTACCGATGGTCCAAAAGGTACTGCTGGGACGGGTGAAGGTGGCGATGATGTGTGCTCCTTGGGCACACATGTGAAAATCCTCATTTGGTTTTTTTCTCTCCCCAAAAAGTCTGAGAGGGAGATTCCTATTTTTTCACAAAAGTCACAGATTCTCAGGTTAAAAGGGTCCATAGGCTATTCCCCCCTCACCCTCCTGTGTGGAGAATGGTGAGGTTTTTTTCTTCTACTTTGGAGTTCATAGAAGGGCTGTGTTGCTCCAGAGGAAAACTGGGATTTCCTACAGCCTGGAGCTGGCAGAAATGGCAATAATTCCCTGGTTGGTGCCCAGCTTTCCCTGCTGCGGGGAGGGGGAGCCCCCCAGGATATGACTTGGCTGGTGACATTGCCCCGGCCAGATTTCAGCACGGTTTTCTGAGCTTCCCTTCCTCAATTTACAAAAAGCAAATCTATTAATTAGCTACTTTGGACCTGGATTAAATCAGATGTGACCCGCAGCAGTAAGGAGCTCTGGTGCAATTAACCTTGGAATTTAATATGTTGTCTCTTCCTTATTACTGGCCGTGTTTAAATGCCAGTGTTTTCATGGGAGTTTTCACAACTCCGGTGTCCTTTCTTGCAGCAGACTGGTGTAACTTACTGTCCCCATCCTTTTACCTTCAGCGTTAGATCTTGGTGTATCCCAGGGCTGCAGCACAGGGAGGTGTGTGCTACAGAAGAATATGTGTGTTATCAGCTGGCATCCAAAAAATGTAAGGGGTATTTCCTGGATCCTGCCCTTCCTGGGCAAATCTTTCCTTTTGAAAACCCAAATAGCACATATCTGCCTTCTAGCAACGATTTCTTGGTCTGTAAGAGCTTCTCCAAGCATTATCCACCTTTGGATTTTAGCATTGCCAATGGGCAGTTAGTAGTTTATCTTAAAAAATTCTGTTTTCCAACAAAGTCTTTCTGCTTTCTTGTTAAGAAAAGGTCCTATTTCTTCATAGTCTTTCCAAAATTTCTTAATCTAATTTTACAGACGTTTCTCTATAGTGAGTGCACAAGGAGATGAAGATGCGACCTTCTTCCAGGTCAAATCATTAAATTGTCTCCAATTCTTTTTTTCTCTTTTATGGGGAAAAAAATGCCATTTCCTCTCAATGCCCCTCAGTTAACTCTTCCCTGTTATGCAGAGCTCAAGCTTTAGTGGGGACAGTACAACATTCAGCTCTGACGGACCTTGATTTTCCTTTAGAGCCTAAAAAGGGGATGGGAGAAGTGTTTGTGTGGGATTGTGTGCAGAGTAACACCAGAGGGTACCGAATCCCTGCCAGGACTGACAGCATGAGCATCAATAAATGAGCAATTAACGCTATTATTTCCCAGAGGGGGTTATTTAAGTGAAGGATTTTAGGACATGTCAAGCGGGGAGCAAGACTGCCCCCGAGCACGGGGCAGGCTGCGTCCATCCTTTGCCCACAGTGGCTTTGCCACAGGCACTGGGGTTTTACATCCCAAATTAATTTCATTTTTCATAGTAAGTGGGGTGTGTTATGGCCATGGGGGCTGTGAAAAGCGACATGGGGGAGGACAGTGGGGTGATGCTGTGGCCGGGCACGGGCAGGACTTTTTGGGCATGGAGAACTGCCTGGAAAAAACAGAAAGGGAATGCTTGGAAATGTACTTTTTTGGGATATTTGGGAGTGAAATTATGGGCCGAATCACAGGGGGAGGGATTTTGGCACCAAATGAGAGGTGATGCTGGGATAATTCTTTCAGGGTCCTGAAAGAAAAGAAATTATTATGGGATCTGGAAGTAGATCAAGAGCTGAGGCTGTTACTAAAGATACAGGAATTAACAGATTTTTTTTTGTGATATTTTCTGTTGCTTTGTGTGTTTCTGAATGTGCAGAAGAATGACGCGAAGGTCTGGTGCTGGAGACCTGTGTGGGACAGAGGGGGCCGGTTACCCCAGCTACGCTGCAGGGGGAGAAAAAATTAGAAATGCCATTCACAGTAAAAAAAATGTGTTTCTTTCTCCCAGAGTTGCCTTCAGGCTACGGTATTTATGTAAAACCTGCTGGTCATTTCTCATCATGTATTTCTAGCAGGGTGCCTGTTGCTTGGCAATACAATATTTCCTAAGTGCCTCATTCATATATTTTGATAGGAGTGAAAGTGATCTTAGCATCATAATTAATGTTAGAAATGTCAAGGAACTCCCTTATTGCCTCTAGATACAGCATACAAGCTGAATAAAAATCTGGGGTGGAAGAATACTTGTTGCACCTTGCCTGGTGCCGGGGGACCTGGCTGGGGAGTTTGTGGGCAAGGAGGTTCTCATTGATTTTGTTTGACATGAAAGCCTATATCTTCAAAGACTTCTGTAAAAAGGAGTTATGCAAATAATGCTAAAAGTCTTGCATTGAATTCAAACTTATTACCCAAGTTCATAAAATAGGCACTTTGCTGCTCAAGAAAAACGTACCCTGGACCATACCCCTAAAAAGAAATTTTACCTTTTAGTTGAACGCTTTCCTTTCTCTGGGAAATGATTTGCACTTGTTTTGAAGGAAACACTTTTCCATTTTATTAGCTTTTTTTTTTTATGGCTCATGCTTTGAAGACCGGCATGGGTGAAATACAAATTACCCGGTTGCTGTGCCCGTGCAGGTGGCTGGTGGTGAAGGACTCTTTCCTGCTGTACATGAAGCCGGACTCGGGGGCCATTGCCTTTGTCCTGCTGGTAGATAAGGAATTCAACATCAAGATCGGCCGGAAAGAAACAGAAACTAAATACGGGTTGCAGATCGACAATCTCTCTAGGTAAGAAATATGATCTTTATTTAGATCTTTATTATTTCTTTGCTTTTGCTTTTTTAAGGAAGAATCGATGCTGTGCTCTGGGCGGGGGGGGGTTCACGAGGGGTGCTGGGCTGCCCTGGTGCAGCTCAGCATCCTTTATACCTGCTGGGAATGTGGCCTGTGTAACGCTGATTATTTCTGATGTCTTAATGAGGCAGCCTCAGCTGCTGTTTGTCCATCCTTGTGGTTATTGCTGGGGCCTGGGGGCACGGCGCACGTGGAGTTGCACAGTCTGTTTTTGCAGCAATTGCTTACAGTCATTTATTTAGTGCTCTGACCCTCTGTGCTGCAAGCAGGGACGCGTTCCTCTGCATCCCAGCTGGAGTATTGCCCAAAAGACATGCTAGTTGGGATAAAGAGGTACTCTAATATTTTTATAGCGGCATACAGTATAAAATCATCTTTTAAAAAATACAGCGTAAGCTAGGTCCAGCTCTCCTCCAAGTTAAGCTGATGCTATTAATTTAAATGTGGGTTTTTTTTTTTTACATACTTGGCAGAGCAATACTGTGGTAGTCACTGGGATCAGTGCAGTGCTGGTTTATTCTTCGGCAAACAGAACAGCAGAGCAAAGCCCCTCGCTATTCCTTGCTTCTTGCTTCAATAAAAACATGAGTGATACAGGCGAGGAGCAGCCCAATTAAATACTTCAGCCTCCCACCCCCGTGCGCCGTCTGTTTTACAGGTCGCTGATTTTGAAGTGTAACAGCTACAGACATGCCCAGTGGTGGAGGCAGGGCATCGATGAGTTCGTTCGGAAACACGGCAAGGACTTCCTCACGGAGCATCGCTTCGGCTCCTACGCAGCCGTGCAGGAGAACACGCTGGCCAAGTGGTGAGGATCACTTTTTTCAGTGGTGCCCAGGGATAGGATAAGAGGAAATGGGCACAAACTTGAATATAAGAAGTCCCACCTAAACATGGGGAGAAACTTCTTCACTTTGAGGGTGGCAGAGCCCTGGAACAGGTTGCCCAGAGAGGTGGTGGAGTCTTCTTCTCTGGAGACATTCCAAACCCGCCTGGACAAGTTCCTGTGCAACCTGTTCTAGGTGGACCTGCTCTGGTAGGGGGTTGGACTAGATGATCTCCAGAGGTCCCTTCCAACCCCGTGTGGTTCTGTGACTGCAGCGGGGATGCGGCCGTATCGCAGTGCCTCGGGTGCTGTTATTGCCTGCGTTGGCCCCGGGTCTGATGGACAGAGCTGGTGGCGTTCGGCAGCTGTAGGGACTGACAATAATTAGAAGAGTTGGGAAAAAATAAGGCTTTCCTCACCGGGAGGAGAATAACGAGTGACAGGAGTGCTGTGATCCTGTTACAGCTGTGCATCGTTTTGAAACATCAAGTTTCATTTGAATTTGAACAGGTTGGATATTTATTATTGTAATGATAAAAATAGTATTTTGTTGCACATATAATTGGCAGGGTGCTTATGAGTTAAAAGCAGAACTGCTCTTTCATGAAGATATTCCTGGCTTCAATTTTATCCTGGTTTCTGACTCTGGAAATGCTGTTTCCTAAGGGTTTAGGTTTTTGGGTTCTGGGTTGTAAGCCCATGGTAACACAGGTGAAAACGTCTGCCTCTGGCTACTCACTTCTCTATAGCTCCCTCCCAAAGCAGCTCTGCTGCAGCCTGTCCTGCCCATGCTCCTCTGCAACCAACGGATGGTCTGGTCACGTCCTTCGTGCTCTGAAATGCAAGATACGTCCTGCCCACCACATTTGCAAGGCTGATTCTTCTTCTGTAAGGCAGCATTGCCCTTCCAGGCACCCTGGATGCGCTGGGATGCAAATGTCACTCACCTGGTTGAAGAGCAGATGAAATGAAAGAGAATCAGCAAATGCAAATTCGGCTATAGTCTGCAGTCTAAGGGAGATGGGGCTTTCTGCACACAGCAGCCCCATGAGAAATCTTTCCTGTCCATACTGTAATTTGCACTAAGCCTTTTAGTCTCCTTCTCTGGAGACATTCAAAACCCACCTGGACATGTTCCTGTGCAACCTGCTCTATGTGGACCTGCTTTGGCTGGGGGGTTGGACTAGATGATCTCCGGAGGTTCCTTCCAACCCCATATCATTCTGTGATTCCCAGAAGCACCACGAAAAATTGATTCTAGCTGGAAGCAAACCCTTGCAGTGCTCTGGCTGCAGCTTCTGCCCTGCAGCAGCCGCTGCCCAAATGGTTTCCGTAAATCAAAGCAAACACCACTCTGCCATCCTTCCCTGAGAGCCAAAACCAGCTCACACGTCGAGCAGAGCACAAGAATAATGTGTGCAGTTGGCAGAAATACCAAGTGGCACTTAATGAAGCCGCACAATAAGAGATTATTAAGCTACTGATAGCAGCGTGACATTCCCTCTGCGTGTTGTCCTAATTCTCGAAATTTGGTTTGTGTTTGCATTCGAGAAGAGAATGTAAATGGCATTAACAGCGAACGCCCTTCAGCCTTCGGCTCTGGACTTTGTTTAAGGAAGAGGGAGGAAACCGAGGTCTTTGTGCTGTGTTTGCTTTTGCAGGTATGTAAACGCCAAGTCGTACTTTGAAGATGTCGCAAATGCCATGGAAGCGGCTAAGGAAGAGATTTTCATCACGGATTGGTGGTTCGTACTTGCACGTTTGGGGGTTGACCGGCTCTCTCCCTGGGGACGTTCCCCACAATGCGGCACTGTTTGGAGGCCCTACAGTATGGCAGCTAGCCCTGCGGCCAGATGGTTTGGCAGCACACCCAAACATCTCCTTGTGTTGTATTCAAAGGCCTTTTCAGGAGGGTTGGCAGCAAAAGCACATGCTTGGAATCAGCAGCCTGGTTGCCTCCTTCCAAGGAAAGGCCTGGAATTGCCTGAGGGCACCACCTGAATTGCGAATGTTGTGGCTTGAGTTGCTCATCAGGAGTGTAAAATAGCTGCAAACCCAAGGGGCAGGAATGTTTTTTGCTGTGTAAGGGAACATGAACACTCAAACACCTCTGACAGTGCTCTTCCCATGTGAAGAAGTGCGTAGGACCCTCCTTCCAGCTGCTCCTCACGGTTTTGGAAAGCCTCGTGCCAGCATTGAGGGCATCTTAGGGGGGGGAATGTGTGATTTTTGCTCTGCCCTTAAACTGGCCAGACAATGGAAGGGGAGTTTTATCGCCTCTTCCCCGAGCTGTGTGGTTGCTGAAGGACCTGGCTCTGCCCACTCCCTAACCAGTAATTCCGTATGTTAACGCAGCGCTCTGGTTCCTGTTTGAGGCAGAAGGAGGGTGCTCGCGTGGACTCGGGGCGGTTTCTTGGCTGGACGCCGGTTGCAGCCGCCTGTGTCTTGCCTTTGTGGGGGATAATGTGGCTGAGCCACCTTGGGGATGGGATGGTAGGGCAAGCTCCCAAGCCACAGCTCAGATGTCCTCTTTAACCTTGGGCACGTCTCCGTGCTCCTCTTTCTCCATCTGTAAAATAAACCTCTTGCTACGAATCCACTGCCTGTAGGAATTGGGAGGATTAATTCCTAGGTGGTAATTATGAGAAAACTAAAGATGATGTTAGCATTTACTGGGGTAAACCTGCTTCAGAACATGACCACAGATAAACCCAATGCTCCTGGATCCCCACGTGCAGCATCGGGTAGCAACGCAAGAACGCGGCATTTCAGACCCGTTGTCTCTTAACATTATGTTCAGACAATTGTTAATGTATCTTGGAATTGCAAAACTTGTCTGAAACTCCAAGCTTCAGATAAAAACACTATTGTCAGAAGCGTGTTTTTAGGATGTGGCAATATGCTTTCTCATCGAGCACAAGTTCCCATGCTCAGCACAAAAGTACAGGCATGAAATTCTGTCACCTTCCTTTGCAGGAGTTGGATGAGATTGCTTAATTATTCCTTGTAATCCTTAAAGCTATGAATCAATAAAATGTCCTGTTGAGAGATCATACTGCTTTGCCTTTAAGCAGCGAGGAAAATTCAGCACAAATCTAGGCTATTCAGTACCGGGAGAACTGAAATGCCGCTCTTATTTATTTTTTATATCTACACATCTCTTTCAAATCTGCTCTGGGATTTTCTTTCGTTGCATCTTTCTTGCATAGATGGAGTCCAAGTTTCCCCATTTATACATCACTGTCAAACTTGGTCTCGTGGGTTGTTGAATACCGAGATGAATGTGCTGGGCACATCCCCTGCCCTCTGTAACGCTCCGTTATTAAAAAACAAAAGAGCGTGACGTTGGAGAGTGCATCACTCTGGGACATAAGCCTTCATCCATTTTATATGACCTTTGATTTCTCTGCTTCCCCAGTTGATTATTTAGGCCGATGCTTTGTTTGCAGACTACAGATGCTGTGGTTTTTTTTCCACCCCTTTATTTTCTCAGGCTGAGCCCAGAAATCTTCATGAAGCGACCGGTTGTGGAAGGAAATCGCTGGCGGCTGGACTGCATCCTCAAGCGGAAAGCAGTAAGTGAGCTCCAGCTGCAGCCTTCACCCTGCAGAGAATCCCAGGCACCCTCCCAGTTACAGGGTCATGCTAGGACTGGGGCGTTTGCCCCATTTATTTTGGTAGGGATGAGAATTAAAGCTGGACAGCCCTCATTTCGGATGGCCTTGGAAAACTTATTGTTTTGATTCACTCCCCCGGTTTGGGTTTTGAAGAGCTTGGAGACAGAAGGGTAGACCTTCTGGTTTCTCCTTCAAGTCCTCAGGTTTGGGCCACCTCAGCTTTGCATTATGACTGCCCTGGGTCCTTGTGGGGTCAAAAAGCCATTGTCTGGTGTTCTCCTTGTGGTATATGTAATTTAGAGGTGAGGGAAAGACTAAGTATGTTGTGGTGGCTCATGGTAGGTGGTTTGTACGTTGCTGTCTTGTGCAGATCCTGTCTGTCATTACCACGTATTGTGTCTCTGTGCTGCAGCCTTCTGAGCTGAAGCTGTGAGAGGTCTCCTCAGTCTGCCAAAAACATCAGGATGTCGTTAGCAAAAAGTCACTCAGTATCATCCAGAGGCTCATGCTAACTCACAGTAACCTTCTCATCTGGTTTTCCATACTTAATCCATTGCACAGGTCTTTGCTACAACTGAACACCGAAGTTCTTGCTGTTCACCCATCATTCCTTGCTGTAGTAAAGAAGTGCCTGTTGACATTAAACATCCTGGTGTCCCCCAGCCCCATTACCCCTGGTGGAGCCCCTCTTGCCATTGTCTTGCCCAGACCAAGCTGCCCAGAGCTCTTCTTGCCATAACTCTTTCCTAGCTGCTACCATTGGTATGCAACGAGTTCTGGTGAAGCATAAGAAAGGTCAAAGCCTGAAAGGTTTTTGTGATTTATTATTATGTTTATTTCCAAGGGTAACTTAAATCATTAGAAAGGACTTTATTTTTTTGGTCATTAGCTCTCACCACCTATATGTCTCCTGGTTTTCTTTCTTCTTACCCACCCCTTTCTACATTCTCATGGCTCTTGTGGCCACTAAGAGGAGGAAGATCCACTGTGCCCTCCCTACCTGTCCCTTTTCAGGTGGAGACCCTGGTCATGAAGGTCCTGGTGTGTTGTTGTGGAGAAAGGATGTGAGGAAAGGACTTCAGCAAAGCATGAAAAAATAACAAAAAAAAATTAATTGTACAAACACAGGCAGCATCACGTTCCCCAGAGCTGGGCTGTGGTGGTGCTCAATGTGTGTGCAATGAGGTGATAAACATGACTCGGGGACTTGGACTCCTATTTGCATTGCCTTGTTACCTGAGTTAATAAATGCTCATGTTCAGTAGGCAAATGCTTGTATAGACTTGATAAGACTTTTTTCCCCTCTGTTTTAATTTCTCCTTCTCTGCTGTTCCTCCTGAACAGAAAAGCTCAGACGTGCTGTTGACCTGGTGCCTTTCCTAGCACTCCTGGTCAGGATTCCCGTGCAAAGCTCTGTGCTGTTGCATGTTCTCCTTTCTTGGGCAGCACTTTGAGATACGAGCAAGCAACTGCAACTACTTGCTCTGTTTCTCTTTTCTTCAAGAGTTGTCATCTCAGAAAACAGTTTATTTTGTTGCTGGTTGTACCCTGCTTTCCAATAACACGTCTGAATCCAGACTACAGAGAACATGTTTCGTGGAGCCCAGCAAGCCGGAGAGAGAAGCTGAGCGTGAGATGTTTATGAGTGTGGGCTGTACTTTAGTTGTTCACCCAACCTGTGATAACACCGGTGTGGAAATGGTACTTTGCTCCACGTGAGCAGTGAGTCAGGAAGGGAAGCATGGCCAGGGAGGTCTCTTGAACTCCTGACTGTAGCTGATTTGGAAGTAGTCTCATTTTCTGGCAAATGAAACATGGCCACGGGGCATGCTCACTACATGGAAAAATTTGGCTTTGTCACATTGACGTGGATTTTCTTATGGCTATAAATACCTTGTAAGAGTGAGGAGTGTTTTAAGGTCAGCTCCTGGAAATACTTGCCTGCTCTCTCATTTGTGGCATTTCTTTGATTCAGCGGGGCGGTCAAAAGCTGATGTGTAGCTATTGGGGTAAGGCTGAAAATGCTTTAACAAGTGTCATTCAAAACCTTCCTGTAGATACCGTTCTAGTTGGAAAAAGCACCATCCTTTGAGCACTGTTTGTTGTATTCCAGGAGCTTGTTTAGCTCTCCCAGCAGAAAGAACTTCTTTGCTGGTGTTGAGTTGGTTGCATCCCCATTGGGAGAGGAATGTCCATATGACCACACTGGTATCATTGCCCTGCAGAGGCTTTTAACTGTAGGCAAACCTCAGGGCAAAAGGAAACAGGAGAAAACTGAACTTCAGTGGATGTGTGCAACACTGTTATATGTGGAGTGACTCACATGTGCAAAGTTTTGCCTCAAAGGATGTTTAAAAGGGGCTATTAAGAATGACCTGTTGGCAGGCCTTGGTGTAGCTCAGCTCTTCACACACAAATCCGGGTGCTGAGCCCTTCTGAACAGTTTTCCTGAGCCTTGCATGTTGTGGGATCACGGTTGTGGATCTGGAAGAGCGTAATCAAGAGCAAGGCTGGATTTCTGTCTGCAGGCACAACATGTTTACTGCCTCCCAGCTCTTCTTCGCTTCGGGAAGGGACTGTACCCACTGACACACCTGCACACCATACGTTTCTTGTGTTTCTTTTTATTTCTGACAGCAACAAGGAGTGAGGATTTTTGTTATGCTGTACAAAGAGGTGGAGCTCGCCCTAGGGATCAACAGTGAATACAGCAAGCGGACGCTCATGCACCTCCATCCTAACATTAAGGTAATTGCGCGTGGGGCAGTGATGAGGGACATTCGCATTCGTTCGCTCTTGACAGGGAGTGCTGGCCCCTCAGTGTATTTAGGTGTGAGCTGGAAAAAACAGCAATTCCCACCATTGCAGTGGGAAGAGCCTGACAATATGAGTATAATCAGTGATTACCACATCTGGCAACTTCATTTCTTTAGGTTATAATTGAACGTAAAATTGCTTATTTAGACTTGCCAAAGCAACTATTCATCTAATTCACAAGAAACATATTTCATGTGACAAGTTAATGGGGTTACATCAAATGGAAAATTACAATTTGAGAATGTTGTCACATTTCAGCATTTCTGTTCCTATATAGATGATGCGAGTCAACACTGGATGTTTAACGTTCCCGTGAAATGAACGTGAATGAATGTAAATGAACAGCGTTGGGCTGTCCTGTGCCGTTACACTGCTGCTCTGCCACCGAGCAGAAAATGAGTTGTGGCCTATGAACCAGTAGATAAGGCCAGATCCAGCCTCTTGAAATTAGAGACTATATATATTTTAATGAGCAAGAAGATATATGTTATTCATTAAGGTGACTAGCAAACTGCTAGAATAATAGATTTATTGTCACTCCATCAGTTGTGACGGTGGAGGGAAACATCCATTCACCATCGTCTTTGCAGCAGGACTGGAAGGAGTAACTGGAAGATACGTGCTAGCTGTGTAACAGGTTTTTGGGATCAGCCATGTGGAATTCTGTAGCTTTTTCCCCTGGAAGCTGGTCTAATGGCTCTCCTCTAAAATTAAAAAATAAAACTATCTACTGTTTGCTTAGATATAGAAGTTGCTTTGCCATAAACACATGTCAGAAAAGAATCTCATAAACAAATGTCAAACAACTTGCTGATTTTAAATGCGGGGAAAAAAACAGCCGACTTCTCATTTCACTTATGTAGTGACAACATCTGAAGTAGTGAGTCAGATCACCAATATGTTGTTTTCTTTCAGAGCAGGCTCTGTGTTTGAAAGCTCAGCTATTAGAGCTCTACTGGAAGCATGATTTTGTTTGTTGGAACAGTTTCCTTGACTCTAGTCCTCTTTTGAACACTGTTGTTGTAAGCCTGACCTGTCCCAACATGAGTAACCGTTGCTGCTCGGATATACCCGTGTCGTGGGGAAACACCTCCCTGCCAGTAAGGCTGAGCCAAACTCAGGAGGAGTCATGGAGCTTCTGCGGGGAGGCATCTTCTAAAAACCTCCAGTGTTTTCCCCATCATCCTCAGCAGCCAACAAGAAAAAGCTGGGCAGCTCTCTGGCTGGAGGTGGAAACTGGGCAATGAGACTGAGCTTGAGTGCTGGTTCTCTCCCCAGGTGATGAGACACCCAGACCACGTGTCCTCCTCTGTGTACCTCTGGGCCCACCACGAGAAGCTTGTCATCATTGACCAGTCGGTGGCATTTGTGGGTGGCATCGACTTGGCCTATGGCAGGTGGGACGATGACGAGCATCGCCTGACCGACGTGGGCAGCGTGAAACGCATGGCGGCCGTGAAGTCGGTGTCGACGACCAACCTGGCAGTAAGCTTGGTCCAGCTGGTGGCCACCTTCAACATCTGCGCATCGGGTTTGTGGTGGGGATGACCAAGCTGTGTCTGCTTCTAAGCATGGGGTTGGGTTTAGGAGATTTAAAGAGGAATAGTAATGGGAAGGAGGCAGTATGTGAGCATCGAATGATTCTTTAGGGCTAGATCCTGACCAGCCCTTGCTAGGGCATGGAGATAGGTGGCGGGGTTTCGCCTGGAGCTTGGAGCAGCAGTCACAACTTGGAGGTTACGTTCTTAATAAAACTTAACTAGAAACGCACAGTAGGCACTGAGCTTCTGGATAATCAGGCCCTTGCTTGCTGAGCTTTCTGCTAACCTGGTTCTGTGTGCATCCAGAGATCTCTAAAAAATTTAGAGAGGTCTAAATTTATGAGAATTTCAAGGGGAGTAATAATCCGGAATAAACTTATGGGGCAGAAGAATGTACTGCTAGCATTAATGGGTTTTTCTGCCGAGCCCCTCTTCAGTACAGACTTTCTCCCTCAAAAGCCTTGGTAGTTCCCACCAAAGTGTGTGTTTGTCACAGAGCAAAGTTTGGCTCACGGTCATTTCTGGGCATTGATAAGCACAATCACCTGTAATTAGAGGGGAACCTGTTCCATACATCACCTGCAGCAAAGTCTTGTGTCTCTTAAGTCTGCAGCAGAGTCGTCTGAACGTGTCCCCCTGCAGTTGCAAGCTCTGTCCCCAGAAAGCCACGTGTTCCAGAGAAATGCGGACGATGCGCCGGACGTAGCAAAAATGAAAGGAGTGGGAAAATCCAAAAAGTTTTCAAGGTTTAGTATTTACAAGCATCTCCATAAACACAGCATGCACCACGCCGACAGCGTCAGCAGCATCGACAGTGAATCAAGTAAGTAATGTTTTTTGACTAAACAACATATATAAAGGGTGTGCGGAGGTGGGTGGGTGGGTGTACGTGCAGATTCACGGAATTTCTAGGGTAATGTGTTCTTTTGTAAGGAAGGAAAGTTGATGAATTTCTTAACGATCAGAATAATAACTGTGTGTAGTCAATATGTAAATTTGAGTCACTGCAAAGTATACAAGGAAAGTCGCAAGTGGATTTTGCATTTAGTTAATTTAGCAATTGTCGTGAGCCATCAGATGATGCGATATGGTGTATGTGGTACTTCACGGTTATAGTGCTGGAAACTTTTTGTTCTGCAAGGGAGAATCGAATCTTCCATTTTTCAACTAGTATTTCTTATAACAGGCGAAACAGTTTCTGAATGTGGTTGTCCCCTCTCACAGGCTGATGTTACCTAGGTTTAAATCAGTTCACTTAAATGGAAATATTCCCCATTTACTAGAGAGGAGACATTATTCAACAGCTGAATATTTGAATGCAGATTTTAATTCATTATAACTGGGTTCAAAGCTAAAATTGCAAGGATCAGCTTGACATTTGTTCTAGCATGGAGTCCTTCCTGAAATCTGTTCCTGAAGCCTCAGCTCCTGAAGCTGTATATTGCTTACACTGGGAACTTACTTGAGTTTCCATCACTCCCTGCAGAACTTCCTCCTGCCTCTGGCTGGAGGTCACCTTGATGGAGCATCGTTGGCCTTTGTTTCAGTCCGCTCAGGACACAGCCATGGCTTTGCTACTTCGATAGATCTGTTTAGATTAAAACCAGATGGGTCTTTAATTTGGTTCTTTGCCTGTTGGTCACTTGTAGCTTCAGCAAACTGACGTCTCTCTTGAGCTCCTGTCATTCAAGGTATCTTCAGAGAGGACCAGGCACCAGCATAGCACAAGTGGACATGTCCTTTTTTTTTTTTTTTTTGCCATAAATAGAGCATCTTGACTTTCTGCAGGTTACTGTAACCCCACTAGAAGTCAACCGAATATAATCCAGAGTTTAAAGCCCCATCTGAAAATGTTCCATCACCACACTGAATCCAAACAGGGGCTCGCTGAGCCTCAGGAGGGTAAGTGGAGGAAGGCAGAGGTGCAGACCCCTTCAGGCTTTAGCTGCCCATGTTTTTGCATTGTAACAATGGTGAGAGTTAAGGGTGGTGCCAGGATCAGCCTTCGCTGCTTGTTGTTCTCCCAGCATCCTTAGCACTCTTCTGAGGACATCCTGGCAGAAAGGCCTTCTCCAGAAGCTTCAAAAACTGCAGCATAAATAAATAAATTTAAAACAAAAACAAAAAACAAACCCACAAAAAAACCCAAACCAACAAAAACTGAAATGAAAAAAACAAGACAGCAGGGAACAGTTGAGGAAATAGCTCTGTTTCTGATATATGATTATTTCAGCAATTCTCTTCCTGTAAAGGAAAGGGCTTGTGACTGGGATTGGGAACTTCTGCATTGGGTATTTTAAAATAAGCCTACTGCCAGAAGACAAATGCAAGCAGAGAGAGGAAACAGCAGTGGCTGCTGCAAGACCTATGTTTGGATGAAGACTTGGGGAGGCCTCCCTTTTTGTCCCTTATTAAAGTCAATGAAAGCATACTCCATTGAGAAAGGAGTTGGGTGGTTATGAGGACTGATCTCTTCTGATCTCTGGACCAATGGTGGAGGGACCTGTTTAAGTACTTCATCGAGATGCCTTTGAGTTCTGGTACAGGGCAAGGAGCAGTTCTTCAACATCTTCCTCTTGCTAATGCCTTCCTCTAAGACATGAATTGCCAATTATAAAATACTACTTACAAAGTAGGGGCAGATAACAAGGAAGAGATGCATTTGCATCATGGAAATGAAGCGCCGTCTCCCCTGTGGTCACCTCATGCTCATTTGTGGGTCTGTGTACAGCTATTGAAGCTCAATACATGAAGTGTGCTTCGGCCAGATGGTGTGTCCCGTGACCCACCCATTCCAGCATGCAGAGTCAGCGGTTCCCCAGCTCCACCTGGACTCTCACTAGAAGCTCAAGCTTCCCAAGGCAGCTGTGGTCCATACCTGCTGCATGGCATTTTTGGCATGGCTCGGCTCTGCTTGGCTCGGTGGGGTTACAGCAGGGCTTGCTTCATCTAAACCGGTCTCGTTGCGCTGCTGCTGATGTGTATTTTGTTGATGTGTATTTTGTTGATTGTTGAAAGGGGGTTCTTTGCATGCTAAGGGGTTTTCGTGGTTACCTGGTGATGTGGTTGGGTTAGGAAAAGGCTTCTGCTGTTGGCGTGTTACTGTGTAATTATCACACTAGCATTTGGTACAGTGGATGAAGGCTGCTCTCAGGGTCAGGAAATAGCGCTAGTTAAATGTTTATGGCCTAACCAACATCTTTGGTTTTCTTAGAAGAGAGGAAAAAGAGTTCACTGCACCCAAAATACGTGCTGTAGAGCAGTGGTCCTGTTAGGAGGGAATATCCCTGTCTACACAATACTTCAGACCATTTTAAATCACCATCAATTTAGAATTTGGGATCCATTTGTTCAACAGGTAAAATTGTATCAAAAGATGACATTGTTATTTGGAAAAACGAAATCAAACAAACAAACCCCGCAGTACTTAAATGAGGGAACATGAGCTTTTTTAATCATCCTGTTCTAGTTAATAAAGATTGTTAGAGGAGATACACCCTCTAGCAGAAAAGTCGGAATTAGTTCAGTAGTATTCTAAAATATATTAAGAAAATGATAAACGTGGTGTTCCTGTACGTATATCCACCAAGGTCAGTCGCAGCTGGGAGTGGACTGCCATATGGAAATATTTAGTTGCCATAGGATTGTGGAGAGACAAACGCTTATAGGGTGATTTTTGTAGTCCAATGTAGAGAGAATTCAGCATCTGCTTTTTGTTTCCATAATGGACTCCTCTATATAACCTGTCCTGATTGTATAACAACTACTAAATTAGGGAAGAAAAAAATACTAACCTGCATCCTTTGAAAGCCCCAGGAAGACTAGGGAGAAAACAGCTTCAGCCAAGGGGGACGGGCAAGTGCCACCAATGCTTATCCGTGGCAGTGAGTCTCACCAGCGTTATGCCATGGACAGTCTTGACTTTGGAGCGTGTGTTTTTGTTGTCTTGTTTGCCTGTGACAGATAAAGGATCCATCCGCAGCTTGAAGACGGGTGTCGGGGAGCTGCTTGGGGAAACCAGGTTCTGGCACGGAAAAGACTATTGCAACTTTGTCTTTAAAGACTGGGTTCAGCTTGACAAACCTTTTGCTGGTAAGTGCCTTTGCACCCTGGAAGTCATTACATTCCCCCAAACCTTCTTCCACATCTTTTCAGCCTCATAACGTATTTTTTTCCTGCTTCTGAGCCAGAGGTAACGAGGTTATTTTGGTTTGGCTGCTAGAAAGAAGCAGCAAAACTCCCTTTGAGAGGTTCTAGGGCCAATTATACAGTTACGGTCCATGGACTTGGACTGTGGGCAATTGCATGATAATTCATCTGCACAGCCCTCGGTGCTGTGTCCCAGAAGATTTGGTTTGAGAAGGGAGATGCTGTGCTTCTCCATATTCATATCCTTTGTGCTTTCCTGTCCCGTAGACTTCATTGACAGATACACCACCCCGAGGATGCCCTGGCACGACATCTCCTCCGTGGTACATGGCAAAGCGGCGCGTGATGTGGCCCGACACTTCATACAGCGCTGGAACTTCACCAAGGTGGGGTGTGGGCATCACTGCTGGGGGAACAGGAATAAATACATCCCCTGCCTCATCCTTGGTGGGATTTTTGTGTTATTCTCCTATCTTGTAACCTCTTCAAGGATTTTTTTAAATTTTTTTTCCCCTGGGCAGATTATGAAGCCCAAATACCGGTCTCTGTCCTACCCGTTCCTGTTGCCAAAATCTCAGCAAACTGCTAACGAGTTGAAGTATCAGGTGCCCGAGGCCGTTCATGCCACAGTCCAGGTGAGTGTTGATGTTCTCCTGCTCATGTACTCATAGGAGAGCTTGTTTTGCATCTTTCCAGCAGGAAGTGTTGATGCCTGACAGACCAACCCTCTGCAGAACTTGAAATTATAAGATGAAAAAACTCTTATTTGATTTATCTCATGGCATAGGTGGTAAGATCCTCAATTACAGTAAAATAATGCAACTCTTTCAGTAGAGATGCATTATCATAGAATCATAGAATGGTTAGCGTTGGAAGGGACCTTAAAGACCATTGCGTTCCAACCCCCCTGCCCTGAGCAGGGACACCTCCCACTAGAGCAGGTTGCTCAATTAATTTATAGCTCCATCTTTGAGGTAGGAGGACAAAGCTGTAGGCATGACTTTGCATAGCTGTGTAATTTTTTCTGCTGCTCTTCTTCTGATGCCTAACACTTGGTTTTTTATGTTTTGGGAAAGCCTGATGGGTTGAAGTTGCCCACTTAATATTAATCTCCGATCTTTAGAGCAGTCTGCCAGGTTCCCAATGCCTCACCCAGTGGTCAGCTGGAGCCCAGCCTTAAGTAGAGTCTCGGGGCTGTTGCTTTCTGCATTGAATTTCCTCTTCATTTTATTACGCAGCCACTCAGCCCTGTGGATCCTCTGCAGTTCTGCACAGTCAGCCCACAGTCTCGTTTGTGACAATCATCCTCACAGTCATAATTGCCAAGATACCTATATTTAAAAACCCAGTTAGCTATATCGAGCGCGTATATTGAATACTGCTGTTACCCAGCAGAAACGTGGACCTGTTGAAGAATAAAATGTCAAAATAGTTATGCTGAAGCAGCAAAACAATTGTGGGTCTCTGCGGATGAAAGATGTATGAAATAAGAGCAATTAGACCAAAAACAGGAAAAAAATGCATGCCTTTGCTCTTTGTAAGGAGTGGTCCACCCAGATGACAGCAGCACTTGGGGGAGCTTAGTGTAAGAAGATGCATTTTTCTGGGTTTGTGGGTTGCCAGGGCATTGTCTGCTCCTCCCCGCGTGGTGTGGGGGATCTCATGTCATGGATCTCGGGCGTTTTACATCAGCCTCCAAAACAATGCTCGCAGCTTGTTGAGAAATAGTCTCACTTCAGGCATCGTTCATGCTTCCCTGTGGCTGCAAATGCCTCCCCGGTTGTGTCCGTGACACCAGCTTTTTGGGAAACTGTCTTCTCATGGAAGTGAGGGGGTTTGTGTCCCCTGAGCGCACTCCAACCACAAAATAAGCCTCAGCTTCTAAATCATGGGGTTTGCTGTCTCAAAAAGTGAAGTTCTGCTGATCACAGAACTAGAAGCAGTTCCCAAAGGAGAAACTAAGCCGAGCAGAGTCTGGGTCCAACTTCCCTT
Organism: Xenus cinereus; assembly: GCA_025774025.1. NCBI lineage: Eukaryota > Metazoa > Chordata > Aves > Charadriiformes > Scolopacidae > Xenus > Xenus cinereus. The sequence continues at coordinate 4,653,899 of JAOXJK010000051.1, forward strand.
CAGTCTGTCCTGCAGAGCTGCTGGCTCAGAGCATCGGCCCGTGGGAGAGGAGGATGAAGCTCAAATGGTGACTGCTAATGCCACAAACACCAGTGCTGAGTGATGGGGCAACTGGTTAAAAACTCGTCACAGCAGTGCTGGGGCATGGCAAATAGCTGACGGGTTCCAGGAAATGAGGGGCTGTTCTCAGCGATGCCAGAAACAACCAAAAGAGAGCAGGTTTGTCTTGTAAATTATTCACTTGAAACCACCTTGCTCATCTCTAATTTATGACAAATTGCAGCTTTTAGAGACCTGCCAGGGTTCTTCAGCCCTGTGTATGGCCAGATAAATAAAACTATATGCTGTTAGGCTGAAAACATGTTGCCTGGTTCCCAGTGTGAGGGAAGGCTGTGGGGGAAGGCAGTTTGAAGCACCCAGCCATGATGGAAGAGGTGAAGGTGACTCCTCTGCCCAGCCTGGTGTACCCTGCTTGGGCGCAGGTCCTTTGGCTGCAGGCTGCTTGCAGCTGGGTGACAATCTTGGGATGATCTCCTCAAGCTCTGAGCCATGGTTTTGCGTGCACACACTGTAATTCTGGCTGTCTCCTCCATAGTGCTCATGCTGGCCTGGTTTCCATCGATCCCAGGATGACACAAGTGCCCTGAGCATCCCTGAAGTCCCCACTGTGGGTCGAGGAGCAGCTTGGGCTCTCCTCCTGATGAAGGTTTCAGATTTGGCTACTGCAGGGGTGGGGAAGAGGGTAGGACACCCCTAGCTTGGATCTGAACACCATCCTGCTCCAGGTTGCCTTTTCCTGGGGCTCCTGGGGTGAGCATCAGGGTGTCCATCGGGGTGTCCCTGTGTGGCTCCTCCTTCTCTGCAGCCACTGGAATATCAGCCTGTGGCCTCTCCAATACATTAGTTTCAGACCAGAGGGACGTGCAGGTGCTCACGTCCTCTTTCAGTGGTACAGTCCCGTGCAGAAAGAAGCAGATACCCTAAAATCTTTCACCAACCTTTTTGTGCAGAATAACTAGAGCGATACTGTTCTTCTTCTTCTTGGTATTGGATCCTGTGCTGGCCACCAGCCAAACCCCGTGTTAGCCCCATTTTGGTGCTTTGTAGGGGCTTTATAGGCAGAAACGATGGCCCCGAGGTAAAATCCAGCGTCCAGCGGCCTGTCCCTGGCTGTGGGGTGATTGAAGAAAAGCCTGGCTGCCGGTTTTCTTGTTTCTGAGCTAGTTTGCAAGTCTGTCTTCAATTTGTGGGCGGATCAGAGGAAGGGCAAACACAAAGGTTCTGTGGGGATGGCAGCGTTGCCGCAAGCCCAAGCCCCTGACCTGTCAGCAGCAGCTTCTGACCTCCTCGTACCATCTGGTTTTGCTCTCCTTTCTCCGAGGAGAGGAGCAGGAGGGCGTTCTCGGGCGGGTGGGGATGGCAGTGACAGAGGCTTTCCCCTGGGCAGGGAGGGTGATGGCAGCCTGCGTGAGAACCCGTGCGGAGGTACGGGCTGGGAGGAGGGAGGAAAGGAGCCTCTCAGCTCAGACGTGGTCTCTCGGCCTCTTTGGTTTGAGGTTTCAGGGCTTTGCTCGCAATAACAACGCGATTGCACGTTGATTTTGCAAGAGTCAAACAGCCGTCTGCCAAGGGCAGCGCCGGGTTTTTTTTCCATCTCTCTATTTCCCTTCCAGACTTTTCAGTTACCAGCCAAAGCCAGCGCTGCAAAAGATGTGACGTGGCGAGGCAATATCCAGCTCCTGATGTAAATAGAATGAAAATTTAATGCTCTGGCAATGGCTAATGCCTTTATCTCTTTGAAGTCTGCGTGAGAGCTTGCATTGTTCAGGATTTATGCACTAGCCCACAGCAAACATCGAATTTATTGCTATTGTATTGGTTTAAGAAGTTAAAGAGATGACAATGCGTGACAAGAGCTGCTATTGAGAGACTGGAGGGAGAGGAGGGAAGGAGGATGGAGACACCAGCTCTGGTTGGTAGGGGCTCACGTGGCCTTTTTTCCCTGGTAGAACAGGTTAGGTTTAAACCAGCTGGCTTTAAATGCTCCGACAGGAACGGTGAGGTGTCCAGGAGTGTGAGACGAAGCACCAGTGAGGAGGGAAGGCCTGTATAGGAAACTAATAGGGGTGTTATTTGTCTTTGAGTGCTGCAGCCACAGTGTGGTTGCCTCGGGGTGTATATTGCACCCACGTAGTGCTGCTATCAGCAGCTGCAGAGCCACCAGCCTCGGTGGCCTTGTCCTGCCACCTCCTCCCCTGTGGCTGTGGAGCTGCACCATGGTCGGCGCTGGCCACTGAAGTGATCCAGGTTAAAAAATACCTTTATTTAGAGGAGGCCCAAGCTGGAACACCTTGTACCCGTTCTGCTGCCCCAGCCAGCGTCTTCTGACACTTCTTCCCTTCACATGTAGGTTTGGGTTTGTACCTGACGTAAGCTTTTTGGGTGATGCTGAGCCAACTTCTTAGGGTGAACGGTGACAGGGTGAGGTCAGAAGGGTGGTGGTCCTGAACCAGTGGGCAGCCTGGTGTGGGGAGGGAGCTGGGGTGCCAGCTTGTGGAGGGGTAAAGAGGAAGGCGGGGAAGAGCAGGAGGATGATGCCGTGGGGCTGGATAGGGATGGTCCTGAGTGATGGGTCTGTTGCGTCAGGTGGGATCCCTAATTTGGAATAAACTTGTCTCCCAGCAGTGAAGTTGTCTTTCAAAGCGAGGGGCTTTGGAGGTATCAAGCTCCTAATTCAGAGAAGGACATTTATTCCTTGTCCCCAGGAGTTTCAGCTGTTGCTGCTGTAAATGAGGGTGTGGCGGTTACTTTGCTCAGTGCAGGGCTCAGCAGCTTATCTGGAAAAGAGAAGTGGCTCTTTGGAGCATGGACAAAGTTAACTAGGAAAAAAAAAAAAAAACAAACCAGGATTAAATATCAGTACTTTGTACACTAGGGAGCTATAATCTGCAGCTTTCTGAAGTGCAATTCCAGATTGCATTTGCTGGAGGTCTCCAGCCCACAGGGACATTATTTATGGCCCTAGGTTTTTACCTGGGGACAGATGAAAAACAGGACAGAGGGGGCAGCGTGGTTGCTCATTGCTGGCTGTGCCAGCGAGGGCGGAAAGGCTGTGAGCTGTGTTTAGGAAGAATTGGCCTGCTTTCTACCCGCAAAAGCTGTCCTTATTAATGCAAACGGTGAGATTTTGTTCAGGAGCTCAGTCTGCCGTGGTGCTCGGTGGGGTGTCAGCAGTGCCCAGCCTGGGGTGTGTTAAAACCCCAGGGGCAGCATCACCTTGTGGAGGTTTATGCAGGGGACAGCTGTTTGGGATCATTCAGGATCATTCAGCGTTCAGGCTGGCTCCCTCACTCAAGCATCCATGACCTCAACATTCATTTTGGGGGGGCTGCAGAGTGCTCCCCCCTGTTGGCCAAGCGAGCGGCCGCATAGGAGAATTGCAGGATCTGTTTTTCAGTGACTTGTGGGAGAAAGCTCCTCTGTCCAGAGGGAGGAATTAGCTCAGGAGTTGTGTGCCACTGAACAGCAATGACCCTCAGTGCTACCTCCGGAGATGCTCTGGAGACCAGAGAACTGGTTTGGTTCCAGTCAGTGATTGCAGCACCTGGGCCAAAGGGCCAAATCCTTATCTACTGTTATAATACTGGTAATTAATTAGCCTTTGAAAGTCCTCAGCCGTGCCACGGCCAGCAGCTTGCTTTGATTGTGGATGGTGATGACATTGTGACAGCAGAGCACAGGGTACCATGGATGTCAGGGGGACAGGGAGAGTAACATGGAGCCAAGCAGAAGCTGGACATGGAGAATTAAAAGAATTCCATGGGAGGGATTTCCAGAGAAAAATGTGGTTGAGCCCTGGAAGAGATCAGGATTCTGCACTTACTGACATACACATTTCACAGATCCTCAGCGTTTGGATCTTGTCCTGTGTGTGACTGGTCCTGAGTGCTGTATTGAGATATTTTAAGGCTATTGTTTCAATGTCTTTGTCTTGACAATGTTTAAAGACAGAGGTTAATCATGAGGAATTATTTCCCCTGAGCACGTACCCTGCCCGCGCTTAATTAAAAACTACATTTCCATCTAGGAAAACGTCACTCCGGGCATAGCGTGGTTGGTTATTGACTCAAAGTGGGAGATGCCACGGCATCTCTGGCCATCAGGGATGGGAAGCTGTCTGCTGTGAGGCTCTCTCAGCCTGGCCCACAGCGTGAACAAAGGTTGTTTCTCAGGTCGCTTTGGCTCCCTTGCACAAGAGCTGCAGGAGGCAGGGGGAGAACATGCCCCAGGGGTCTCACAGTATCTGCTTCAAATGTGGATTTCCAGTAAAAATTAATAAATACGTGCGGGTGGCTGAACCGCTGTGAATTTTAGAAGTCGTAGCGCCAAAAATCGGGTGGCTTGTGTGAGGATTTGGCAGAAGAGTCAATGACCTCGACTGCTCAGGACAAAGACATGGCCCGTGTTATCGGACTGACTGTATATAATTATGTACTGCCTGTTTGTGGGAAAAACACATCGCCCCAGCTGGAGACCAGCTTTAGAAAGTGCTGGAGAGGAGATCACTGATTTGGATGTGTGCCCCTGAAGCCTGGAAATTGAGGTTGTTTTCAAAGCATTTTATCATAAGACCTTAAGCAAGAACGAGATTTCTGTGCTGCTCTTCTTGCAGCTGGAGCTGCTCAGGTGGGAGGGGGCAGCAATGGGACAGGGCACTTAGGTTTTTAATCGAAGCATTACTAAGCATTAATACTATTTTTGGCATCCTTTCTCCTTATTCCAAATGCAATACAAATGATACGTGCTGCATGTGTTACCTTATTTAGTGAAATCTTGACAGGCCAGCGGTGCCAGTGAAGAGCATCACCTCTGAAGTAATTCTGTTGGGATGCTGTGCCGTCCTGGGAGAGGTGGGAGAGAGCTGAAGGCGTTGATCTCTTGCTTTCCAGGTGATCCGTTCTGCTGCTGACTGGTCGGCCGGCATTAAATACCACGAGGAGTCCATCCACAACGCCTACGTCAGCGTGATCGAGAACAGCAAGCACTACATCTACATCGAAGTGAGTGGCAATGAGGGAAAGCAGGAGGGTCGCGATGCTCTGGGCATGGCTCGCGGCCATCGGGAAGGTCATTCTACTTCTTGAGGTCTGCTCTTAGTTTTTTGGTGAATTTAGACACAGGTGGATATTAACACAGCACCTGCTCTGAATTTTTGGGGCTGTTTCCGTTGGCTTCAGTGGTCTTTGGACCAGGCTGATGGATGTGTATCCTGATAGCCTCATGACCACAAGGTGGGGAAAAAGGTAGACCTCTCCTTTATAAGCCTCTTTGCAAAATTGCCTTCAACTTTCACGGCCTGTGCAATAGTTTTCCTGTCCTGCTTGTTCTCCCCTTCTTTCTTTCTTTTTAACCTCTTGGTAGGATGTTCTTTACGTGAACTTTCTAAAGGAGTGTGATTAATAAGGACTAATTCATTCCCTAAGCAAGCACAGACACACACTTAATAATAATTTTAAAAAAGGCATCAACTCAAATGGCACAGAAGCGCAGCTATCTTCAGTTGCACTTGGTCTGAAATAAAGCATGCAAATGTTTTTTTGTTCCTTGCTGGCAGTGTCTAACAGGAGCTTCGCTTGCTTTTCCGGCAGAACCAGTTTTTTATTAGCTGTGCTGATGACAAAGTTGTCTGGAACAAGGTCGGCGATGCGATTGCTCAGAGGATTCTGAAAGCTCACAGGTAACCTGTCCTTTACGAGGCAATGAAAGTCTTCTGGTGGCATTTATGTGGTGTGGTGTGGCATAAAATAATATCTTAATGGACACAACTCTACAACAGCTTTTCTGAGGCAGAACTGATGCAGTCAAACGTCTGCTTGCGTTTGCAGCAGGGAGGTTCCTCAGTGGTTTCTTTGCAGCCAGAAAGTGATTTTCTGGACTTACCCTGATGCAAATGTATTTTTAACTGTAGGGCTTGTTTAAAAGCAAGCCCTTTACACTCCGGTTCAGTGACATCTTTGCGCCATAACCAACTGCGTGGTAAGGCGGGTTAATGGGCAAGGAGGTTGAACTGGGATTTGTGGCTTATTTAAATTATCTATAGAGAGGATCAGCTTCAAATAGGGAGAGCAAACACATTTCAAGGGTCTGACTGCAGGGTTCAGCTATTGTTCAAACAACTTTTGCTGGTAAGTGCTGGAGGGTGTTTACGACCTCCAGCCATTGCAAGGGGACCATCGTTGGTTCCAGGATGGATCAAACCCAGCTGTATTTTAGACACTCCTTTTACTTGAGCGTGCTTAGCCCTTTGTTAACATTAATATCACAGGTAGTGGCTTGTCTTCACTTTTGAACCTGGACAGCCTTGCTTAAAGTTGCTTTCCTGGAGTCTGTCTTTAAGAGATATATCTCTTGTGTGCTTTTTTTGCCATGCAGGTTTCTTGCAAGAAAACTTTCTAAGCTCCTTCCTCCCATCTCTCGTGCGCTTTTTCACCATGCATGGAAAAGTTTCTTGCAATGACTATTTTTTTCCATATTGTAGTTGCCCGCAGCTACGCAGGGGCTGCTGTCCCAGAGCTGCTCTCCCCGGAGTCGCAGAAATTTCTCTTTCTTTGGCACTTAAGCTTAAACTCAGGTGAAGCCCAGGCAGACAGATGGGGGTATGGGTAGGACCTGCAAGGCCACAGGAGCTGCCATGAGCCAGGCTTTATTCAGAGGCACTGTGGAAAGGGGAGCACTGTTCAGATCAGGAGACCATGGGTGTTATCTGCCATGCCCTTAACAACAGGGCAGGGTAACAGGGTGGAGCTGCTTGTAATCTGTGAGCTGCAATGCAAAGCCCGAATAATTGACATGAGCTAAGGGTGAAAGGCTGGGGTGGATGATTTTCTCACCCAGGGTTACTGAGGGGTGGTGCCAACGCTGCGGAAGAGGTGGGGGGAAGCACAGGAAAAAGCAGCGTGATACAACTTGAGTCCTCCAGTACAAACCACACGTGGTGGGACGGTCCGTCTGCCTGAACAGAACAACCCGCAGCGGGGGTAAGGTGCAGGGCAAGCAGCTGGGAATGCTGGTGTTTCCATCTGGTGGACAGCCAGACCAGCATCTCTCTGGAGGTCCGTGTCCCCTTGAAAAGCCACTCTGGACTTCCTGCCATTTGCCACTGGGCATTTGGCATTGGCCCTTTGCATCAGTTGCCTGCTTCTAGCAATGCTGCTGAGGCAGCAGCAAATTCTTCAGGTAACAGGTAATCTGCTAAGATTTTTTCCACTTATATAAAGTTTATATAAAGGGTGTCATGTCATTCTGTCCAGACATCAAAAAGTCTAGTACAAAGGGGAGTCACACAGATTCTTCAGTGACCCATTTTCAGATGCGATGCTCAATTCACTTCTGTATTATTCCAGTTTTATGCCAATGTTATGCCAGCTTAACGCCGGTGATTCCTAACTGAATATAAGATTCAAAGTCCACACCTTCCAGAGTGCTCGTCATTGCCGAAAATTAAAAGTACATCGTTTGTATCTAGTGCTTGTGTTCCAAACTGACCTGGGAAAACAGTGGAGGTGACACGAGGATGGTTTAATTGTAGATTAAGTTCTTTACTTAAGCTTGTACAATTCTCACTCTTCTAGACTAAATATTTTCTACTAATGTAATTAATAACATTCGTTACTTGGTTTCCTCTTTTTTTTTTTTTCTCATGGGTGCCTCTTTAACCAGTTTAATAAACACTGGGCTTAGACAAACAAGCTGCTTTTTGAGGAGTGCTTTTGTTGGTAGATCTTTTTCATGACACAAAGAGGCTTCGTTTCAAAGTCTCTTGTTGCGTACGGGTGAGACCTCATTAGCTGTGTCTGAGGTCTGCTCTCACACTAAAGCTAGTTTACGGTGCATAGCACGGCTTTAAGGAAGAGCTGGTTGAAATTAAAGGAAAACAGGTCCTCACCGTCTCCCTTCCAGCTCAGATGAAACCCCAATTCTTCATTATTCCCGTGCCCTTAAATCCAAAAGCACAACTTGCTCGAGAAAGGAATACTTTTAACAAAAACTGCTCCTGAAATGGTTTTGTCCTGATTAAACTGCGTTTGCCATCTAGTGGCAGCAGCCTTCAATGGAGCATCCTCCTCCTCCTCCGGGGCGAGGGGCAGGGGATTGCCAGTACCCGAGGGTGCCTGGAAAGCCCTGGCAGAGCAGATGCATCTGGCTCTTGTCAGCAAAGAAAACCCAAAGGTGGGTTTTCTTTGAGAAAAGCCCCAGGTAAGGGCCACAATAGTAGCTTTTGTTCTGGATCAGATCGTGGTTTGGGTACGGTTTCTTTTGGGGGAACTTTGGAACTGAGTTTTTGTGCGTTGTGATGTGTCGGTGAAATACTGGCTTGTGGCTTTTTCCACCTTTTGTGATGTTTGTGACTTCTAAAAACCTGAATGTAGTGGGAACGTCAGGTTAGATTTTGATTTGTCTGCTTGTGATAGCTCTGTAATCTTTGCTGTGGGTATGCACCAGTCTGCACCAGTATCGGTGTCACCGGGCTATCGCGATGCTCTAAAGAGCTTTTACAGTGGCAGACACAACCTGCAAAATAATTAACCCATCCTTGCACTTGAATGAAAAAATGTCTTTCTTTTCCTTTAACTTCTCTTGTTGCCTGTGAGAGCAGATAATTCCTTCTCCCCCTGGAGGTCCGAGCACTCGCTGAGGTACTGATGAAAGGGGGAGGAAGAGCTGAAAATGGAAATATGCTTCACACTTTGCTCCCTTAAAACTTGTGTAGCGGCTTTGGATGGAAACCAAGTTGGTCAGCACAGGGAAAGCGAACCCCCAAGGGAGCTCACCTTGTACGAAGCTGTAACGTTTGCAGGCTAATGTTCCCCCAAACTGTCGTTTTCAGGGAAAACAAGCGTTTCCGAGTATACGTGGTGATCCCGCTGCTGCCTGGGTTTGAAGGAGACATTTCCACCGGTGGGGGGAACGCGCTGCAGGCCATAATGCACTTCAACTACAGGTATTTTGGGGGGACACAGCAGATCTCATGGGAAGGACTGAGGCACAGCGGTGCTGGGTAGCCCTGCGCTGGGAATGGGGCGCAGAGGAAGGCAAAATGGCCCAAGGCAAGGTGGTTTTACTGGAAAACTGCTGTGTTGTGGTAATATGGCCAGGGCACAGTCAGTCTGTGGAAACTCCAGAGTGAAAACTCCCTTGTCTGCAAGGGTTCTACTGCACCTCCAGAAGGACAAGCCAGGCAGGAGCACAAGCAGAAGGAAACTTCTGCCCAGTGACAGGACAAGAGACATCGGGCACAAACTTGAACATAGAAAGTTCCATCTACACACGAGGAGGAACTTCTTTCCTTTGAGGGTGGCAGAGCCCTGGAAGAGGCTGCCCAGGGAGGTGGTGGAGTCTCTCCATCTCTAGAGACATTCAAACCCCGCCTGGACACGTTCCTGTGCAACCTGTTCTGGGTGGACCTGCTTTGGCAGGGGGGTTGGACTAGATGATCTCCAGAGGTCCCTTCCAA
>JAOXJK010000051.1:4670339-4687762 GCA_025774025.1 Xenus cinereus
TCTGGGCAACCTGTTCCAGTGTCTCACCACCCTCACAGGAAAGAATTTCTTCCTAATATCTAATCTAAATCTCCCCTTTTTTAGTTTAAAACCATTACCTCTCATCCTGTGGCTACACTCCCTGATGTACTGGGACGGGATCACACTGGTTGCCTAGCTGGCACCACATTTTAGCTGATGGCCTTCTGTGTCTTAAGACCTCTAATTAGGCACCGGGTAATTCTGTTACCTGCTGCATCACCCAAGCAAGAAACAACTCCAGATGTCCTTGAGGGGCAGCCAGAGTCTCAGCCCCTTCCCACAGTTTCCACACTGGTTTCCGCTCGTGTTTTGTAGCTGCGATTGCCGTTTACACTCCCTTCTGGCTGGTCCATCTGTGGTCTGGTTACTCTGTTGGAAGCCCGTGTGCAGCATTTTATGTGATGATCTTTGGTCCAGGGTGCTGATGGTTTTTTTTCTGGCATGCTGTAAGCAGATAAGTATGACCCCTTGATATTTTTATTTTGTTTTTTCTCCTTAAAATAATTGACCTAGGGTCACCCCCTGCGGAGCCAGAGCAGTATGTGCCCCAACCACTTGCAATCAAGAAAGATCAAAGGGGTCTTGTTGTTTCATGTCGGCGCTAGTTCTGAGCTTTTATCTCTGGGTATGTTTTTAGCTGTTTTAGTTTGAACAAAGCTGCTAACTTTAAACGATTATAGCCTGTCAGAGAATCATTGTTAAGTCACTCAGATCTGCATTCATCGTTGAAAAGGAAGCTTTCATCCCCACCACCCGTACACCGTGAACCTTGAAGAAGTGCAAGACTCCTGTCATCTTCTAAGTGCTCTTATTGTCCCCGTCCCCATATCAGCAGAGATTCTTATAATTGTTAAATTATCCTTATTTTAAGGTGGTAGGTAGCTAATTACTGGGGCTTCACAACTGCAGTGGCGTTAAGTCTCCCTCTGTCAGGCTGCTTTGGGGTAAAACCACCCAGGTTCTGCACCACTCAGCCCACCCTGTGGTGGCCACTGGTCCCAAGCGACACAGCAGAGCCACAGAGGAGAGGTCTCATTGACTGTAAAGGTGCTAATTAAGAAGGTCGTTCATTATTAAAATAGCAGAGGGGCCTCACATTGGCACCCTCTCCGGAAGGAGGTTTCTTTTGGTGGGAACAGAGGAGCCGTGCTGAGCATCCCTTCCCTCTCTTGGTGCTAAATTCCTAATACCAGGAATTTAGTAGCATTCAAACGCAAGGTGTACAAGGCAGCCTGGGCAAAGTGCAGGGAGAACCCAGAGTCCCCAGGGGCTCGTGGGGCCACCAAACCCCACCATGGGTACAGCACTGCACACCCCAAATAGGTGATGGGGCCGGAGCCACCTCCAGTGAAGGCACAACTCCTGTTCGCACCCACCAGCTGGCTCCTTGGAGTTTATTTCTTATATTAAGAAGCCTGTGAGGATGAACACCTGGAGAGGGTTGATTTCTGCACCTGAACAATCACTACTTTGTGGTGATTCGTACCAGCGTGGGTTTATTTTTAATACTTTCAAACTGGAGAGGATCGCTCGCAAGCACGCAGTACTGTAACAAGTGATGTGGCTTCAAGCACTGGCAAACCTGGAAACATGAACTGTTTCTTGTGGCGTTTATTTGTTAGAACTATAGGAAATATGATAACTTCTCCCAGGCTCAGACTTTATTTTGTAGTTCAACCTGAGTAGAAACACTTTTTTTTTTTTCTCCTTTAATTTATTCTTTAACATGTGCCACTTGGAGAACTCGCACTCCTTACCATATCTTTTTAATATTCTGATATTTTAAAATGTGTGGTTTATTGTGTAGATGTTGGACTGGAAAAATATTTCACTGTAAAATCAATGCATGGTTTAAAAAAAAAACGAGGGCTAAAATGTCATCATATATAAGAACTTTACCTAAAAATAATTTGTGGGAGAACTACTGCAGTGTTCCATGGCAGATGCAAAGCGCTCGGCTCAGTTTCTGGTTTCTTGGTCTCGATTTGTCGCCCGACTTGATGTGACCTTTGCTGGATTAAACCCCGAACACTCTCATTTTCCTTTCTTCCGATCAGGTTTTGCAACATGATTTTGCAATCCTGGTGCTGTCCCCGGGGGAGACCTCAGTGCGGGTTTTGCCTAGCTGGGACCCCGACATCGATAATTTACAATATCTTTATTCCTTCCGAGGAAATACCCGTGTACAATCAAGCTCAGACGTGGTTTGCTGTTGTTATTTCAGCGTAACAAATCTTTTGTGCACTCGTATGAGGACAGTCAGGGGGTTGTAATCCACGGACAGAACCTGCGTTTGCGGGGACGTTGAGATGAAAGTCGGAACGGTCCTTGAGGTTAATGCCATTTCCTTCTCCTCCTGCTGAATGTAAAGACCCAAATCCACGCTGGTCTGAACCGACACACCTCCACCAGCCGCAGAGCTGCTGCCCTGGGTTCCTGGCGGAAAGGACTTGGTCTGGGGGATGCAGTGGTGGCCAAGGTGAAGAGAGCAAGTGGTCTCCAGACCAGGTGTGCGGGTAGAGGTTGGCATCTCTTGGGTGGCTCTCACGTTTTGTGCCGCTCGTTCTGCTAATTGTTTCGAACAAGCGATCCCTTCTGCACGGCTGAGATCCTGCTGGAACCAGGAGCTTTGCAGAATGGAGGTGTAGACCAGGAGCGTAACGCCGTGGCAGTGAATCACATTAAGCCTGCAAAACTGAGGTGTATCCAAGGGGAGCGGACCCACAAACTGCACATCGACCGTTGAATGCAATGATCCTCTCGGGGTTTCTCTTTTTTATTATCGGTGGTTTTTTGTTTTTTTTTAATTTCCCTGCCTGCTTTCTTGTTGTATCTTCCAGTATTTGTGATCATTCTATTTTTAACCTCCCGGTGTGTTTTCATAAAATCTCCGCCCTGTAAATAATTCCGACTTCCCTCTTTCCTGATGCTTGGGAAATGAGAAAAAAAAGTGTCAAAAGTCTCAGTTCTGTGAATGTTTTGGTTTTGTTTTTTCCTAAATCGTGTCTCTAGCTAAACTAATCAACTAAAGGAGAGCTTCCACTTGGGGTGTGAGTGCAGGTCTCCGTGCGTCTCCCCCTTCCAACGGTGCAGTTGTGAACACTGAATATCCCTTCTGTGAAGGCTGCTGGAATCGAGTTTTGTATCCTCGTTTCTGCTCACCATCTGCTTTTCCTTTCCACCCCGTTTGTATCTGGTAAATGAATGTCTGTTAATGGACTGAAAATACAACCGATCCTCACGTTGAAACGTTTGGCTTTGGTCTTGTTTCTGCATGTTTTGGGGACTGTGGTGGCATCCTGCTTGTGGGCTGAGTTCTGCCCTTGCCTTGCCCCCAGACGTGGTGGGAAAAGGCCCAGAATCACAATGAAAAGGGATAGACTTGAGTCATTTTGGGTTTTCCTGGGAGAGAGAAATCGCTGGAGTGAAACAGCATAGAAAGAAGATTGGATGTCTTAAAATAAATTCTAAAATCCTGTTTTAAAGGAGTTTTAATAATCCAAAGATATTATGAAAGGCACAGACAAAAACAATCTGTCTCCAAAATAGTATTAACTTGCCACTGTCCCTTTTAACTTTCAATAAAGGGAGTTCAGCGTAGAGAGAGGGGAAAAAACAGATTACAGTTGTCCTCCAGGGGGAGAAGAGCTGAACAAAGCAGCAGTGGCATTTCCAAGCTCTCTCGCAAAGTGAAAACATATTAACTTCCCTGTTTCTTAGATTTCATCTCCTTCCTCAAATGCCGAAGGGCTCTCTGCGTCTTCAAAAACGTCCAGACCCAATCTGTGCCCTTGATGAACGCAATAAACCAAGATAAGGGAAGCCAGAGCTTCAGGTGTTGGTAGAAGGTAGGCGGCTGCTGATGGACACCATCAGCTTCTGCTGCTGCTCCAGCATCCCATGGCTAATTACGGGCTGGCTGCATCCCGCTGACGAGGTCTTGCGAGCAGAGATAACGGCAGGCAGGAGCTGGCAGTCCCCGCTGGCAGCAGAGCGGGCACAGGGGCGACACGGCTGAGGTCGGTGGCCACCAGTGGCTTTCGCTGGCCAGCACTGATGGATGTTGGTGCGAGCAGCGCGGGAGAGATGGATTATCTCAACGGAAGCTTGGCTTTAATGTGAAACTAGGAGTGGTCCTCAATCTAGAGAGTTTGGGTAGCCATTTGCAGGAAGGGTCCTGTCCTGGTTTGAGGTTAAAACCAACTTTCTGTTCAGTAATTTTACTTTTCAGTGAAGCCTCTTCTAACTATGTGAACCCGGGGAAATAACGACATATTTTTCATACAGTGTCCAGTTGCAGAGTGATAAGAGCTGCTGTTCATAGTGAACGCCCAGGGATGATATGAGGAGAGACTCTTACTTACACTTTTTCCTATGACAGCCAAGGTCAGCTCACTGTATTGGCCCCGTTGGAGGGCAGGAAACAGAAAAGTGTAGAGGGGTCTCTCCTGGGGAGGAGCAGACAGGACAGGGGACCCAAAACTGACCAACAGGGTGTTCCACCTGCCCCATGCCCAGCGTAAAAGTTGAGGGATCAGCCCTCTTTCTTCAATGGCCAGCATCCAAGAAGGACTCTCTCCGTTCATCTGCCTTTGATCCCGATCCGTGCATTCCTGAATCCAGATCTGGAACCCAGTTCCCATCCGTCGCTGAGTCCAACCTGGGACTTTCCCAGTGCCTGCTGGTGACGTGATTGTCACCCTTGAGCTTGACATGGTTTTGTATATATTTCATTATTTTCTTTTTTGAGATTATTGTCTTTTCTTTTTATTATTAATATTCTCCTTCTCTCATTCTTCTCTCACTTGGGAGAGAAGCTAGAGAGCATCTGCTGCTCATTTTAGTGGCCAGCCCAGCCCAAACCTCAGCAGATCCTTTCCCTTTCTTACGTGGTGTAGGGGCCCAACTCGGCACTGTTGCTGCTTTCGCCATTTTCTCCTACGCATAGACCTGCAGTGCTTTTACCAGGCATAACTTCATCCGTGCCCACCAGCCCATTAGAAGCACGAGTGATGGCCAGCTGAGCAGAGCAGAAAAGCAACCCGTACATACTTTGAGCAAAAATCCACGTTTGATGGACCTGTTCTTTCCAGGATGGATTTCTCCAGCCACTTCTGTACCGAGGCGGTTCCTGCCTCCACTCACAGGTCAGTTCCTCCTTGGCTGACATGTCCTCAAGCATCCCACGCCGGCGGCTGGAGAAGTCCTCTCCTCCACCCCAGTGCCAACCAGATCTGCTCTTTGGGCCTTCGTTAGCCATGCATTTATGCACAGAGCTCTCAATAACGTACCAGCTTTTTAATCAGTGCCAGCCCTCTTGCGTGTATGAAATTACTAATACTCTTCAGTTATTTTTGTAGCGGAGGAAAGGAAGAAAAAAAGAAAGAAAAGGTTTTGTGAGACGGGTCTAGAGGCACGTGAAGAAACAGGTTTCGTCTCACTGCTAAAAATCAATCTGTTTTAGCTTCTCTGCAATTGTGCCGGCTCTTCAGATTTTCAAGTACGTCTCTGAAGCGCTGATGCGGTGGAGCGGTGGTTTTAAGAGCTTGAATCACAACAGCACTGTGAGTGAAATGCTCAATTATTTTTTTTTATTGGAAAAATTAAAAGTGACAGTTTCAAAATTGGTTCCATGGCTTTGATTGATTACTCAGAATATTTAGCTCAAAATGATTATGGCAAGATTTTCTACTGAGGCTCATGGCTGGGATGGAAATTAATCTGGAGAAAGGGGGGAGGGGGAGAGGTCTTAAAAAAGAAATTACTCTGCAAAGGAAACTGTTTATACCCAGAATCGGTGATGAGTAATCTCTGCATATTCCACCTGATCTTGATAATTAAACATCCTGTGAGTTCCCATTTGAGGACAAAGGAGAGGAGGGCAGGGAGATAGCGTTATCAAGGCCTCACAGGTTTCCTTTATCTGGAGGTTACTGGTGCCCAGTGGAAGCAGATGAGCCATCTGTGTGCTGCTCAGGAGCAACACAGTGGTCTCCTGGTGGCTTGCCCACAGGGTACGTACCTCCTGGGAAACCTGGACCGAGGGCTGTGCAGGTAATGAGGCAGAGTCCTGCTGGAAGTCACCCATCAGGGAGGGAAGCTGAGGGACGCTGAAGGTGGTGTGGCCAGAGGAGAAATTCGGGTAAGAGCTCGACCCACCTCTTCAGCTGGAGAAACCACCAGGGCCAAGCTGTGCAGCGGTTGCACCATGGCTTTGGCACCCCCGGGGGCACCACGCTGTCCAGGCAAATGCCATCCCACCAACTTGATCTTCAGCTTCTCTTATCCTTGCCAGGTCCTTCCCAGACATGTGACACGGATGCTCCAGTGTCTCCAGATGGCCAGGTGGATGCTCTTGCTCCAGGTCCTTCCCAGGATGGGAGAGCTGGGACCAGCTGGGAGACAGGGAGGGGACAGGCAGGCTGGGCTGTCACCCAAAGAGACACCAATCTTCCCAGCTCCCTCCTACCCACAGCCTTGGAGCGTTGTCCTGCTCCTGTTGGGCTGCCTTCCGTGTTTGTCCGATTCCTCCAGTTTATCTCACAAAACAGGCAGAAAAGTATTTATAGTCTCTTTTCTGGTTGCCTTCTTTATTTTGTTCTTTATCAACCCAGCATTAAAGGACCCCAACCAAGCCTCGGTAGACTCACAGGCTGGAACATGCACGTTGTATGTCCAAGACAGAAAGAAACAGCAAACCTATGCTTCAGGAGAGGACTCGGTCTGTTTGCCCCAGCATTTTTTAATTTTGACTTGAAAGGTGGGTTTGAGATTTTGGGTTTGTTTTTGTTTTGGTTTTTTTACATTTTTAGGATTTCATGTTTCAGACATGCTTCCTCTTGAAACAGGTACATGGTTTATGGAATAAAATATAAAGCACTGTAACTTCAGACATATGAAGAAGATATTGTATGCGGAATTAATTTTAGGCACAGTTAATGGCTTGCTTTATATAGAAAAGCCCCATTTTGGCCAGTGTCAGACATGGAACTGGGGATCTCCAGAAACGAAGGCAGCTGTAGCCACAAGCCACGGAGCGGCACAGTACAGCAGTTGGAGGATGTTTGTCCTTGGGTGTCTCATGTCCTCTACATGGCAAATCCCAGCTGAACTCCATGTATCTGCTCGGACTGTGTTCACCAGCACACGCTGACTGGAAAGAGCGTAGCAGGTGCTGGTAAGAGAATTACATCATCTGGATGTAACCTGTGCCTTTAATTACAGGTAGGAATTTAAGCTATGTTTCCTTGGGGCCACCCTAAAGCGTGATTTCACTGATAAGTCACTTTTTGATAACGTTCAACCTAACTCTTCTTGTTCCTGCCACAGCACCCAAGCGTGGGGATGCCGTGCCAGCGGCTGAGGAATGCTCAGGCCTCTGGGGACCACATGATGGGAGTGAAGTGTCCATCTCCACACCTGCTAGGACTTGACTTCCACTGGGGGTTAAACCTGTCATCAAGGTGATGTTGTCTGCAGCTGGGGACAGACCAGGGGCTCAGAGCCCTGCAAAGTAGGAGCTGGGAGGACTTCTCCCTGGGTGCTGCTCCCCAGTTTGGTGGTGAACCTCTACTTTACCTCACCCTCTCTATCCCAGGTCTTGCCTGCAGCACTGTCCGTCTCCATCCATCCTCCTCCAGCGCCAGGAGGGACAAGCTGGAGGCCTGATGCCACCCAGCCGAGACACACAGGGCTCAGCAGTGATCACAGAATAGTTAGGGTCAGAAGGGACCTTTAAAGGCCATCTAGTCCAACGCCCCCTGCCATGAGCAGGGACATCTTGAACTAGATCAGGTTACTCAGAGCCCCGTCCAACCTGACCTTGACTGTTTCCAGGGATGGGGCATCTCCCACCTCTCTGGGTAACCTCTTCCGGGGTTTCACCACCCTCACTGTGAAAAATTTCTTCCTTATATCTAATCTAAATCTTCCCTCTTTTAGTTTAAAGCCAGGACCCTTTGTCCTATCATGTCAGCCCCTGCTAAAATGGGATGTGCCCACCAGATGAGCTGCTGCCTAGCGATGGATTAAACTTGCCTGAGAAATCATTGCTGGAGAGAGATGCTTTCCAGTGCATCCAGATCCTCCCTGAGAACACGGGCTGGGTGGCTGCGGTCCTCTAGAGGGTGCTGCTCACCCTCCACCTGCTCACCCACCAGAAAGATGGGGGCCCGCTTCCCCCGGGTGGCCCCAAGCCCTGACCTGGGGTGTTGGGTCCTGCCCTGCCCGCAGGACCCCACGGTCACAGCTACGCGGGAGGAGGAGGAGGAGGATGATGATGACGATGCAGCTCCAGGACCTAAATCCCTCCTCCACGTCACCCCGACTCCCGTGGGAACCTCTCTCAGAGGGATGCCAAGCCCCTGGGGTGCACCCCCAGATTTGACCTTGCCGGCTGCATCAGCCAAGGGTCAGCACCTTCTCTTTTCTTCTGAACACGGTCCCGCCGAGCCATTTTAAAATGAAATACTGCCTGTACCTTGCCTGCTTGGGCTTAAATACATTCCCTGCCTAAAATGTTACTCCCAGAAGGCTGCATTAGCTCTGGAATGACTCGCTGCAATATATCTCTCCACTTTGTTTCCTTGCAGACCATATCTGTATGACATCAATTGTACCGGCTAAGAATGCTTACAAACCTATTTCCTGCTGCAGGATGATCACATTATACACAATTACACACTCTAGGAATTTCTCCTGAGATCCAGCTGGGTACAGGCTGGAGTGGCGGAGGAGCCGGAGCGTGCGCGGAATAATGAATCATTCATTCAAACCTCCGCGCTGCCTTCAAGCTCCAGGGTTGTGCGAGCCCATGGTGAGCTGCACTAGCTCCTTATTACCCTAAAAAGAAAAAAAAGAAGAAGGAAAAAAAAAAAAAAAAAGCCTGAATCATCTAAATCATTCCCGATTTGGTTTTCACTGTGTCTGTCCGCTTTCCGTGTCTTGCCATTTCATTATTCTTATTTTTATGATATCAGGAAGGTTTCTGCAGAATTTATTCAAAATGTCTCAGCAGGAGAAGTGTCCCTGAACCAATATATGCTGTTTCAGAGACTTTCTCAGCAGGAGCAAAACTCCCGTTGTCCATGACCCCAAGGTTCCTGTCCTCAGAACAGACTCAGACCAGCATCACTTGTGCTGTGTTGCTGGTGGTGATGGAGGCAGCAGCGCTATTTTGCATTTTGCACTGCATCACCGTGGTGCACTTTTCCAGGATCTATGGGGCCTAAAACCACAGCGTTTCCCGGCTCTGGAAATCTGAGAGCCTTCTATAAGACAGAGCAGATTGGAAACGTGGAGATGCTGCTCGTCCTCACGGTGTGGAGGGATTGCACCTGCGGGTTTTTTTTCTATAAATGATAAACTGATGATTTTTCTTTGACCCCCCATTGAGTCCCTCTAGCAAAACCACGTGTTGTCGTGTCACGGGAAGGACATGGAGGTGATGCAGGGACATGATGAAACTCCCCCCTGGTGTGGATCACAAAGCCCATCAGGCCTTGCTGACCGTCCCTGGGTGCAGGGCACTCGTGTGGCCATGGTGTCGGGGCTGCAGCGTCGGTGCATTGCAACACCCCATGAAGCCAACCCACCACCTTCCTCTTCCTCTTCTTATGTCACTCTCCTGCTCTGCACCGCTCACTCCAGCCTGGGGACGCACCACGTTGACCGCTTCCCTGCAATCCAGCTCTATTTTATCCACTACTTCATCGTTATCTGCCAGCTCAGAAAGGCTGGAGCATATTTGTCAGCTACAGATTTCCTTTTAGGGAGCTGGCGGCAGATTATCCTGGCTGTTTCTAACGATGTGTAATCTAAGCTGTCACCCACGTTTCCAATGTTTTACTTCTGCTAAGGCTACAGGGAGGCTGGAGCGGAGCCAAGGTGCCGGGGAGCCCTCCTCACGAAGGTCTCTGGGACCTGGGACTTCACAGATCACATCACCTCCACCCTCAGGTCATCTGAGCTTGCCTTTCATTTCTTTAACCCTCTGAAGGATCATATTCTATTGCTTTCCTAAGGCTATGACTTTCAGTTATTTATTTCTTTTTAAGATGTACTAAAGCACAGATGCCTGGTTCTACAACCTAGGAATTGGGGACAAAAAGTCAAGTGATTTTTGGTCCCATCTCGTCCCCATGGTAACACCCAGACACACTGCTTGGAAGAACTTCCCTTTCTGAACAGACTTGTGCCTTCTACTTTTGTTCACTATAACTTCTGTTTTATTGGGTTCATACTAACTTCTTAAAAAAAGTTATTATGGGATTTGCTGGTACACAGGCTTTTTGCTAGTTTTCTGATGTCAGTGTCTGGGGGTGCGTAGCAGGTGCCCAGCATCTTCTTGATAAAATCAAAGTGGACGTTTTCCAGTGCTATGTGAGATAATGTCACTTTGACCCCATATGCTTCTTTCTTTCTGATTAAATGCCTACTGCTGGTGGTGGCTTTGCTGTGCTTAATCTGAACTCCGGGATTGGGCTGACGTACTCGTTATGTTCCCAAATTGCTTAATCTGCAGTGTCAGGACAAAACACAGGCAATACTGGTAAGGGCAAGCATGGCTTTTTTGCATGCCTGGAAGAAACTCTTATCTTACAGTTGTCTCACAGGTTTTTTTCATTATTTTTAATGGGTAATTTCAAGTTTGCTGCTTCTCAGCTCTTGCACTGGCTCGTGTTAGAGGCAGAAAAGAAAGGAAAAACAAGGCTGAAAGAGGGCATGCCTCTTTCAGGAGCCCAAGTCCTATTTTCCAATAGCAACCTGGGCTTTTAGCAGCCTAATTGCCATTGACTAGCCATCAGACTAGCTCTTAATGCCCAGTTTTGCAGTGGGGGAAAAAAAAAGCTAATTCCCTTTCAGCAAACAGCCTGTGTCAGCTACGCCACTTGCAAAACTCGTACTTTACTGTACGTGTCATTCGGTGCTTCTGAGAGCGTGATTGCTCAGAAAGTGCTAAATCCACCACCTGCCTGTAGAGAGGACAGTGGATTTTCTGTTAGGATATGTCTAACCTGCTTCTTAAGATATTGCCTAAAGCACTGAAATCTCCCTTAACAATCAAATAATCCAGAGAAAATTTGCAGCGGGGTCTCCTGCGGAGCTGTCGGTGCCTCCCCTCCGTGCATCGTGGCGAGGGGCTGGGGTACGGAGGGGACTTGTCCCTCTGGAGAAGCCTGCAGCTTGCTGTTGTCCTAAGGTTTGAGGATGTCACTAACGAGTTTTAGCAATGAGTGTCTTTGGTCAGGCCACACTACTGACCGCTGGCTGAAATCGGGGTAAGTGCTGCCCGTAGGAGATGAGATTTAGTATTTAATCCTGTGAGTTTTTTCTCTCTGACCCACACTCGGATCCTACCGACGTCTCTCCAGGTGGAAAGTCCCACATTAATGCCTACTTCTTCACCCCTGTTTGGGATCTGGAGGGGGTGCAGAGCACATGGGAGAGGGAACAAGGCGAGGGACAGGGCATGGAGGCAGGAGAGGCTGGCAGTGGGACCACGGTGGGCAGCACTGGTGGGTTCTCTGTATCTACTGACCCTTTGCCAAGCGACCTCCACATGATGCTGATCAACAACAAACACAGCGCAGTCTCTTCAAAATACCTCCACTGCACATCACTTTGGGTTATCGTCCCCAACCGGCTCATCTCGCTGTCCCAGCCGTGTCTGTGTCCCCCTGGTTGCTGTGACAGCCTGACTCTGTGTCTAAAAGAGCCACCCTGCACTTCTCCGGAGCAGACTTGGTCCATTCCCTCCTTCATCGACCAAGGCACACGTGCAGATCGTTCCCTGGTTATTTTAATGGTGTATTGGTTATTTTACAGCAACACCTTGTGACTTTATTTCGTGCCGTGGCTGGGCTGTCATTTATCCCAGGTAAGGGAAATTGCATGTTTTCAGCTCTCAGGACTCTCTATTATTTCTTCACATCCAGCATATGGTGGGTATGTTCTTCAAAGCCAAGTGGTCTAGAAAGGATGGCAAGAAATGAATGAATTTGGGAAGTATCCTCAGGTTCCCTCAAGTTGCTGCTCCACCCTTCTCGCCAACCTTTCTTTCCACAAACTGAGAATCACAAACTTCTGAAACAGGAGATTAATTAAGTATATAACATCACTTTTACAGCTCTTTCTAATACGCTGGCTGCTTTGAGCCTGTAGGGGCCAGAATTTCAAAGGAAATTCTCTGGTTCATCCTTCCCACTCGGCACTGGTGCACAGGGAAAATGGGGCTCGCTCACGTCTTTGTCCTTTGGGGTCGATCTACCTTTCTTACCAAGGTTTTTTCTGAGTCTCTTTTTTAGTTCCCAGCCGATGGCTTCCTTGTTGTAAGCTACTCGTGAGATCCAGGCTGTGGGCTCAGATGTGGGCAGGGTTTCCCCCCTGCCCTGGGCTCTGGGGACCAGCCCACTCTTTTCTGCTCTCTTAACTGGAGTCATTCCACCGAACATGCAGCACTCCTTTCGAAGATGTTTTCAAAACCACCTAGTTTCCTGCCTGGTGTTTCTGTAGTTTCTCACAAATCACGTGCTAACACTAAAACCGTCGACTTGTTTCAACGTACTCGGGGTTCTTTTGTTCTATAGATCCCAGAGCTGAACAAAGTGTGGGCCATGTTCTTCCCATCCCAGATGTCACTTCATCTCCAGGTCTCTGCTGACCAGTGGGATGCTGCACAGCTCCCTTTTTCGTGGGGTTTCCTCCTAGTACTACTTGACATTTGTGTTTCAAGGACTTTTTCCCTGCTATAATTACTCAGAGTCCCTGCTTGGCCGTCTTTGTGGCTTTCTGGAGGTATTTCTTGGTGGCGTGGTGTAATCTTCATGGCCCCTGAGGGGTTCAGCCATCCTTTCGTGCTCCGTTTGCAGTTGCATTAGCAGCATTAGTCATTAGGCCAAATGGCAGTGGTGAGGACACGACCAGGGTTTTCTTGGCTGGCTCTTCACCTTTTCGGAGACATTTCCATCTCTAGGTGACGTCCGTGACTTTAGCTGGGATCTGTAGGAGTGAAGGCTGTCCTGTATTGCCTTCTGAGGGTCACAAAAGTGATGTCGCAGGAAGTCTCTGCAGAGTTTTCTGATATGGTCTGTAAATCAGAGCATCTAAACTCTGCAGGGTCTCCTGGGCCTGGAGCCAGCCTGCGTCTACTTCCCTGCCATGCAGCAGCACATGCAGAAGAGCTTCCATACGTAACATCCAGACCCATACATAACATCCAGACCCAAGCAGTCCCTTTCTGAGACAGTGAGGTGATATTTTTGGGCGCTCTGATGATGATTTTGTCTCTCGGCAAGTCAGAAAGTCCCGTGCCTTTGAAAGTCTCCATCCATTTCATAAGAGTACAGCATGTCTTGCCTTCAGTGAACATTTGGGTTAGCTTTTTTAAGCTTTTCCCTGTTATGACAGGACCTAGAAACCTTTTTTTTTTTTAAAAACCATTTTCATCTAATTCCAGGAGGAGTGCTTTCATAGACTGCCACATCTCCGCGAAGGCATGAGGAAGTAAACACCTCTGAGCGAAGCCTCCACAGAAAGACAACAGCAGTTGGCTCAAACCCTGTCTTCCTACTCAGACACTAACACTTTAAGCACTACTCAGACGATTACTTTAAGTTGCTTTAAGTACCTCCAGTTGTTTTCTGACTCTCTTCTGCTTTGGTCATTGACTGTGAGTAAGAAGCCTGAAATATCAGACTTGGAAAATCTGTTTTGGGGGTTGTTTTTGTTGTTTTCTTTTTTTTTTTTTTGCATATAAAGGACTTTTGCCTTTTGCAGGGCAAAATGATAAGTATTCAACATGCTTCCAAAAAGGCAGAAGCCTAGTGGCCTTGTGGCTCTACCTTCTTTGCAGAACAAGGCATCTGACAGGCCACGGTGAAGACACGGATGGTTCAAAATAAATCAAAATCTGGACAAATATATACGCCGAGGAGGTTTTGGACCTGGACGGCCTCCAGTCTCACAGCTCTCTGGACACCCTGTATGTTTGGCCACCACTGAAAGCCCTGTGGGACCTTTGTTAACTGCACTGTACAGCTCCAGTTTGTAACCCCTTTCCAGAGGAGAGATGTCGAACCCTACCCACACCTCAGGACAGATTATCATTTTAAAAAAAAAAAAACCAAAAACCCAACCACCTCACTGTTCCTGAAATGTGTCTTAATTAACTCTCAGCAATTTGCATTTGACAAAAGATAAAGCCAGTTTCTCTTGTTCTACTGATCTCTGCTTAATGCCAGATTGGGGGTGGCTTCAGGTCAGGTGTTTCCCAGGCCTGGGGCTGCCTTTGGTCTTCGAGAGGAGCCAAGAAAGAAGAGGGAAAGAGAGAATATAAACACCGGTTGTCTTAGGGCAGCTCAGCTCCAGACTGATCAGCATTAAAAGCCGTATCGGGATGCTAAATAATTCTGATAGAAGGCACTTGAAAAAACGGAGCAGCTGTTCCTCCCCGTGGACAGGGTTGTAAAGCAGGTACTTATGGGCAGAGGCCCCCGGAGAACTTTTCCTGGCGCGGCAGGTGGGTTCTGGAGCACGTCTGATGCCTCAGCTCCCGCGTTCTGGACCGTACACATACTGATGTTATCCTCGAGATCGCGGCAGAGGAAGGAGAAATTAGTATTCCTCTGCAGAACTGTGGGAAGGCGGTTTGCTGGGGGCAAGGCCGCATTAGGTCTTCTGCAAGCAGCAGAAAAAATCGGGATTTTTGGTTGGTTTCTAAACAGTCACAATCGGCACATTTTAAACAGCTGTAAAAGGCTTGCCACCCTCCTGAAGAGCAGGGCTGCCCTTTGATGGTTTTGGTGTGGTTTTGTTTGTTTTTTTTTTTTATTTTATTTCTTCACCGAAGGGGGACAAAGGAAAGAGTTTAATTGAGAAAACAGGATCCTACATCATTAATGTGGCGTGTTCCCAAGTAGCGACGTGGAACCACGCATTGCCCAAACAAACAAGGCCTTCAGCCTGCGATGCCGTAACCAGGCCGACGGGAGACCACCAAAGGCATAAATGCCAGCTCACATCTGCCGGGGAGGCACACGTGTTGTGTGACGTACAGTTCTGCTCTACCTAAAAACGGCGACTTTACATTTAAATTTCGGTGTTCTAGTAAATAATACCGCAGCGCTTCGAAGGGTGCGGGGGCTGGCTACCCTGGAAAAGCCTCCTCTTAACTCCTGCGAGGCAGGTAGCCCGTCTCGTCCCCATAAACCAGGGAAGGGCACAGCAAAGCAGTCCTGCTTCTCCCGGCACCTCGCTGGGGGGGTTGCTTCTAGGCTGTTGTCCCCCGGAGTGACTTTGGCCCGCGGCGGGCAGCCCTCAAGAGAAGCCACACGCCACAGCGGCGGAAGGAGCATAAGGGAAACGCTGTGTTGGCCCCCTCGGTGCCAAATATTTTGGGGGGAGGGCAGCTTGGAGGGGTGCTGTTGGGTGAGGTGGGCTGCTGGAAGCCTCCCAAGGGTACCTCTGTCCCTGCAGAGCCCCAGGACTTTGCTATTTACATGCACCGTGCTGTTCCCTGGGTATGAATCTGTGGAGGTAGGGGTTTATTTTTTTTAAAAAAGAGCCCTTGCTGATTTTCCATTTGCTCCCCCATCGCAGTGATTACAGGGTTTTGCGGCTGAAGAATGCTCAAGTGAGGGAGCGATGAACTATTTACGGGGGGGTGTGTGTGTGTTTTTTGTATATAGCTATAGGAAAAAATCCTGGCAGCAGGGTTCACACACCTAGTCCTGCTCAGCTCCAAGGATGCAATGGAAAAACATGGGAAAACACTTCTCTCCCTGGAGAGGAACCCCTATCAGCAGAAGGACGAGCAATCAGTAAGTGATAATGAATCAGTTAAAGTGCATTTGGGAAGATCAATAGATGCAGGTTAGGGCACATGTAGCCATTCGTTGCTGAGTGTCTTTTAACACAGCTGCATGTTATCACGTTAGCTTAAAACCCAATTACGATGCATTTAACAGAGTATTAATTTTTCAGCATTCTCCACCCAGATTGGGCAGAGCCCTTTAACTACTGCATTACATGGGGAAAAAAAATGGGGTAAACCAGCCTGGATTTAGGGAACCAGAAAAATTACGCTGATGCCAGCCATGGGGCTGAGCGGTCACAGAATTATTGGGAACAAGCAACCCACATGGGCTGGTGGAATAAATCACGTGTCAGGGCCCAAAAGTGCCTTCTTGTGTGCTTCATTCCTTTTCTCGCTAATCTTTCGGAGAATGACCCAAAGCCCGAAGCACTTGAAGCTCTCGCTAATGGGACAAGGCCTTATATGTCATTTAGATTTACTCATTCTACATAGAGCCTCTCATGATATAATTAACAGTGGTGGCACTGCTGGATAATTAAATCTAGTTTTATGCAGAGGTCAAATGACCTGTATAGTCTGTACGTGAGCTGATGCCCTTCAATGAATAAATCAAAAATACTGCCCCTAACATTAGCCCCCCACTGCCAACAGCAGAGCTTTGGTTCATTAAGGTGCTCGTTGCTGACCAAGGCTGGGGACTGCCACTCTGATGGAAAAAAATGACATTTTCACATTTCTCCACGTTCCTAATAGAGACCACGGTGAGACACAACGGGGTCCAGCCACCATTCCCGGGGGAACCTGCCAGCTGGGAACACAACTTCATGCTGAACTGAGCACCTCCCTTACGAGGAAAGGCTGAGAGACCTGGGTCAGTTTAGCCTGGAGAAGAGAAGACTTGGGAGGGGATGCTATCAATATCTAAGGGTCAGGGTCAAGAGGATGGGGCCAGGCTCTTTTCAGTGGCACCCGGAGACAGGACACGGGGCAACGAGCACAAACTGGAAAACGGGAAGTTCCATCTCAACATGAATAAAAACTTCTTTACTTTGAGGGTGGCAGAGCCCTGGAACAAGCTGCCCAGAGAGGTGGTGGAGTCTTCTTCTCTGGAGATATTGCAAGCCTACCCGGATGCGTTCCTGTCCAACCTGCTTTGGGTGACCCTGCTCTGGCAGGGGGTTGGAGGAGATGGTCTCCGGAGGTCCCTTCCAACCCCGACCATTCTTTGATTCTGTGATTCTGTGACTCACAGCAAAGTGTTTTATGCCAGTTCAGCTGAGGACTCTGTTTTGAGTCATAGCGACTCCAACTGTGAGATTTTTGTTTAGATGCTCCTGGCAGAAAAATGGTATACAGAGAGACACAGAAATACACCTCCTTGTGAAAAAAAAAAAAAAAAAAAAAAAGAATTAACCTCTCAGAAACTTCATTTTCGATAGAAAAAGCTTCCTGCAGAAAATGCCTGCCCGACTCCAGCTGTGGATGTCCTCCTGCAGCCTGGCCAGGCGCCGGTACAGCAGCCCCAGCATCTCGGGGGGGTCACAGAGCATGTGCCTCCCTGCTGAGGCTGCTCCTTCCCGCGTGCCAC
>JAOXJK010000051.1:4708665-4722750 GCA_025774025.1 Xenus cinereus
GAGCAGAAAAACAGGCCTGCTTAAAGCATCTCCCCTTTCTCTTCCCACACTTTGTAGAAGATGATCTGAGCATCCTCCCCCTTCCTGCCCACCCCATCCTCTGCTGTGTATTTTCCTGAAAGGTCATCAACACGTCACTCCTGGCCATAAAGAGAGGCTGTTGGGGAGAAGTGTTGTTCCCAACATGGGACAACATGGGCTGAGGAGGACAGGGTGGCCGGGAGGAGGGATCCAGCTTGCCACCAGCATTCCCGATGTGTTGCCATGGCTGTGCTGAGACGGGGTGGCTTGTGCCCACAGTCAGGGGAGAAGTGTCACTCGGCTCCGTGCTGTGAGAGATGCCCGGTTACCTTAGCGATGCTTCTGGAAAACCATGGAAGAGGAATGGAGGGGGGATGTGCAGCAGAGAAATTGCTTGGTGGGTGGCAGTTGTGGATGGTGGGGGAAAGCCCTCCTGGTGCAGGAGTTGCCCCTGGCTAAAGTGGGGTGGTGGCAACCTCGGCAGGCATTGGGGCTGGTGGGTCTATTCCCAAGTGATGGATGGACTCGGATAAACCTGGTGGAGCCACACCATGCCTGATGTGTGTGCACATTAGAGGAGTGAGAAGTGACCTGGGATGGTGGGAGGGGGTATGCTTTGGTTTGAGGATTTGTGGAAAGAGGTTGGAAAACATACTGTGAAGAGCAGTTTGCTTTATCAAAAATGGCCAGCTGCTTCCCTGGATTTTTCTCTGAACCTTCTGAGCATCTGCCCTAGGCACAGCTTTCTTCTCCCTTAATCTCCTAGTGAATATTCAAAAATAGATATACTTGTAGCACTGGAAAAGCCTCTTTCAGAGTTGTTTCAGCACTGCAGAGAACAACCCTTAGGAAAGAAGCTCAAAAAATAAACAGCAGCTGCTGCCATGTTTCCCCCTCCTCCTTTCTCACCCAGGTTGTGGAAACCCAGTGCACCAATGGTTCCCTTTCCCATCCCTTATGGCATTTCCCTGCCTGCTACCAAGGCAGTAAAGCCAGGAGATGTCCCCACCTGGCCGAGATGCTGGGTGCTAGAAACCTGTTGTGCCACAGCTTCACCCGCTGAAGGTTTGTTGATATTTGCATAAGGGCAGAATTGTCCTTGGTGGTCTCCAAACCTTCTTCCAGAGCAGAATCCCTGCCCTTGGCTGCGCACGGTGCCGCCAAAAGCTGAGCTTGGGCTCCCTGGGGCTTCCCACACGCATATGATGGAGAAATGGGGAGATGCGGGATGTGGCATTTCTACATGTGTGGGGTGATCAGTGGGTTGCTGTGACCTGGCACGGAGGTGTGCTGAGCCCCAGCAGGTACGTGGCTGCATGGAAAGGTGCCTCAATCACGTCAAGGCTTGGATTAATTGACTTGCGGTGTTATTAATATGTTGAGCCGTGCTTCTCAGCTGCTCACAAAGGCCCAGTGTTTGACTTTTGGACCCAGAAGTCGTCTTGAACTGACGTGGGCTTTGTAATGAATGAAACCTCTGTTTCATGGCGTGGTGGTGGGTGTCCCTCTCCTGTCTCCCAAGGAGCGCTGCTGGATGATCCTCCTCTCCCCGTTAGACCCCTTCATGGGCCCATCTGCATCCTCTTGGATTACCCTCTCCTCCCTGGGACACCGAGTTGTTTTATACCTAAAGTGCCTCAAAACCCAGCAGAGAGGACGGGTGGTGCCGTGGGTGCTGGGGTCACCTGTGTTGTGGGTGGGTGGGCTTGGGTGGTCACAGGGGTGCTGGGACACCTCTGCATCCACCAGCATCCAGGGGGATCGCCTCTCCGAAACTGGCGTGATGAGTACGGGAGAAGGAGGAGGAGGAGTGGAAGAGTATAAATAAAGCTTCTGGAAGGGGAAAACCCACCCAGAGGAGAAAATAGCAGCGTTGGTTTATTCTTTCCCCACCCTCCCTCGTACCTCTCGGCTTGTGTCTTCTTTTAACCGTGCCGGTGGCTTCTGCACGCGTGTGTGCAACTGCCCTCCCCTGGCTGGGTATGGAGGGGGCCTGGGGATGGGTTTTGGTGCTTGGGTGCCACCTTCCAAATCATTGGCCCCTCACTACAAGGAAGACATTGAGGTGCTGGAGCGGGTCCAGAGAAGGACAAGGAAGCTGGTGAAGGGATCTGGAGAAACAAGTCTTCTGAGGAGCAGCTGAGGGAGCTGGGGGGTGTTCAGTCTGGAGAAAAGGAGGCTGAGGGGAGACCTTCTCCCTCTCTACGACGACCTGAAAGGAGGTCGTAGCCAGGTGGGGGGCAGTCTCTTCTCCCAAGTAACAGGCTGTAAGACAAGAGGAAAGGGCCTCAAGTTGTGCTAGGGGAGGTTTAAGATGGATATCAGGAGAAATTTCTTCACCGTTGGGGTTATCAAATCTTGGAACAGGCTGCCCAGAGAAGTGGTGGAATCCCCATCCCTGGAGGCATTTAAAAGATGGGTAGACGTGGTGCTGGGGGACGTGGTTTTGTCAGAGTTAGGTTGATGGTTGGACTCCATGATTTTAAAGGTCCCTTCCACCCTAGACGATTCTATGATTGTAGCACTGCCCTAGATCTGCTCATCTTGATTGATGGACCAAAAGGTCAGTGGCTGGGATGCACCAAACCAAAAAAGACATTTATGCCAAGTAACAACTAATGCCGCTGACCTTGGGAATAGACCTGGGAAATCCTGTTTTCAGCCCCAAAGCGACATCCCGCCAGTTAGCTCGTTTTATCCCAAAGCTGAAGCGTCAGAAAACCGAAGTTTTAGTAAGAAATAAGGACTGTTGCATTTAAAACACGCACTGCCTGTTCGCGTTTCAAGCAGGTGCCCGTCAGACAGATGGGTGCTCACTGAGGAGCCCCAGGCTGGTACCTCCCAGCCCAGCTGCTGGAGGTGGGCAGCGCTGGGCAGAGCCGTGCTGCGGCTTCTGCTCATCCTCACCGTGATGCTAATTATCCCTGGGCAGCCTGGAAAGCCTAAAACACTCAAAATATTTGTCAGTGGAATGTTGCTCTTTGTTGAATGTTTATTTTTGCAGAAATCTGTAAGTATTGTGGATTAATTATTTTTTTTTTTTCTTCCTTTTCTCCCAGGATCCTGCAGGAATCTTTGAATTGGTGGAGCTTGTTGGCAATGGTACCTACGGGCAGGTCTATAAGGTAAGGGCACCACCTGAGGTGAACACCTTTGCCTTGGCCGTGTGTTGGACACGGAGCATCCCAGCAAATCGTCTTGGCCAGGTTTGACCCGTTCCAGGCCTGGCAAGAAGCCTTGCTGAACTCCGGCTTTTCGGTCTGGTCCATGTAGCACACAGAGTTCTTATAATAAGCAATTCGTTTTAGTTTTGAAACTGTCACTAAAAAATAAATCGCCTTTTTTTTTTTCTTTTTTTTTTTTCTTCCCCTCTCCCCTCAGTTGCTTTTTATTGATTATATGATGAGAAGGGAGTGAAAAGTCTGCGCTTTAATAGATAAATCTCGATCTCTTCTAAGAGCTGAGTTTACGGCTGCAAGAGGCTGCCAAATGAGTTTGCTACAGTCCAGTGCTCTGCTCGCACGCCCTTCCACCGGCAGAAACCTGCTGCAGGAGAAAAAACACCACCGTCAATAGGCTGGCTTGCTTTTCCATTTCTGTAAACATCTGGAAGCAGCTCTCCGGCTGAGAATAGCCAGGGGACTGGGGAGGACAGAATTTTAAACCCATGGACTTCTTTACAGAAGTGTGTAAAATTGCGTGACCTGTCCCCAACACATCTTAGCTTGGAGGATTTCCAAAATGTGTCGTCTCGGTGGGGTGCTTTTGTGGATGATCCTTGCAGGGTTGGGGAAGGATTGAATTCTTTCCAAGTCTGGGTTTATCTGCAGTTAATATTTTTTTTTGGGGGGGGGATGTTTCAGCATGGTTTGCATGAGGAATTTGCCAAAATATTTTTGGGTCTGTTGGGAGACAATAGCTCCCTGGGGCCTCATTCTCCAAAAACTACTGTATGCGTGGACACGAGTTCTGTATACACTTATACTCGTGTGTGCACAGAGATCCTGTTTACCCGTCATGCCCATATTCTCTTGTGACTATGGAAAATAATATATCCGTGTGCTTGGAATATATCCCGTTCGTCGCTTGGAAGGTGCAGCTCTTGCCCGTTGCGCGGTAAAAGACGGTGAGCTGCCCCTGCTTGAAGAGAAGAAGAAGGGGAGGGTGCTTTAAAAAGCTACCTGTCAGGTATTATTTGTTCTGAATTCTGGTTTCCCCGTCCTCCCACTGCTGGGGGGCTAATCCCGTCAGGATGAGGATAGGGGGATTGAAGTGAACTGAAGATGAACTGGAACTTCTGGAATTTCAAATGTGTGAATTTTTGAGCTGGAATAAGTTTTGGTTTGTTTTTTTTTAAGAACAAAAAACACCACCAAAACTGTTCTTATCAAGGTTATATTCCAGGGAGCCTTCCCCTCTGGTATTGGTTGTTTTTCCACCGTGTGCTCCCCGCCACGGGAGCTCCCTCCTGAACTGTTTTTCTTCTCGGCCGCTAAAATAACGGCGGAGGGTGACCTAATTTTCACTGGTGCATATTTCTAACAATCAGTGGAAACTATGCGCCTTTAACGGCCTTTAGAAAGCCGTCGGGTTTTTGTGGAGAGCAGAAAAGGGGAAATAAGCGGGCTGGGGCTGCTCGGTGCACAGCTCTGCTGCTCGGCTTTTCCTCTCGCCGCCTTCGATTCTTTCGGCGCGGCTGTGTGCTACCTCAAAGCTGGGGGGAAAAACCACCCAGAAACATCCAAGCTTAAGCTTTCCGGAAGGTGAACGCTTCTGTGTTCCCTTTTTTTTTTTTTTAATCCTGCTGTACAAGGAAAAAAAAAATAATAAAAAGAACAAGCCCTTCTCTTAACTGGTTTTTAACTTGCTGGGGTAATCGGGTTGTCCCCGGGGTGGTTCACGGGGTTACCGGTGCCGGATGGGATGGTGCTGGGGGGGGAACGTTGCCCCCCAAATCAAATGAGTGAGTTCTGAGGTTTGAGTTCAGGCTGAGACTGACTTCAGGGCTCTCTTGGAGTAGCACCCGCTCTGTAAACACAAGGAGACTTTGATATAAAGCATACAGAACTGTTTATGGTGTCCCACCCGTAAACCTAGCGCAGAAATGAGACCTCTGCGATTCTTTCCCTCCAGATCCCACCGCTGTATTTATCTCTTGCAGCAAAACATAGGGATCAGCTTTCATGACGCGCAGACCTTCTGGCTCCCTTCTAAAACGGCCTTCAGAAGTGGTCCATACCTAGGAGCGGTGTCCTCTCTAGTTTGGTGCTTGTTCCACCGCCCTTTCAAACCCGTCTGAGCTGGGGCTGGGGTTCTCCCACCCCTACCCAAGGTGCACCATCGCTCTCCTCTCGGAGGCTGTGCGTTGTCTCTAGTATTTTTAGATGTGGAAGGAGTAGTTCATTGCGGTGCTTGTTCTGGTGCTGGCTTCCTAGCCCAGGCTTTCCAGGGCCAACCCCTGTGCTCGCTACCAGGAGCCATCACCTGGTGAGCATCACCTCCCCACCATCACTTCAGCGTGGCTGGTCCCTCTCTGAGGTGAGCAGAGCAGCTCTCCCGTTGGGAAGAGGCAGATGTGAGATGCTTATTCTAGGCAAGGGAGAGCATCTTATGTTTGTGTGCTGCGAGACTGCCGAAACAGGACTGCAGCCCTGATGTTTCCACCGGAAAACCTGACTTAGCCAGCCACGTGGCCATATTTGCGTTGGAGACTACAGGTGGTGACCAGCTGGCCTGCCCATACCTGGAGGGACATGTGCTAGGTGAAAACCTCCCATTGATCCCATGGGATGAAGCGTGCAGTTAAGTTGTTCTGATGACTGGATGGTATCTTAGCCTGACAGAGTGGGGAGCCTGAGAAGTGTCTGGTAGCACCCCAGTAGCAGGAGCCATCAGAGAGCAGTGGATCATGGAGCCAACCTCCGGATCCGCTGTGTTGGAGAGGTTAGGGAGCCTCTTCCACAGCGCGTCCCTTCTCCTTGCTCATAGGAGAAAAGACATATTGGCCAAATCCAGTGCACGTTAAGAGCTCCCACTGGGAGTGCCCCCCTCTGCATGGGCACCGGGATGGAGCTCGCTGCACGGCTTGCTTTTATCCTGCTTTCTGGGTCATGATTCGAAGATCCCTTTCAGGTGGTACACAATGCTTCTCTAAATCAAAGCCTTGCTCCCTGAGGCTTGAGCTCCGGAGGCAAAGGTCACTTGTTCTCATTGATCTCTGTATTTTCAAATGGAGGCTTTTCTTTGCTCAGAACTGCAGGTTAAAGCATCTCTGTGGTCCTTCCATGCTCCGGCCATACCCTGGGGACACCTGAAGGCTGCAGGAGCCCTCAGCAGCGACCTGCTCTGCTTGCTCTCCTCGAACCCCAGCCACCCGCTCTTCGCTTGGGATAATTGCAGAGAGAAATAACATCCCTTGTTCGCTGCTTAACAATGTCTTGTGAATAGCTTGATTTTTATTTTAATGAGGGACCGCACTGGTGATGGTTTATCCCTCTAATTGAATCGGCAGCTTTTCTTTATTTTCTAATAATCCAGCATCTAATGTTACAGATTGTAAACTCTTTTGATAAAAGACTGAGAACTTGCTGGCTCCTGTTCCAGGCATTGTTGCAGTAGGGGATTTTTGTGTCCTTGGATTTTCTCTTTTTTTTCTTTTTTTTTTTTTTTTTTTTTTAATTTAAGGTGTTTAAAGAAATGGCTTCGGGAATACAGTGAGTTGGACTTGGGGAACTGAGCCATCACCTTGGTGTTTTTTAGCAGGTAGCTGGTGGCTGAAAGCAAAATTGTAAACACAAAAATCACAAAGAGCCTTTAGAGTATTATCTAAAGTGTGAGGAAATGCTGCTTTTATGTTCCAGAAACATTATTATTACTGCTTATCTCTGCTTTGCATTGGAGAGTAAGCAAAAAGTCCTTAAAATACTGTGTATGCTTAGATTGCCTGGATAAATCACAGCAGCAGGGCCACAGCTGCTGCTGTGTCAGACACCAGTGAATTTGCAGGTTGAAAGCAAAAGGGACACAGGGCTACTCAGAAATACCTTTCCAACAGGTCGTCACAAAGCTGGGGGGGGGGAGACATGCAGCGGGCTACTTATTGTGCACTGAATATGTTAAAAAACAAAGCGATTCCCTGGTGTTTTAGCTCTGCTTAGCCATGGGCGTTCCCACGCTGGCCCCTGCACCAAAGCAGGATTTTGATGCAAGCCTTTGCAATAGCGGAAAAAAAGAACTAAATATCAGTAAATAGGTCCGATGGTAACTTTGCCTCTCTCATCTTGTGTAGTTTAACAACACTGAAGAGGGAAATAAATGATGCTGAGATAACATACTCATGTGCTTCTTCCCAACCATACCAGGAGGACAACGGTCATTAATGCCAAGTGCTGCTTTGCTGGGTGCCCTGGGGAGGTGGCTCTCCATTTACAGCTTCAGCGAGGCTTTATTTTACAGGGTACGAGATACAGTACTGTGGGCTAACTCCGTAGCTGCACAATAACTATTGATTGGTTAATTAGCTGGTAAATGCTGTATAATCGCTGAGCCATTACGTAGCAGTATTCTGCGCTCTAATTTAGAGCGTGTGGGATCCGGGAGCCGCAAGTCTCGAAGCTCCGGCTCCCCCAGGGAGCTCCTCCACCATCATCACGGGATGGGGCAGAGCAGGGGTCACCCCCCAGGAGCCACCTCGGGGTGGCCACCAACCACCTCCGGGCAGGGCGGGCGGCTGGCCGGGGGCTGTCCCTGTGTCCCACCAGCCTGAGTTAGGCAGCGTTTGGAGAGGACGTGGTTTTCGCGATTGGTCTTCGTGGTGCTGTGTTGTGTCCATCTGGGGTGCAACACGGGGGGAAAAGTATGAGGAAATGCCCCCCCAAGGTCTTTTGTCAGGGTTTATTTATTTATTACCCAGCTGGCATTTGCCAGAAGCTGGGACTGATCCACCTGGAGGCAAACCCCCAGATTTGATCCAGTAGATGAAGGTGTTGAGATGCGTGGGTATGAGAAAACGAATAAAGCATTTGAAATCCCAGGGACGCTTTGGTCCCTGAGTCAAACCCCTGAGAATGTCCCAGCCACAACCCTTTTTCTCAGTAACATTGTCCCAGAGTTTGCAGATGTAGAATGAGGAGGGATAACGCGTGTCCTGCCCTCCTGGGTGCTCTTTGTCCCTGCACAGCAGCATCCTTCCTCGTGGCATCCCACTGCTGCAGGCTGGTGGGGCAGAAGGGGAGCATACTTTTAGAAGATTGGGGTTTTTTCCTTCTTTTACATTGCTCTTTTGGAGGGGAGGAATGAGAAAATAAGTAATGTGCGGTCTGTGCCAGGTTTAGCCCGCCCGTGGTCTGGCTCAACCTGGCTGTCCCTCATCAAGTGTTGGGCCCTTGATCAGCCCTGGTGAGAACAATGGCTCTGCAGGCTCCTGGGTCATTATTAGCAGTTCAGATAATTAGCCGGAGTCAAGAATGACATTAATTGTTTTTAATAATCAGTTGTTTTATTGTCTCTCTTTCCGAAAGGCCGATGGTCCATAGTTTGGTAATTAATCACTGTTGCTTTTAGCCACGTGGAAGAAGTTACCATGCTGCCTACGATTAATATTTCCTGGGGATTGTTGCTGTAAAGAATTAATCTTGGTTTGCACACACGGCTTTTATGTGCCTTGCTCAAGAGACCGGGCTGAACCAACGCAGACCATGCAGGGTGGCTGCAGAACGGGTCACGCTGCTGGCCACCCCTTGTCCCAGCACCTGTCCTGGGGTGGT
Organism: Xenus cinereus; assembly: GCA_025774025.1. NCBI lineage: Eukaryota > Metazoa > Chordata > Aves > Charadriiformes > Scolopacidae > Xenus > Xenus cinereus. The sequence continues at coordinate 4,717,452 of JAOXJK010000051.1, forward strand.
GGCATGCTGAGAGCATGTGGACCTTGCTTTCCTGGACCACCACAGTGGTTCACAGCCCCAGCATCTTGGTGTCTAAGCAAACAGCTCTAACCCTAGATGGCCAGCTATTGCGTTTGGGGGTGGAGTTTCAACTATTGCCCTTTTCCCACCATCTGGTTGTTACAAAATGAGCAGTGGTGCTGTGAAGTGAGGTGTGACTTGAGCCAGGTAGCTCCTTCTAGTGTCCCATCCTTGGTGTTGGGTCCTTCTTTTTGGTTCCAAGGTTGTGAAGCAATCTCTCCAGAGATTGCTTTTGCTACACAAAGGACAGGCCCAGTGTGACCCTGTGTGTGTGTGTGTGTGTGTAGCCATCCCTTGTCGTGGTTTGATGGCCACCACAGATTTGAGGCAAACACATGAGGGCTTGGTCCCTTCTGACTTGGGTGGCTCCCCAGATTTTTCCGTGGTCTCCTGCTGCTCTAAGAGCCTGCTCCGTAGGGCTGAGACAAGGAACCACCTGCAGTTAACCAGCGCCGAGCTGCTGTGCCCCATCCAGGGCTCTTCTTTCTGCTGGGATGGTTTTGGTGGTGGCTGGGATGGCTCCTCATCCACCTCCAGATACGGAGCCGCGTGGGCGAGCATCGGCCGCCCGGCGTCTTCAAGGTCGCACGGGGGCCGTGCGAGTGTGAATGGATTTACAAGACTTACAAGCTGCTTTATAATCCTTCCGTATTACAAGCACAGTATTGACTATTAAAGCCATTGTTTCCGCTGGGATGGCTTCCCGTGCTGGTGGAGAGGACGGCGGTGTCACCGTGTGAGGATACTCACCGGGGCGGGGGTCCGGTAGCCACCGGCTCTGGGTTGGTGCTGGGCTTCTTATCAGCTCTTCTTGGCTCACGGGAAGGGGCTGGGCTGGTGTATTGGTGTGCGATAAGGCGTGCTGGCATTATCGGAAGGAAAAGGGGCGACCTCAATTCTATCAGTTTCCCAACGATGTTAAAATATGCCTAGAAGAGAAGGTCCTTTCCTTGCTGACTCAAAGTGTGTGTGTGTGGGGGGGGGGTTGTGTGTTTCTGAAGCGGGGAGACTTGTTTTTGCCATGCAGGCAAGGAAGTCTTAACTGGAAAATGCTTAAAATGATGTTTCACTCAAAAATAAAAAATAAAAGGCAGGGAGAGAAAAAAAAAAAGGCAAAAGCTTTGTTACCAGAGCAACTGGTACATCTTGTGCTGCTTCATTTCTCTGAAACACAGAGAGAGCCCTCAGCCCTCCCTCCCTCCCCCCAAGAAACCAGCCCACACACACCTACGCACCAATATGTCACATTAACTTCACTGCTTTCTGAATAATATAAGGGAAAGGTGCTTTTCACATTTCAATCCTATAGAACGCAGGTTATGAAAGGTGATTAAAAATGTTCCTGTACTGCCTGCCTTTTAATCTCTATTCCCTTTCCCCCCCTCCGGAGTTAGTGATGGGAAAGGGCAGGGTGAAGGTCAGAAGCATCGGTGAAGTGTTGTTTGCCCACTCTCCCTTGCATTGATGGATGCTCTGATTCTGTAGATACTGCACGGTTTTGCAGGACAAAAAAAAAAAATCTGCAATGGCATAAGGGGGGGGACGGGGAAGCTACCTTTGAAAAGATGCTAAGCAAAGTCAATGGCATGCTGCAGAGCATGGGGGACATGGTGGTGGGTCTTGCAGCGCTGTTTGTGTGGGTGCTGGGCATGGATAGGGATGGAGGGAGAGCCTTCTCCTTGACTTGTAGGGATTAGAAGATGCTCTGTGCAAGCAACTGCTCTGCAGAGTTATGCAGAGCAACCACCGTTTCCAGTGCCACCTTCTATTCCATAGGAATGACTGGATTGGGAACTCAGACCTGTATGTTCTCAGGTCTCCTGTGAGGACATGTAAAGTGGCATCATTCATTGGTTGGTTGTACGGTCCTGGTATCTGTAGGTTTCATGGCTGTGGACCAGTGCTGCTGGACGTGTGGCCTGTTCTGTGCAAGTGCAGCTGCAGAAGAATAGTGGGAAGATGAGGATGTGGACACATGTAGCTGTATTTAATACCAAGGTCTGAGAAGACTCGCTGCCTAGAGGCCTTCAAGCTCCCCAGGAGAAATCGGTCCATGTGAGCTGTCAGGCTGGTCTGTGCTTGTGCAGCCGCTCTTGAGGTTCCTCAAAGTCCCTTGACTGTGGTCAGGCTCTTTGGGTCCCTTCATGGTGATGTCCTTGGGTGTCTTTCTCCCATCTGTGTTACTCAGCCTGCGAGATGGGGGTCAGGGGAAAGCTGTTTAGAAAATAGCTGGCTTTTCAGAATCGAGGTTATTCCATGTGAAAGCATCTTTCTCTCTTTCAGGAGATGCAGCTTCTTGTCCTACTGAAGCTCTCGTTGCTCTGTAATATCTTACAATAGCATGTAGTATGTTATAAGCGTGTAGTCGTGGCCAGCGGGTGAGGTATGGATGCTGTAAGGCTCCGGTGGATTACAAAAAGCATTTGGTGTTAGAATATGTCGATCTAATGGTAACCCTGGGCTGCAGGGCGGCAGATGAGGAGCACCTTGCTCTAAGTAGAAACTGGTACCTGCTGATTTTTGTTGTTGTTGTTAACTCGTTTATAGCATTAAAAGGGTATTGGGTTAGTCTAGTGAACTGGAGCCTAATGCAGTGTACAGAAAGCCTGGGGCCACGTTCCCGTTGTTGTGGACTTCTCCGGTAACCTTGGCTAAATGACTCCTCTCTTCTCCTTTCTCATCCCTGTCCTCACCCCTCTCCCTATAAAATTAGGAACGGGGCAACGCCGGGGTGGTTTTGGGTGCTGTTTGGTGGTACCAGCATTGGAAAGCCATCTACGAGGAGGTGGTGTACCCCAGCACCAACGTGTTGAGAAGAAAAGGTTGGGGGTGAGGAGCCACGTCCAGCTGTAGTTAGGCGTTAGTAGGTCAGCCGAGCAAAACAGTCTAAAGAAGCACTGAAAAGTAGGTTTGGGAGCTGGGATGTATTTTTTTCCTCTCGGCTCTGAAGGTGCCACTCTCGGCTAAGGCAGGAGAGGACATTTTGGAAGGTTTAGAGAAGGAGATGGGGAAGCGATAGCCTGTGGACGTTGGTCCAGGCTGTGTATTCAAAGCGTTCATGGTTGCTGGGAGTGTTTGTCTTCAGAGATGTTTCTTGCTTGTCATTTTTTATATCTTTTCAAATTCTGATGCAGCCTGACTTGCGTCTGACTCTGAAGACTTGCAGGCAAGCGATGCTTACGGGGAGCTGGTTGGAGCTCTGCATCTTCTCCTGGTAACGCTTTGAAGGCTCGCTGCAGCGAGAAGTGTGTGTGTGTCTCTTGAAAGCTGCAGTTTATTCTTAGGCTTACCTGGGAAGCCCTTTACACTAATTACCTAAACACAGAAAGCGCCAAGCAAACACAGCCTGCTTCCAAATGTTGTGGGTTTTTTTCCCTCCCCTCACATAAGAATGGCAGATTGGTGTAAATTTTTTTGTTGTTTAGGTCTTAACGTTTTTTGTGTGTGTTTAGGTGTCTAAATTCTTGTGTTTGAATGTGCTCATGGAAGTATGTGGCTGGGAGCCCAACTCCATCCCCCACGTCCCCACCACACTGCCCTTGTCCCCAAGCCCTCAGCCCCCTCAGTTCTCCATGTAGGTGGCTGAGAAGGAGATCAGTTAGGGCTTCAGACTGCACTGCAATCGGCTGGAGAAGGATGCTAGAGACCTGTGAGTTGATGTTTGTATCCTCAAACTTCTCCTCCCCCAAGATTTTTTGCTTTCCACTGGGGCAGGGCAGTGCTTTTAAAGAAGAAGTGTTGGTACATGCTTCTTTTCCATGTGTCGCCTCAGTTTTCTCAGCAGAGGTGACATGAAGGACGGGGTCCATCCAAGAGACTCCACTATGGCCTGTAGGTCTGCAAGATGATGAGAAATCCCAGTGCTGGGTTAGGGCTGATGGGCTTCCTCTTGCTGTGAATCTCTGCTCGAGGGCAGCAGGTGGACTCAGGGGACTGTAGGAACCTCCTGGGCTGTTGGGTTGCATCAGTTGCGTGGTTGGAAGGGGGTTTCACCAAGGGTCTCAGCAGCAGGAGCACCCCGGTTTCTACTGTTTTATAGGGATGTTTGCAACCTGTGGCAGTGAATTTCCAAAATCAATAGCCTTCTGCAGGTCTCTGGTTTTGTTTTTGTTTTTAATCCACTGTAAAGCTGAACCTGATGGCAAACCATACTTGAAGTGACCCAAGCGTGCAGGGGGCAAAGAGGGACAGGGAGGTAATCCAGCCTGATGTGTTTAAAAATGGGAGCCGTGGAGGGGAGAGAGATGCATAAAGGACAGAATTGGATTTCAGAGGTCCATAGTTAATTTTACAAAGCTGCCCAGCAGCCCAGCCTGGAAGCTCTGGCTGGGCTTTGTTAGCTCTCCATGGGCATTAAAGATCAAGAGGCAGAAGCACCTTATCTGGAGAAGACCCATTAGCACGACATGCTTCTCATGCTGGAGGTGATGCTTCACCGCGGCTGCGGGGAAGGTCTGATGGCATTTCAGTGGATGTTGCATTAGCTTGATGTAATTTTTTATTTTTTTTTGTCCAGCTAGTGCAGGGTGGGGATATTTTTTCAGTAAGTCTAGCTATTGAGTTCCAAATAAACAAATAGTGTTAGCTCGTTACAGTTCTACTCCCTTGAGAAATAGTTATTAACAGGGTCAGTGTGAAGAAATGTATTTTATGTTTGTCTGCGTGGTATCTAGTTCGAGTGAGATCAGGCTTATGCAGTGAAACCACTACACTAAAAAAAAAAAATTTAACTCGTGGATGGCTCCTGGTTATTTAAAAGGTGTGACTGGTTCCTTGCAGGTTGGCATTGTGGTTTTCCTTGGAATAACTGTTGGTGTATGAACTTCAGGGTGGTTCCTCCATCTGGGTAAGCAGCCCTGGGGTGTCTACAGGGATTCCTGGTGGCACCCCCAGAGGATGAGTTGGGATAGAAGCCCTCATCCAAGCTCCTCCTCCAGAAACCCTGTTGTAATGGTAAGTAATGGTCAGTGTGCTGGACACGGGGTTGGAAAGGAAACCTTGGAGCTTGTTCCAAGGCCTTTCCTTCTCCCTTTTTTTTTTTTTTTTTTTTTTTGGAACTCCACGTGACAGATCTGTCCCTGCAGAGCCAGGACTGAGGCGTGGCCATGGGGAGCAGTACAGCAATTACCTCTGTCGTGAATTAAGCTGGTTTGCTTCACACCAAGAATCACAGAATGATATGGGGTTGGAAGGGACCTCTGGAGATCATCTAGTCCAACCCCCCTGCCAAAGCAGGTCC
>JAOXJK010000051.1:4725176-4738188 GCA_025774025.1 Xenus cinereus
AGGGGTTCAAGGCCAGGCTGGATGGGGCTTGGAGCAACCTGGTCTGGTGGGAGGTGTCCCTGCCCAGGGCGGGGGGGGTTGGAACTCGATGGTCTTTAAGGTCTCATCCAAACCGTTCTATGAGTCTAAGGTCACGTAGCAAGGAATGCAGATTAGCCAAAGGGCTGACGGTAAGAGCACAATTTTGGGCTAGCGACGAAAACAAGCCGCCTTCTTCCAAACCCATCACCTTTCTTCTAGAAAAAGCCCTAAAGCTGTGACACGGTGCACCCCACATCCCTGGGATGCAGCTCCTGGCATAGCCACAGCAGCATGTGCCTTAGCCTCTCCTAATTACTGCCTTCAGCCCCATTCCTGTACTAGGGAATATCGCTTGGGTCGCTTGAGCTTGGGGATGAGTTGTTGCAAGGGGAAATCCAATGATGGGCAAGAACAAATACTCTTGAAAACTCAATCGTACACACCAAGCGTTGTTTTTGTGTTGGGTTGTTAGGGTTGGTTTTTTTTCCCTTACTGGTGACCATTCACAGCCTATTTGGGAAGGCACTTGAGAAGAAATAAGGTAATTACATAATTTAATAGAAGATGTGAGAATAGCGGTCTAAGCACGCCGGCGGTGTGGAGGAGCTGGGGCTGGAGGAACGTGACTTGTCTTGCTCGGGAGAGATTAATCAACGTCGACTCCCGGGAGACAGGTCTGCTGGAAAGGTGCTTGTGTTGGATGCACTGTTCATACCGTTAAAATTAGGCTGTGTACAAGAGCTAATAAAAGCAGAAGAAGAGATTTCTCGCAGAAGGGATCAATAACGTGAAAGCATTTTAATTCAAAATTAGAAAAATGAGAACAGTTATGGGCAAGGAGAGTGTATTAATAAAGGAAAATGAGTATTTGTTACTGCTGGTGTGAAATGAGATAATTTAAGAGAAATGCTCTAAGTGCCTTTTGTCACAGTTAATGCCTTTTGTTAGATTTCCAAGCAAAATGGAGCCTGCGACTTTCAATTTCAGGGTTCTGAGATGATCAAAATACCGTGGGGCAGTCTGATCATCTCATACTTTACTGGAATGAGGTCATCAATAACTTTTGCCGGGGTGTGATTTACACAGTTGTCAGTGTCTGAATTGCCATAATATGTCTCTGCCTGGGAAAAATGCTGCATTTGGAGGGGGGAAAAAAAAAGAAAAAGCCCAAAGCAGGAGCTCTCTGGGTAGCTGGTTCACTGCTAATAATGGATACAGAAAAGTGATTACTTGTGATCCATTCAAATAGAAAGGCTCAGCCTCTAAAGCTGGAGGCACGGAAGCTGTTACAAGGTCAAGCAGTGTCCTTTCAGGAGAAATAGGTGGCGAATACTGTCAGCTGCAGATAAGGCATCTGCAACATCATGAAAAGTACATCTGAAATTAAGATTAAAGGTGCTCTGCACTCGTACAGAGGAGGGGGGTGGGGGGAAGAGAAGATAGAGGTGAAATCGGAAAAAAAGAGGATTATCTTTTGGTGGGTGACAAGCGATAGCTCCAGCCAGGGAGAGGTTTAAGCAGCAAAGTGCTCTGTATCCCAGGGAATTATCGGAGGTTTCTGCAGCTGCTTCCAACTGGTGGCCTTCCACAGCTCCAAATTGCTTGTGTTTGGACCTCTCCCTCACCCCGTGCCTGTGTGTGTACATGCACATGCAAAATCTCTTCCGTGACAGGCTGGGAATCCAAAAACCAGAGGCCCTGGTCATCTACGCTTGCAGAAGTCTGCTCTAATTTTAGATGTCCTAGTTTATATGGAGGCAAAAAGGGACCTGACCTTCAGCATTGGTGGTAGACTTCTTTCTTTTGCTGACATACACTGCGGGTCAAGGCACCGAGAGCTTCTGAAAATGAAGTCCTCATGTCTTGGCAGATGTTTTCATGTTTCCGCTTTGGTAACTGGGGCCAGGAAGCTTTGCTGAAGGTCCTGCAAGAGAAACTGGATCTCTTGACTGATGGATGTGAGGCAAAATTAGCATTTCTTAATACGTTGAAGAGGGTGATACTGCCAGTTTTGTCAGCCCCACCATGCTGAGAAACCCAGTTTGTGAAAATAGGGTTTGGCTTCAACCTCTCTGAGGAAAAGGACTCGATCCTTCATAAGCGTGGCAGTGGCTTCTTGAGTGGGAAACTTGGATTCGTGTTCCAAACTTAGAGGGATCCCAAAGGAAAACACTTCCCCTGAAGCAGAGCAAGCAAAGTCCAAGGGGTCTAAAGTGCTTCTCCTCCACCTTGGGGAAAATACCACAGTCAAACAAAACTTGTGGGTTTTTCATTCAAATCAGGCCCTTCCATGCAAATCTCATTCTTGCAAAAGCTTCTAAAAGAAAAATGTTTGCAGATCTCAAGCATTTTGGCGAACCAGTGGTGGTGTCCTGGGGTCAGCAGTGCCCAGGACCACACGTCCACTCGCTTCTTCTGTGGCTTGCTGACACCCAGTACATCAGGTCCGTAAATACAGGAGCATCTGGGAGACTTTACTGGTGTCTGGTCTGTAGCTGACCTTTCGTTTTGCTAGCAGAAAATGAAGATTAACCTTGAGATCAGCAGGCTACAGTGGAGATTGCACACCCAGGCTGTTGGATAAAAATAGGCACAGAAACTGGAAAGGGGGAATATCGTATCCATTAAAGATCTTCTATGTGCTATTAATGTGTTGGTGACCAGGCCAATCCTGAGCTTGTGGAAGCTTTACCTGGGTAAGAACATTTTGTATGAACTCTAACAACCTCCCACGTATGTGTCCTTCTTGTTCTCACATGGACCTTGCCCTCTCCAGTTTCTCATCTGCCCAAACTAGCCTTATCAAAGGGACGTAGTGTTTAATCGAAGGCAAGCATCGGAAGAATAAGCTGCTATGGTTTTCGGTAGTCTGGCACAAAATTCCTCCTGCATTTCTTGGCGCTTCGTTATTAATGAGGCATTTGTTCTGTTTGCTTAAACCTCCCAGCAGCTAGCCCATGTGCGCTATGCAAATTATTTGTGGTCTCGTTAAATACTGTTTTTCTAGGAAAGGGAATAACTGAAATTAGTAGAGGAAAAATAAGTAACATTAACCCTCTGTAGGTTGTTCTCTCGTTAATTATTTTGGTTATTTGGCTCTTGCGACGGAACGGAGTGTGCCGCTGTCGTTAACAGGAATTCGGGACCTCTGGTTGAATAGTCACGTACTGAGCGCTTACTTTAGGTGGTAGTGGTCCAGAAAACTGCCAGCATCCTAATTAACACACTTTTTCAATGGACAATATTAATATTCATAGTATTATACTGTAAAATGAGTAATTTGAATAGACAGAATGTCTTGCGCTCTCTTGATCTCTTGTGGGTTAACCTACAAAAGGCCACTGGCGCTCATTCTTTCAGGCCTTAATGGGTACAAAGGCTTCTAATAGGATGGTGTGGAGCAGAGGTACCTAAAAACGTGTAGCAAAAATAATGCATCTGGTAGGGATGTTAATATTTTCTTGGAGCGGCGAAGGAAAATGTGAAGGGAAATGTTTGTAATAGATGAGCACCTCCGAATGATGGAGGAGGGAGGCAGCTCTCGGGAGGGACCGGTCCCTCAACATCCATCTAAATGATGTCAGCCCAGCAGCGGTGATGCAGAAGTCCCCCAGCTGAGCCCGAGCGTAGAGGAAAATAGTACGGAAAGGGAGAAAGCAAATAAATGTTTGACTGGGAAACAAAAGACTTGGAAGGCCGGTCATGTTTTATTGATGCCCACCATTAGGGGCTACCACAAGATATACTACCGATTTTAGCGAAAGGAATGGAAGCCCAGAAAATACCGTGAAAGAAAAGAGATTTGCTCAAGGGAGGGGAAAGCAAAGGTGCAACTGAAGCAGAAAACACTGTATTTGGCAAAGAGGTTAAGAGGTGTGACGGTTGCACGATATGTTTGGGTAGGCACCAGCTCATTTAGTAAAGTATCCAGATTGCTCCATTCACCTAAGATTACACAACCCATCCCATGTCAGGCACCCTCCTCCTCTCCCAAGGTCTGGTTGACTCTGTGTCCTCAAGGGTCATTATGGAGGGGAAGCTGCAGCTGAAAAAAAAGAGATGAGTCTCAGCCCATCTTCTGTTCAACATTCAGTATGGAGTAGGCTGTTGGCTGGAGGGAATGAGCTCTCTCCAGTTGCTCCATCCTTTAAAGATCTTTTCCTGATGCAAGTAGTGTGAAGGAAGGAGGTCCTTTCGGTGGCTGAAGATTTGGCTGTGGCCCCTGCAGGACTTAGACCACCATCTCTGTAGGATTTTGTCTTCAGCAGCGGAGAGGAGTGCAATTCCACACTTGAGTGCAGAATTGATGCTAACAAATTGTATTTTGACTGGCTCGGCACAGGAATCAGATCGCATTGAACAGACTCAGGGGGTACTTTGAAGAATTGATGAAAGGGAGCCCAGGGAGAAGGCAGCTTTGGACACAGATTACCTGGACCCAGGATGGTTTCTGGTGGTATCACACACAATCTGTGCATTCGCAGGGCCTGGCACCGGCTGTGGTCTCTTGCGGAGGATGCAAACATGTCTTAGATCTCAACAAGCAGAAGGCATCTGTGAAGAGCAGCATTTTTCTAAAGAGGAAGACGACTGCGTAGTGCTACGGCGTTCGCTGTTTAAAATTGATTTAGCTCCCTTTGTATGCAGGTAGCTTTGACTTCTGGATGAGAGCTTAACCATGGAAACTGCTAGTCAGAGCAGCGAGCCTGTTTCTGCAGAGCCTGCCCTGACTCTGCTCTGCTGGTGGCATCTTTGTCTCTGTGGCCCCTGTAGGCTGTTGGAATGCGACAAACCTCTTCTTCTGGAGGTAACTCATCAACCCCTTGGCCAACAGCTGAGATGGGAAGACAAGCAGTTGACTTTAGATGCTGCCTGTCAAAGATGGGTGGCATCTGCCCTTTTCAAATAGCTTCACATACCTGTTTTTATGGTGTGTTCACAACGAATGCTTACTTTTGGTACCATTCATGAGCTGTTTCCATAAACTGGGACATGGTGGGTCCTGTGCAAACACTGAACATGGATGATGTACACGACTTTGCCTTTTCAAACCCTGGCACGTTTGTGCGTCCAACCGCAACACCGATGTCCACGTTAGCTGTCACTTGGTCCACCGTGTCTCAGCTGGAGCCCCTTCCCAGCTTGTGTCTTCATCAAGTGTTGGCTTGAGAAATGGTCTCATAGCGCAAAGATTTGCACTGAGCTGTGGTACCTGGAGAACACCACTTTGAACCTGTTCCCATCAACTTCTGGGTAGGCACGTTGCCATAGGTACCGGCAGGAGAGCCACAGTGGGGGGATTTGGGCTTCCTGGCTCTCTGAACTTGGTTTAATATTAAAAAAAAATATATATAAATCTGTAATAATTAAGGTGAAAGGAGAAGAAAAAGAATGTCTTCAACCTGTGACAGAGGTTACTTGAGTCCCTGCACCAAGGAACCCAGTGGCGAGGTTGGAGACATCCCGTTAGCCGGGAGCTAATGGAAGAATTAGAGGCTTTTAGAGCCTGAGTCAGTGCCGTGAATCAAACGCTGAAAACCTGCTTTGTTATTGCAGCCATAGGAGAACCAGCAAGATCTCCTTCGAGGAGTTGCTGTGGTTGAGTGAGTGGAAAATAAAAGTCCACATCCCACCTGCTTCTCGGCTGGGGCTGGGGCTGGGGCTGGCAGGCTCCCCCACCGGCTCTCCGCAGCTCCCCCCGCTCGCTCCCGCAGGAGGTATTTTGGCTAGCGGTGGAAACAGCCAGTGAGTCAAAAAAAAAAAAAAATAGGGAGGAGGAGAGAAAATAAAAAAAAAAACAACCGAAGAAAGGAGGGAGGAATAATAATAATAATACAAAAAAATACTGGTGAAGGCTGTTGGAGGAAGGGGAGGGCAGCGAGTGGTGCAGAGCTGTGACTCACAGGCAGCTCCGCTCCCTACGTGTGCCGAGCCAAGCGAACGCAATACTGCAGCATCTCCGCTGGCAGCTTTCCCCCTCCCCCTCAAACCCCCTTCATCCCTCCTTTCCAGCCCCTTGTCTCCAGCCTGGATGCCCGGGGAAGCGGTGAGATCGAGGAACGATGGTAATTGCGGCGCCGGAGGGCGATGCCCGGCGCTGGGTGACACCGGTCCCCTCCCGCTGGGTCCCTCCACGCCATAAGCCGAGCTGAGCTCCCTCCCCGCTCCTTCCATCTGCCCCTCTCTTTGCTGCCAGAGTTCATAGAAGTCCCGAAATCTTATTTTCCTCCTGTCCTTACGTGTCCTCCTTTCCTTTTAATTGATTCATTTTTTTGGAACTTTTGGGATACAGTCCCAGAGGCGGCCTTAAAATAAAGAAATCATGTAGGTTTGAATATTATTTTTTTTTTGAGGAAGGCTGGGAAAATATTCTGCAGCCTGCTCCGTGACCTTTTCATGTCTCCTGGGAGGCCGATAGCAACTCTTTTTTTGAATAATCCCCCAACTGCATTCAAAAATATGAAAAATGCTCATTTGTATTTGTATGGCTGCGTATTCTGCTTCAAGGTGACAGAAGGAAGTTAAGTCTTCAAATGTGCTGGCTGTTGGCAGGGCTGTTGCCGGGAGGATGTTTGTGTCCATCAGAACACAGGGCATGATTTATTTTTATTTTTATTTTTACTTTTATCTCCCTTATGAGAAGGCTAGGGTTAGCCAGGCTGGGCTTAAAGGTCAGACTCAGCTCCGCCTAAAAGCTCTCGTGGCATTTTATTCAGCTGAGCTTTGGAGGAGCTTTATTGCTCCGTTCTCTAGGCTCAACCCAGAGAATTTTCCCCCTTCTTGCATGTAGGACGTTTTCTCCCAGATAGTTTGCTTTGGTGATGGGGGAGGGAAACTCTTCTGAGCCAAAACATTCAAATGATGGTTTCCTGGTAGAAAAACTTAACTTATTTTTCTTCTTTTCTTTCATGTTTTTTTTTTTTTCCTTTGTCCCTAAATGTGTGTATAATGCAATACCTGGGGAACATGCGATATTTTTGAGCTTTGGCTCCCGTTCTGGAGCTTTAGCTTGTTTTTAACATCTCTGCAGCAGTAGCTGCTGCTTCTCCAGCTAACTCTCCTCTTTGAACGTGGAGATGGTTTAATGGGAGGTTTTCCGTGGCTCCCCGTTCTCAGCCAAACGCCGGTTCCTGGCCCGAGGTGAAGGTGGGAGCAGCTAATTGCCAGCGGCTGCGGAGGTGATGGAGAGAAGTTGTTAGTGTGAGAAAAGGGATGTTGAACCCTTTATTTTATAATTACTATCATTTCGGCAGATTCTTCTGAAGGGCCTGTAACCCATCTCGGTGACTTTGGCGAGCGGTGGCCTCGGGCTGCAGAGCCGAATTGTCCCACTATGGCATTCACAGCCTTTGTCAAAATCCTGTTTCTTGCTAATTTTGTGTAATGCTGTTGGAAGTGCTCGAAGCTGGGACTGAGCAAACTGCAACAGAAGGATCCGTGCCTTCATCCATCCTTCCCTGCCCCACGGCATCCCGGGCAGCACAGGGAATAGGGATGCTACATGGGAATAGCTACCCCGATGTCAGGATTGGCCCGTGAAAAAATGTCGAAACGCAGATTATTTTGAACGGAGTGAGGTATCTGCTTGCAAAGCAAAGAAATTCTGTTGGGTCACTTGAGCTCCCTGCAGGTTCACCCATTTTTGGGCTGTGTAGAGGTGAGGCACCCAGCTTGCTTGGTGTTGCCGTAAGGAAAGGAGATCATCTCCACGGTTACTTGATGATGGCTGGCTCAACCTCAGCCCTATTAGGTCCTAATGCAGTTATTCACATGCCCAGTCCAAGCCTATGAACAGCCCTTTTTAAACCAAATGGGATTGCTTGGGTGTCTAAGGGTGAATACTGGGGAAGTGTTTTGTGTCTACGAGTCTGACCCAAGTTAACTGTACTCCCCTTTATTTTACTGGCCCTCACGGGGTCAGGAGATAAAATTATGTTATATTTTTCTCCTGTGCATGGGTGTATAAACCAGGGACAGATGCACCACAAAGACCAAAGTCTCCTCCTTTGGCACAGGAGGAGGTGACCCTACAAAAGCCCCCGCTGCAGCGCAAGGATGCTCGAGTCTAAATAGGAAATTACTTTCTGCAGCATTTTATCTCAGATCCAGTCCCAGCTACTGGTCCAGGACTAGTTGAGTGTGATGAAGGACTAAGAGCCGGCCGATTATTTCAAGGGGATGCTCAGGGAGCGGGGACCATCACCCTGGTCCCCCCCACTGCATCCCTGCCAGCTCCGTAGGGCTTCAGGTGGGACCCAGCGGGCATTTGAGGGTAGCAGAGGGGGCATTACCTCCAGCAATTAAGACTTTCTTCATTCCCATCATCTTTCTGTTCTGAAGCAGCATTTACATTCATTTTTTTCCCTGGCTGCTGCGAGATTTGTGCCGAGGGGACTTTTTTTTTTTTTTTTGAGAATGCCTCTGACAGAAATGTGTTTTCTTATCCCTTGAAGCTGAAAGCCATAAAGAAAAGAATGACTTTAATGAACAGACCTTGCCGAATCACCACCTTGAAGCTCCAGCCGCTCATGTGAATCAAAACCTGCCGAAAGTAGGTCATATAGTAAAAATGAATTAGGTTTACTTCACATTTTATTGACTCTGCCAGTTTTTCATTCATAGAGGCTTATAGTTAGGAATGTATCTTGTCTTTTTAATGCTAGACTGAGGTAAAAGGGTAAAAATACTGTTCTTTATTCCCTCCCTGTTAGCTTGTGTGTTTGGGGTGGTCAAGTATGTGATGGATATGCTTTCTCTTTTCCCTCTTTATAAATTCTTTTATTTTTCTGTGCTGAAGAAATGCTTAAGTGATGGTCAAACTCCCGTGGTACCTTCACCAGCGGGAATTCAGCCTGGTCCCAACAGTTTGTGCAACACCTAAATTCGTCTTAAAACTTCCAAGAAGGGTTGAGGTGGTGCCTGTCTGCAGGTGGACAGATCACCCTGACTCTCCTCCTTTGTGCTCTGCTGAACCAGGGAAACACACTTGGACCAAGGATGCTTGGGGTGTCCAACCCTATTTATCTGGTTGTGGCGTTGAGAAGATCCTGGTGGGCTGCAGGGGGTGGATTCGTAGGTCCAGAGGGTTGCTGAGTTTCTTCAAAAGTAGAATTTTTCTTCTTGCCCCTTATTTATAGGATTCATTTGAATTGTCGGGGAGGAAGCACAAATTAAAATCATCGTAGATGCTTGTTTTATAGAGCTGCAGGTTGGACTCTGCTGGAGGCAAGGGGGGAGGAGGGTCCCAGCTGTGCAGCCACGTTTATTAAGGTTTCACCACCGATGCAGCAGCCTGTTGCAATCCTGGGAGTTAACCTGGGAGTTTTTAATTCATTTTTGGGCTGCATCTATTAAGCTACCACTGATTTAGCCCCTGTTTGCTTGTTTTGGCAGCGTGGGGCTGCAGAGCGTGCTGCTTCCCAGAAATCTGAGTGGATGGAGTTCGGGGGGGAGTGGGTGGTTTCAGACACTGAATAGATGAGTATTTGGGAATGTGAGGAGCAACACTGTAGTAATTTTGCTTAAATGTGGGACTTTTAAGACCAATCTGGCTGGGTTTTGGATTGAATGTTGTCGCTGTCCCCCTACTGTTGATGGGACAAACCTGGCTGGGTGCAGCTTGGTGTGGGAAGTGTGTTCTTGGGGGTTTCCAATAACCTCCCTGTCCTGAGAATTAAATGCACTAATGAGGATTTGGGAGTGTAAACAAAGGGTGAAGGTCCATAAGTTTGTTTGGCCATTGGGTTACAGCTTGCAGCAGCTTCTTTCAGTGTTATTTACTGCCTGCAGGGAGGGTGGTGTTTTTCTGGTGGGAAAGGAATTAAAGGAAAGCGTAGGCCATAAGGAAGGGCGGTTGTGCTGGGTAGCACTCGTTTGCCATCCTGCAGCTGGGGAGCTCGGTGGTTAAAAGATGATGGTGTGAGGGCTTTCCAGTAGTGGGGCTCCCTTCTTGTGAAATAGTTTCCTGGTTTGGTGAAACCCTGGATTTCGGTGTGGTCAAACCTGCCTTGTCATCCGGCAGACGATGGACTCCACCCGTTAATTTCTGCGGCGTGGACACAACTGCAGGTTGGTCACCTTACTCAGATCAAACTTGGAATTTTGGAGTAAAACCTTCAAGCATCAGCAGTTCCACTGCTCCTCCACCAATCCCCGCTGGTGATTAATGACTCTCACTTAAAAATTACGTGCTTTATTTCCCGTTAGACTTTGTCTATCTTCAGTTTGTAGTCATCGGGTCTTGTGGTCTTCGTCTGCCATGTTCTGCTTCTCTCTGGTACCGTGATTTCTCTTGAAGTTTCTGCTGGGGTTAAAACAATCTGGTCCCAGCTTTAGGAAGAAGCTGGGAGGAAGAGGATGGAGAGAAGGCAGAAACGTTGCAGCAGTGGGATCCCATGCCTTTGTGCATGCGGTGTTCTTTATTTAAAAGATTTTTTTTTTAAGGCAGACATGTAATAACACTCAGCACTGAGATTTTTATCTTGTGGTTAGGATTTCTGTCGTAGCTAATGGCAAAACTGGGAATGAGGGCAGCTTCTCTAATGATTGATGATTTTTTTTTTTCCTCCTGCTTCCTAACTCTTCTGCCTGCTGTAGATGGTACATACTTTAAGAGAGTGAAAGATCCCTACTGATAAATTAGGATTTGTTTTGCAACCTTCTCTCTGCAATTATAGCTAACTGCTTTGATCTCAGCTGAAGACCTCTATCCAATGACAGCATATAAATCTTTCCTACCTGTGGTTTCACAGTTTAAAAAAATAATGCCAGAAAGTGTCTGGGTCGGAGGAGACAGTCCCCACTGGTACCCCTGTATCAGGCTGCCTGGGGAGGGCACAGCAGAGAGTACAAGTAGCCTCTGTCCTTGTAATTACTGCTGGAGAATCCAGGCATTACCTAAAATCACAGCTTGAAAAAATTAAACTATTTAATCTTGCATAATACAATGTGACATACAAACGAAGGCCTGTAAGTAAACCACTATTCTACTCCAGAAAAGACCTTCATTGACTGTTAAGTGAATAATAAATCTTTCATTTTTCTCTAAGAAACAGTAATTACAGAGTCTTCAGCTGCGATGGGTATCTCCTGCTGACAATAAACGTCTGTCCTTCATCAGGATCTCGGTGATGGATGCTGGTGTGGACTACACTGTTGAGATAATATAAAATACTGTCTGTAGTACGTACTGGCAGCACTTTTTTTTTGTTGGTTTTTTTTTTTTTTTAAAGCCTTGTGAGTACAGATTGGGATGGTTCTCTGTGTATCCAGGAACACGTCTTGTTTGTCACACTTTCTTTTTTTAACATTTCCAAGATATTTTTGCTGGCTGGCTGTTGGTTACTAGCAAGGAGCTCCAAGGAGATAAGCTCCGCTCTTTGGTAGGTGGGAAGCTGCCTCAGCACTCGCAGCAGGGAGGCTCTTTCACTGCTTTGCCCCCAAAATCGAAGTGGAAAACCCAAGTGGATCAATGGGAGCCGTGGTCCAGCGTGGAAATGGGCGGCAGCGAAGTGTGAGCAGCTCTAGCACCCAGAGCCAGCTCAAGGTCAGGTTTGACTACTGTTCCTTTTCACCCCTGATGGGCACCGGCTGTCCTGCAGTGGGGATTGGTACGTGTAGCAGATGAGGAGATCAAAAAGGATCTTCATCTTCAATATGCATCTTCGTTAGGGCTAACACGGACCTTGGTGGAAGGCAAACATGGAAGTTTCTCTGGCACAGGACCTACAGCTGGAGGTTTCAGCTCTGCTGCCCAAGCCATCCCCGGGGACGACGGGTCTGCCACATGTTGGTGTGTATTTGGTTGGTGCTTATGAGAGATCTTCACTCCAGGTGTCATGGATCTAGCAGGACAACTGGGTGCACCTGGGAGCAGCCCAGTGCAGCTGTCTCTAGTAGCAGCCAAGAGCTGAACTTCTGCACACACTGTAGAAGGGCTTCTGCTACTGGGTGTTTGCAGTTTTAACACACAATGTTGAATGGATTTATTATTTTTTTTTTAATCACACTTATTCATTCAGGATCCCCTCGCTCTCGCCTTGAGAGACATCAGTCCTCCCATGGCGCCGCTTGATACTTCCAAAAGTCATCTTCAGGGTTAGTTCCTGATAGAGACCGTTGTGATGAGCTGGTCTTGAGCAGAAATGGAAAAATAATTGTGACAAGGTCCAAACAAAAAAGGAAATGTTGCCACAACCTTGCAAAATGCAGGTTTTAAAAATACGCTCCTCAGCACTGGCTTGTTGACTGTCATGCTTCAGCCCTGCTTCCAAATCACCTTACATACACCAAGGCTTTAAAACTGGATTCCTTTTTTGTTATTATTTTTAAAGGAAAAAAAAAGGAAAAGAATATTTCTGGACTCAGAATGCGTCTAATCTTTGAACTCCTGAATGTGCATGGCTTTGAAATGAAGATAAAACTGGAAAGGATTTATAGAGAACATCATGTCTCAAATGCTCTTCCTAGGAAGCAGCAACGAGACCCTCTTGGATGCTTGACGAGGTACCACGAAGAACAGGGGCCTCTGTGGTGGGGTCCTTTTGGCTGGATGGGTGGGGGCTGCCTGAGCTGAACTCTGGAGTTAACGCTGAGAAAGATAAAAGGATAAAGGGCTGGAGCTAGATGGACTCTAAATCTACTTTTAATTCTCAGACTGGTTCTTGAGAAAAATATTTCTTGAAAAGGGTTGCAACCTTATGAAATGGCTCCAGATCTGAATTTACTGACAACTCTGAGATATTTTTATTTTATGGGTTTTTTTTCCCCTGGTTTAACATTTTAATCCCATGGGAGTTTGGTGGCAGCAGAGAGGCTTAGCCACCTTGCCCAGGGAGGTGGTTGAGGCACCATCCCTGGAGGTGTTCAAAAGACAGGTTGATGTGATGCTGGGAGATATGGTTTAGCGATGGTGTTGCTTTTTGTTTGTTGTGTGGGTGTTTATTTTTGTCAGAATTAGGTTGACAGTTGGACAAGATGATCTTTAAGGTCC
>JAOXJK010000051.1:4749730-4759922 GCA_025774025.1 Xenus cinereus
AAGAGTCGTTTAGATGTGGTGTTGGGGGATATGGTGTAGGGGAGAACTTTGTAGAGTAGGGTAGATGGTTGGACTCGCTGATCCCCAGGGTCTCTTCCAACCTAGACGATTCTATGATTCTCCAACCCTGTTTGTGTGTGCTGCTAGACTGAGTGACCCCAGCTTTCCTCTTACATGGGCGAAAATGAAGCATCAGAGCCACAGAGAGGCACTGATGTAAATCTGACCTGGGAACCAGGGTTGAAATCTTCTCCCCTTAAGGCTGGCCCAGCTGTAATTTGTCGTTTGTAACCACGGTCCAACCAGAACCGAACTCCACCCATAATGAGCTCAGTTACTTGCCCATCGCTGTGTTTCTAGAAGCTCTCGAGTTTTGTTTGGTTTTGTTATTAACTTTTTCTGAGAGAGCAAACTAGGACTGTGCTATTAAGATTAGTGATTTTTTTTTTTTTAATCCCTCCCCCAGTAATCAGGAAACCAAATGGGCATTTCTGCAAGCACCAGAACTAATAAACCTGGTTTCCTTTGTATTTATGTCTCTTGGTTGATTGAGTACTTCCCTAATTAAATTAGGATTCTATTATGTCTGCTTATACCTATAGCCTCTCCCTCCCATTACTTTTCTGGCAACGTGTAGAGGATGCTATAATTGACTGGAGAAAGGGGCCGGCGGGATTAAAAGCTGTTGGAAGATAAACCTCGTGAATGGCTGCGTCCAGCATCCCTCCACCACCCAGCTGCCTGTTTCCATGAAGCTGGTAGAACATAATTATCTCTGATGGCTTTGAAGCTACCTAATAGCGTTAAAACTCACAAGGGGGAGGGGGTGAAACGCGTGCGTGCGCCCACGTGAGTGGGATCTCCGGGTCAGCTCCTTCCCGGGGGAGCTGGAGAAGATGGATGGTGGAAGAGGGGATGGTGTCTTTAGCTCAAGCCAAGCAGGGAGGATTTGGGGTCGGGGGCTTTGCTTTGGAAGGTAAGGAATGTGTACGGTCAGCACATTTAAAGCGTGGTCTGGCAGTCGTGAAGCAGCATGGTGCTTTGTGCCATGGGACCACCGTATGGAAGAGAAATCAGCTCAGAAGTGAACACTAGGGTGGGGTTGGTTTTTTTTTGGCATGAACACCAGTTTCCCAAATGTGGTCTGCACCCAGAAAATCAGGCTGTGCCTTGAAAATCAAGTGCCTGAGCGCCGGGGTAAACCTTGCTGATTTTGGGGCAGGTGGGAGGTGGTTGAGCCCATGTTGAGCAAAGCTCTGCTTTTAGGGGTCAATAGGAAGAATTAGTGTCTCACAGCCCCCTGGAAGGTGCTTTGTTTGTAAGCCCCTCTGCCCTCATCCCCACCAGAGAAGAAGTGACACCCTCTGAGCAGGAGACCCTCCAAGCTGAGCCTCCGGGGTCTCTCCACGTTGGACGATATTGAGGTCTTGACGCGTGTTTTGGGGAGCCTTCACCCTGAGGAGCAACAGAAGAGCTTTCAGTAGACGTGTGCCTGGTACAAGACTGTGGGGACTCTGTCCTGTAACCGGGCTGAGAAGGCAAGGTGTTAGGTTGAAGGGTGGCGTGAGATCTTCCTCCATATGTCACAGAAGTCCTGGAATGATTGTAATTCTTGTTGGAAATCAATCTTCGGTCTCAAATGCTGGGTCAGGCTTGGTGGTTTAGAAAAGATGGGAAAATCGTGACCTTGCATGGCAGATACCCATGTGCATATAATGATCTGACTTAAGAGGTGGCAGCAATGCTCAACTAACCTTTTTTTTTTTTAAAAAAAGAAACAAACCACAAGGGTGCGGAGACAACCTTTAAATCTTTATATTTGCATATATGGCCCAGAGGGGGGAATTGCTTAATACTGGTATGGCAGCACAGCCAGGTCCTACAACAGTAATTGCATAAATAGAAAATATTCTCAGCCCACCTTTTTTGCCCTTTCTTAAAAGTGTATCTGTTCTTCTACAAGACAGGATCACTTTGAAGCCTTGAAATTGCCATTTGTTCATTTGTCATTAACTGAATTAGGTGTGCTGTTGCTTTTCTGAGTTACGTGTTTTATTCTGCATGCTTTTAGGTGCTTTTAGTTTTAATTGACGATGTGTCCAGGTGCCACAACTAAGAGAAGTATGGGTGGCTTTGACCAAGTCCTCTCCATCCTTATCGAATGGATGCCTTACCGGGTAGATACCTGGTATGGGATGGATACCCCCCCATCCTTACCAGGACCGCAGTGGATGAGGAAAATGGGAAAAGCCAGGTGCAAGAAGGGGAGGAAAATGGGAAGAATGAAAATAAAGGGGAGAGAGGAGGAAGGCAGCGAGGTCTCACGGGGCGTCGAAAGCTGGAGACCAGCAACTGTCGGACAACGCCGCAGGAAGCCTGAACTTGTATTTTTAGGGACGCTTGGTTTTATACTTTACTGTAAATAATGGGTTTGGGGGAAGAAGGGGAGAAATGACAGCTCTTCCTGCCGCCTGCTCTGCTGGGCTTTGTTTCACTTTGGCTTTCCTTCCTCCCGACCTCAGCGTTTGCAGAGTGAGAGGTGTTGGCACCCTCCCGCCCCGTCCCTCCTGGCACTTGTCCCCAGCACGGTGGAGCGTTTCCAGGTGGCACGTGAGCTGGGGAGCCACCACCTACTGCGTGGGGAGGGCAAGGACCCAGCCTGTCTCCTGGAAATCTAGTTTATTCAGTCAAGTTGTTTAATAGCGATATACCAAATGGGCAGCCTCTTGACCAGGTTTGCTGTACGACAGAAGATTTTTTATTTTTTTTTTTCCCTTTATGTTTCTAAGTCAATGTTTGCATTTCAAGCAGCTCTCGGCTCAGAACAGAAGAGCAAGGGATGGTTAATCCAATTTGCATAAAATTGTTCAAGAGAACAGGGTGCTTGTGTTTGGAAGGACAGCTGTATTTTTGACCTGTTTGAGCTTGCGGAAGGAGAAATGATTTTGTATTTCCTCGAAGTCTTTTCAAGCTCTCCAGGAGTTTCAGGGGAGAGACCAAGATCCTCTTCTGTGATGTCGCATCAGGTGTTTCTCACTTCCTCTTTCTGACTTATTTTTTAGCAGAACTGGGACACATTTACATTAAATCATAACGCTGTGCATTGCTGCTGGGTTTGGTGAGGCAGGTTTTAAGGGTCTCTTTGCCCATCAGCGTTTAAGACAGGGCTTGAGGATGACTTTCAGTTATCATCAGCATAAGCCGTTTCAGGAGGGACGGGACCGTCGTTTCAGGGCACATTAAGAGGCTGCTACAGATGGCATTTCCTGAGCAGGTGTAAGGAGCTTTTCCCATTCTGCAAGTCCTGCTGAAAATCTCTTATTACTAACAACTATCCTCCACGACCATAAAGCCCAGCTCCTGTCCTGCAGGGAACAGCCTGACTTGGCCATCATTCAGGTCAACTTAGTGGTGACTGATGTCTTCAGGTGGATCTACATCTACACAGAGGTGGTTTATCCCCTCTGTATTGCCATTTATCTTCAGCGTAGGTTTTATTTGCTGAGCCCCATTTTTTTCTGGTCTATCACGTTAATGCTTTGAGATCCCGCGGAGACAAAGAAAGATATTGCAACAGAAATTTTAGGGGATGCACGTGGGGCGAACAGGGACTAGATTTATTGAAATCTCTGGTTCTTCTTGATCTGAAAGGTACTGGGAACAGCAGCCTTCAGGGAATACTTCAGCTCATCTCTTTCAGAGATGGATGGGAATTTGGAAATCTGGAGGAGGGAAACAGAATGTGAAAAGCTTTAAAAAAGAAGAAAAGAACAGAGACTTGCAGCACAGGTACCTAATCCAGTCCAGAGATTTCTGTCTCAGAAGTTTTGATGAGGGCTCATTCTTTTGTCTGAAATTACTCATCTTCTTCCTTTGTTCAAAGCGCTGGAGGCTCACGGCAGCACCGGTGCCTTGTGGCTTCTGCAGACATCTCCCGTGCAGTCGCTGCTGGCGTTGCCGGTGACTTCACTCCTCGGCCACATCGCCGCTGTGAGCGCTAACCGCAATTATTCACTTGTAATTAAACAGCCAGGTTGGATTTGTAGCGGCGTTGCGGGCTCTCTGGAAGTGAGCTTGGTTGGAGGCAACATCTCGAGAAGCTGGAGTCAGGTTGGGGCCAGCAAGCCCACCTGGGTGAAAGGCAGGAGCAGAGGGCTGGAAAGCAGGGCCTGAATTAGGGGGAAATGTCTGTCCTAGATGTGCTCTTTCCCAGCTAAAAGCTTTCTCTCCACACCTTGGTGTTTCACTCGTGAGAATTAGCTTATTCAACTTTTACATCCCCAAATAGTGGGAAAGGGAGGAAGGAGGTTTAGAGCCCAAACTGGTGGGTCCCAAGCCCAAGTGAATGATCACTCACGTCTGTCCTTTGAAAGCCGTTTTGTTTAGGGACAGTGATGGTGGTACCATGAACGCCTGCAGGTGAGGACACTGCTGCATCACCCACGCAGAAAGTAGCCCAAAACTTTGCAGTGGTGTTAATCCAGTCGGTACTGACCTGAGAGCTGTCAGTTTGAGGAAGAGGTGAGAAGACCCAGTGCTCAGTAGGGTGGTTGGTCCCTGCTCAGTGCATGCTTCCCGTTTGCTGTGGTCCCGATTTCCATCAGTTTTCCTCCGGGTGTCTTGCCTCTTGAGGGTGATGACCTGAATGCAGACAAGTTGGGCATTGGGAGGGAATAAAAATAATGTCAGGTTTGTTTTGTCATCCATGTCCTCCGCTGTCTAATCTTCTGGTTTTGTATGATTGACTGAATGGCAGATGGACTTCAGGGGTACGTGGGTTTTGTCTATCCGTCTACCCTGAACATGGGTTCTCTCTTGCGAGTCTGATACTTGAATGTTGGTTGGGTCTGACTCTCTTTGGGCACAGCTCTTCTAACATGACAGAAATCTGCCTCTACCTATTTGTCTGTGCTGCAGTTTCCATGTTGAAGATGTGTATTTCTATTCAGCATGGATTCAGCGCTGTGACACAAAATAAGCCTTTTACTTGTCCAAAGGTACCTCGATGCTCTTTTGTGAGGTGAGGGAAGGAACACCTTTCAGCCCTCAGGAGGACTCAGATTGTGCAAGTGCACCCTGGAGAACAGGAGAAGAATGACCAGGTGTGGATGCACATCCAGAGGTTTAAGTTCACAGCCTCCTGGTGCCTTTGCTCTAAACATCTGCTGTGTCTCACAGTGCTGCTCCTGTCCAAGAAAATGCGGCCCTGGCATTTCATTACCCTCTTGGAGTCTCCCAGCTGCCCTCGCCTGCCCAGGAGTCCCCAGTGGAGGTTCACCTCTTGCAGAACCCATCACCATGAGGATCACTGGGATGCACTGTCCCTGCCTCATCTCAGCTCCTCACCCACATCATTACAACACAAATGGGCCAGGCACATCTTGTAGCTCCCTCAGGGAAATGTGATGCCCGTGGAAATATTAGAAACCCAATCCCAGGGTGGTATTCCCACAGCCAGCGTGTCCTGCTGAGCTACAGTGGTGGGAGGGGTGGAAACGCCGGGTGGTCTGACAAGTCCCTTTTCTGCTCTGAAGGCAAAGGGGCAGGTTACAATTATCACAGAATCACAGAATCTTCATGGTTGGAAGGCACATTTTGATGGTATGACGGTATTTTGAATTATGATGGTATTTATATAGGAAAACACTGGTGTTGGTGGGTTTTATGTTATTTTTATGGGTATTTTAATGCCAGTTTTAAAGGCTAACAGCACAGTTCAGGTTTTGGTTGTTAAGTGCATGCCAGTTTGGTTAGAGTTGACATGGTGGTTTAATGCCTGAAGACCAGGGACTTCCTGTGCTGGGAAGCGTGAGGTGAGTGATGGAGCCCTCACATCTTCGGCAGTGCCCCTGGGCTCACATGGGGAGGGTGAGGTAGAGGGTAAGGGCCGTGGAGGAAAGCAAACGAGATTCATCCAAAGCAGCATTTGGACTGCTGTAAAGGATGGAGAAACTGGAGAGGAGAGCCATGTCCTCAGCTGTGGTTTGTTGGTGGGTTGCGAGGTGGTTCCCATCTCTTCTCATCTTTTTGCAGTTGGCTTGAGTTGACCTTGAGAATCCCTTTGGGTTTGGGTCAGGACCCTGGAAACAAAGGATTTACCCCTTCCCAGTCCCCTCTCTGCCTCCAGCTCGGTGTTTCCGATCCCTTTTGCGGGCAGGGTCCCTTGTTGGGTGGTTTCTTTGGAGATGCTGGAGACCAGCCGGTCCTTCTCTTGTGTTCACCGTGGTGCTGGCGTCCTCGCTGGGATTGCTGGCCCTTTGCACGGAGGGTTTTAATCTGACCCTTGCCAGGTCTTCTGGCAAAATCCTTTCACCCTGTGACAAGGCTTCTGTTTTCTAAATCACGAGCGAAAACACGGTTTCCCTGTTGGCGGAGCCACCTCCTCCAGCACCAGAGAGGGCTTTGGTCCCTCCCTTTGGCTTTCCCCTCCGGTGCCACCCAGAATTTAGGGGATAATAACTTCATTTTGTCTTTTTGCCCTTCATATTTAAGCAAACCTTGCCCTAATCTTTGGTAAATGCTGGCAGCTCACCCTGTGCCGTTAGGAGACTGTGCTCCCCTGGCAGAGCTCTCTGAGGCCAGGGCTGAAGCCTGCAGAAGCCTGAGTCATCTCATAAAGAAGATCAGCTTTTAATTACAATTTCCAGTGCACTTTTTAAGCAGTCTTGTGGAAATGCTGTGTAGGAGCATTTGAATTACAAATGTAAAAAAATTGTGCTCTTTTTCTCTCTCTCTCTTTTTTTTTTTTTTCCTTTTTATTTGTAAGGCTGCTGGGAAAACCAAAGCGCTCTGCTGTAGGAAAAAAAATTAAGAATTTATAGAGCGCTATTGTTTGAAGGTGCAAATCAGGGCTGCGTGAGGAGCAACTTTTATTCTCAAACGTGCTTCTGCGTCTCGGCAAGGCTTCGGGGGCTTTTTTGCAACACGGCATGGGGCGTTGCATCGTCTTCGCAGGGGGGTAGCTGCAGTTTTTATTTCTTTCTACCCCCTTTTTTGTCGGGGGACAAAGTCGAGCGGCGGAGAGCCCTGGTCTCCGTCCCAAGGTCGAGTGCAGTTGGTGGGGATCCAGGAATAGCACCCAGCTGCTTTGCCTGGCCTTGGCCCCGCTTCCCGGGAAATCAGCCCTCCTCCCTCCCTCCATCCCTCCCGCCCGCATGCCTTGGAGTTTTAAGGCTCTGCAGCGCGCTTAAAAAATCAACATTAACTTAATCAAGGCTCTAACATAAAGGGAATTTATACATCCTGTGAAGTGCACTAAAACTTACCCCTAGCTGTGGCTGCTTGAAGGAGCAGGCGAGTTGGCAGGGAATTTTTGAAAAAAATTTTTTTTTTTTTTCTCCACCTCCCTAGAAAAATGCAGGGAGGTCTTTCCCTGCTCCTTTTATCTGCTGCCTTTGCCTGCTCCCTTACCAGATGCCCAGACCCTGAACACCAAGCAGCAAAAAAACCCAAACTGCAGCCCTGACTTGCAGCCGGCTCTCGCTGCTGGGAAAGATCCTGAATTTTTAATTCAGTATTCAACGCCTTTTAGTGTTTTAGCCAGCATCGATGCCGCTGGGAAAGGGTCAAAAGCCTTCAGGGTGGCCCTGGTGGGATGGCATGTTGTCCTGGCCATCAGGGATGAGGGGGGGAAGAGGTGGCCTGAGCTGCCTTTAGGTAGGAGCAGGAAGCAGCTGGTCTGGAGGGATGCAGAAGCAGCTGGAGGGATGCTTATAAAGCAATATCTTATGGTTTTCTTTCTCTTAGTGTACAGCTGAAATTGTGGGTTCCTCCTGCCGTTCGATGCAGTCCCTGGCCTTGGGTCCTTCCTGAGGTGCCTCCAGCGTGGCCTAGCCCCTGCCAGGTTTAGATTAGCCGTGGACGAGGTTTCACGCCCAGCCTTTCAGGTTGCCGCTGGAGATCTTTATCCAGCGGAATAAAAGGCCATCACCCCCTGCCCATACGTGTTCTCCCCGCAAAGCTGCAGGCAGCCCCCGAGCTGCCCACGTTCCGGCAGGCGCCCTGCCTGCAGGCGGCTTTTCGGGCTGCTTTCAGAGCTTTTTTTCTTTCTTTTTCCTTCCCCCCCCTCTGCTTTGTTTCACTCGGCAAACAACAGCGAGTAAAATCCATAGCCTTCAGACGGAGCCTTTAAACTCTACAGCATCGATCTGTGTCTGCCCGGGTTATTTCTCTGTAAATAGGATCCTCAATGGCTAGATGGCCCTCCCGCCTTGATAACCAGGGCTGGGCAGTGGCTGGAGTCCCTTAATTACCAAATGGCGACCTGCTGGGCTGGTCCCTCCTGTCCCCAAGTGCTGAAGGTAGCAGGGATGCTCCCTCCTTTCTGGCCTCCTCCCGCTCGTTCCTGAGCCATATTGTTCCCTTGCGATCCCTGGTACCGGTTTAACCTTCCCCTGCTAATCCCAAATCCTCCTCTTCCTCCTCCTCCTCCTCCTCCTCCTCCTCCCTGCTTTCAGGTCTCCGGCTAAAAGCCTCCCCCCGGGCTCTGCTGCCAGGATGGATGAGGATGATGTGTGAGGCTTGGGTGGGGGATCTGCTGCTTTGTGGGGTCTTCTATGGCTTCCTCCTTTCCTGCAGGAGACCTTCTACCCCAGTTTCTCAATTATTTTTTTTTTTCAGAGAAACGAGGACCAGTGACACTGGGTGTCCTGGGAGGAGGGTCCTCTGCCAAGCAAGGGCAGCTCGACGTTGCCCTGGTGCGTGGTGAGGTCCCTTTTGCCGGTCTGTTGGGGAAGGCGGTGATTTGGCCACTTTATTTCTTAATAAAAAAGGCTTTACCCAGCCAGTGCGAGGGGAGGAAGTTCCTGCTTGAGAGGGGGAAGGTGTGGAAAGCGAGGAGCTGTGAGAGCGCTGCAGTTTAATCTGCTGATCAGCTCTGTTGATCCCGACCCGCGAGGCTGGCTTAGAAGGTGAGCCACGGTGGGGCTGCTCGGCAGCAGAGCCAGAAATCCCATCTTTATCCCAGACAAAGCAGCGAGTGCACGCGCGACATACGTAAAGCAAATAGAAGGATAAAGGGTCTACGTGCCATTTCTCCGGGCTCCTTTTTTCCAATGGGTGGTTCTAAAATTTTGCTACCCGGTATCTCACTTGCTTAAATTAGTGGGTGACGTGAAAGTCTTGATGTAGCCCTGTAGAGCCGAGTTAGTATGTATATCACATAGTATTGCTCTAGGCACGGCAGGGTCTTTGAAATCAGTAGAACACAGGCACTGCAAAATGTTTATTGACTGCTGACAGTAAGTGACTTGGAGCAGGACAGGATGGACAGTGAGTTGTCAAGGCTGCTCAGGGCAGACAAAAACCCTGGAGGCAGCTCTGGATAAAAGAGAGTGTGATGGCCATCTGCCTTCGAGTACGTGAGGTCTAAAATTGATATTTGGGCTGACATAGATAGAAACGTGCAACCTACAGGGTCTGCAGTGTCTTGAGTTGCAAAGTCGTTGGGCTTAGGGGAGGACCTCAGTCCTCCATAGCGCTAGATTTGGGGTTACTTATGTCATTGTTATGCTCATTTCCTAATGCCAGGAGCTAAGTCCCCCATGAGATATATGTGCAAGCTTCTGGCAGCTGTGGCATTTTATCCTAAGCCCCATGACACGTAAGTACCTTTATCAGCTTGCTCTTGTTACTCCTACCGCTCTAAGAGAGGGACTTGGAGTCTTGCTTACGATTGATGAATGTGTGAATCCTGAACGTATGAATCGGCTCAGATGCCAGTCAGCGATCAAGGTTGGTTAGACCTGCACTGATCCAAGGTCTACACGTCACTTCTGAGGCTCTGGAGGTGCTGGAGATGCTCAAAGAGGGAGGCAGTGGAAGGGTTGTAAGGGTGGCTTGCTGAGAAATTGGTTCAAGGTAACCAGACAAATGTCCTGGCTCCTGCTGTGCAGGCTCAGCCGTTACCAGCAGTGGGACCAGACCTCAGAATTTCAGCCCAAATTTCTCCTGGGTTTGAGGCGTTAGGGTTGGTGCACAGAAGCTTTGTGTTTAGGCTCCTCTTTGCAAGTTGAGAGATGTGGGGCAGGTGGGGGTGAAAGAGGCAAGAGCCCCATTGAGCTGCCATAATAACCACTGCTGAAGTGTCTGGTTATCAAATCCGGAGAGATCCAAGGTGGAGAGGGTACAGCAGAGGGCTGCAAAGATGATGAGGGGCCTGGAGCATCTCCCTTACGAGGAGAGGCTGAGGGAC
>JAOXJK010000051.1:4760022-4770025 GCA_025774025.1 Xenus cinereus
GAGCCCTGGAAGAGGCTGCCCAGAGAGGTGGTGGAGTCTCCTTCTCTGGAGACATTCAAACCCCACCTGGACATGTTCCTGTGGACCTGCTTTGGCAGGGGGGTTGGACTAGATGATCTCCAGAGGTCCCTTCCAACCCCATGTGATTCTGATTCTGTGAGCTCATCCTGGGTCATCATGTCTGCAGGGAAACATAGGGCCATGGGGGGCTGTGGGGCAGCGTAGACAGCTGTGCTGTGAGTGAAGAGAAATACTGAGGGAATGGGAAAAACTTGGGCTGGGCAAGCAGGCTGGGCTGCTCAGTCAGCTTGGACATGGGCATGGTCGTTTTACGCCATTGGCAGTTCAATGAAAGGCCATGGAAGCCCTTCATGGAAACCCATCGACAGCCAGAGGATTAAGTTTCCAGGATTAGATGGTCGGGAAATCACCGAGAGTAGATTTGGGCTTTCCTTCATACTCAGTTTTCCTTACACAGGGACAAAAATATAAAATAAAAACATCTCGGTCAGCTGTAGGTGAGGGATGCCTCCGTGTTACCTGGGTCCCCCCGTGGCTGTCTCCTGCCACCCGTGCCACCCGTCCCCAGAGAGGACGCTGAGCCACTCGGGTTCGCAGGAGGTGCTTCTCCCCGGCTGTTTGTTGGTTGAAAGAGCCACCTTGCACTTTACATGCCACCTCCAAAATTGGATCTTGCTACTATGAAGCTCCAGCCGAAGTCAAGCAGATGGCACTGAAGAGGTGTTTTGAGAAACCACATTTCCATCAGCATGTGGGGTGGTGTTTCCACAAGGGCCATTTTTTTTAACTCAGCTGCAGTTTGCAAAGCAGTTACTGTTTTGGCGCTTGGATTAGAGGGCAGGGGAAGCTTCAGGTGATGAAATGCAGCTGTTTAACGTGTGGCACATACAAGTGGGGTACCAAAAGCCAGAGGAGACTGAGGGGTACCTACGTCTGCCCGGTATTCTGGGATGAATTGCCATGGCAGGCAGCAGGACACGTTTGCAGGTATTAAGCCCTGCCTGCCCTGCAGCAGGGACCATGTTAGGAGCAATCTGTTTTGAAGCGACTGATTATCTTTTTTTTCTACAAATACAGAAGAGATAGCAGCAGCCCTGCGCAAAGCACATTGCGTGATGGAGACCTCGCTGGTGCCCTCAGCTGCTGTGAAGCTCTGAACCAGCTTCGCCTGTGAGGGAATGGGTACCCTGGAGCTGGTGGGCTCATCCTGGTGTTTGGAGTTGAACGTCAAAACCAGTGTCTTGTGCAGATGTGAAAGCTCCCCACTGCAGTCCAGACCTGGCCAGGTTTGTGGTGGTCCCCTGCTATGTCAAGCAGTGAGGATCACCGAAACATAGAGTGGTTTGGGTTGGAAGGGACCTTAAAGACCATCTAGTTCCCACCCCCCTGCCATGGGCAGGGATGTCTCCCACTAGACCAGGTTGCTCAAAACCTGGCCTTGAACACTTCCAGGGATGGGGCAGCTTCTCTGGGCAACCTGGGCCAGTGTCTCACCGCCCTCATAGTGAAAAATTTCTTCCTGGTATCTAATCTAAATCTACTGTCTTCTAGTTTGAAGCCATTACCCCTCATCCTGTCACTACATGCCCTTTTAAAAAGCCCTTCTCCAGCCCTGGAGGAAGGTCTCAGCTTGTGCGATAGCTTGGCCCATCGGAGGAGGCTGTGTCTTTCTTGGGCCACCCTTGAGAGCCAAGTGTCCCCTTTAGAGGACCGGCTGGTCCCAACACACGTGGGCAGCGCCGTTCCCTCTGCATCTCAGTGCTTCCCGCTGAGAAGCAGTGGAAGAAGGAGAAACCTGGTGCTGCTGCTCTGGGAGAGGTGGCCGGTGTGAAAGGGTGCCTTGTGGGTCTCCGGAGCGGAGATTTAATTTTAGTTATGAATTCTGCAGTGTTTGAATAGGCAGTGATGTGAAACAGAAGCACAGTGGGGGTGTTAAAGGGTGGTAATAACATGGCTGTCATGAACTAGTGTTATTGGGAACAGACTGTGCTGCCTTCTTTTAGCTGCAAATAAATGTGCACTTTGCAGGGAAGCGGAGGAGCCGGGGGCAAAGGGGGGCTGGGCTGTGCTGGGGGGGGGTAAAGGAGCATCCCCGGGGACAGGACGCTGCCCTCCCTGCCCCTGGGGGCTGCAGGCCATGGGCTGCCCCCTCCTTGGCAGGGCATCCTAGGGATTGTCCCCACGCTGGGAGCTGCCGTGTCGGACCTGCCTGCGCTGGGGGTGGCGGAGCAAAGATCCCAGAGAGCCTGGGAAAATGGCAAGTGGTCCTGGGGTAACCAGCAGTATTCCTTTCCTCCTTCATCCTGCTGATGCTCCTTTGAATCCCAGTGCCTTCAGTGTGGGAACAGCTCTGGGGATGTTTTCCTAAGGCACTGTGTGTCCTTCTTTTCTTGGTTTTTTTCTTTCGTTTGTTTTTTTTTTTTAAACATTGTTTTTTTGTCAGGAACATCTCTCCTTAGTCCTTTGGTGCCTTGGGTTTCCATAGGCTGCTCCTCGAACCCACTTCTGGTGTATTTGCTGTCTGATGTTGATCTCTATCTCTGCCAGCCCCTCTGTTGGGCTCAATCCCCCCACCTTCCAGCCTAGACCTGCTCTTGCTGAGGCTTTGACCTTCCTTCAGAAGGCTCCTGAGTCCTGGGAAAGCCCTGCCAGATGCAGCAACATCTTGAAATCTGGTCTGCCACAAGGTTTCCTGTGACCGTGAAATGCAGGTCTTCAAAACTTAGAGCTTCAGACCCTTTTGGACCAAACTCTGTGCTCAGTCCTTTGTGCAAGTGTGAAGCAGGTCCACGATTCCTCCGCTATGGCCAGTTTGCTGGTGTCAGATGGTGGCGATGCCACAGAGAGGGGGAGATGTGTTTTCTAACCAGTCATTTTCCCCAGGTGGGAATTTGAAGGAGCGCGAGCGGCATCTGGAGGAACCGCCCACAGAAACTTCTGGAAGGGTTTGGGATCTCTGGTGCTGATTTAGGACCTCTTATGCTGGTGGTTTTATCCATGGAAGAGGGAAACCTCTCAGTTCTTCCTGAGCTGGAGAAGGGCTGGTGTCTCTGGTGTCTTTTGAACTAGAAGAGGGACAGGGGATGGCATAAGCACAAGCCTTGGTGTAAGGGATATGTTTCCCTTATATATAAAGGGAATATAGGTGTGTAGTCTTCCTCACCTATATGCTATAGTGCGTGTTGTTTCTGGAGATGAATAATATGCTAATTTAACAATTTAGCTTGTTAATCTAATAATCCTGCCTTCTTTACTTAACATCAGACCCATTGTGGAGCTGCAGTAATGGAATTGCAGCTCTCCCAGCTGCGCGGCCCCGATCAGAGCTTGGATTGATACAGAGGATTAGAAATACTTCAGTCCAAAGGTCGGCTTTGTTCGGTCAACACAGAGCGTTAGCTTGGCCCCGTGCAATTAGAGACGTCTGTGCCGGGAGAGGATTTGTGCCTTTCCAAGGGGAAGCTCTGGTTGTTCAGTCCAAACTGAAGCGTTAATAAAAATACCCAGCTGAGGAGAATCTAAAAAAAAAAACAAATCTCCACTCTATTTATTTTTGTTCCTCTTTGAGGTTTTTTTTTTTGAATGTTTTCCAGGGTTTGACTTCTTAAAATGTTGGAAAAGATCACAGATGTGAGGGAGGATTGGCCACAAGTGAAACTTGGGCTTGTCTTGCTCGGTGAAGGTCTTCTGCTCTCTGAAAGCACCCCAAGGGAAAGAGATGTGCTTGAGTGAGGAACCAGCTTTCTGCAGGAGAGCTCAGGAGGACAGAGGAGCAACTCTGGAAACATCACCTGGCCAACAAATGAGATGTCAAGTGACTGGATCCACCTTTTTATCTTTTCCATAGGTTTCTCCATTTCTGGTGTCAGAGCCCTGGAGTTTTCTGGGAGGCTGTGTATATGGGGGGATGCTGTTGGCAGAGAGTGTGGTGAAGCCTGAGGGGAACAGAGGGTGGTTTTGGTAGCCCCAGAAGCGAGTGGAGTTTGCCCCAAGTGGAAGGGAACTGCATTGAGTCAGTCGTGTCCTTTAGTGCCTTGGGGTGGCTCGGAGGCTCTCACAAAGTGAACCCAAGAAATGATGGAGAGGTGGGAGGGTGTGCTGGTGGAGGGAAACTCCCTGCCGTTGTGATTGTGCTGTTTGTCTCAAAAAGGGCAGCACAAGCTCCTGCGGCAAAGGGGGAGGAGGTTTTGCTGCAATTTTTGGCTCAAAGGCAACGAGGTGGTGCCGAGTCCCTGGCCGGGGTGAGGACCTGGTCCTCAGGGTTGTCCTGAGTCTCCATCGGCTTGAAATCCCCCTGCCAGTAGCTGGGATTAAGAGCAGGCAGGAATAATAAGGTTTGTCCCATGATCACTGTGTTTTAATCAAAGAGATATTTCACTCTTTGTTAAAATAAACATTTTTCCCATCCTGTTACAGGATTCGCTTTTTCTCATGCCGACCTGATATTTAGAGTATCTGATGTTTTAATCATCTTCTCAGAGGCATGGATTTATTTCAGATATGTTTGAAGAGATGTGTAAACCAAGCGCAAAGCTAGAGCACATCATTTATGAAAACGGCTTCTTTTTGGTATTGCTGAATTTTCACACTAGGGTAAGCCTGGTTTTCCATCAATAAGTATTTTAGCTCCTTAAACTAGTTGGAGGGGTTTTTTTTTTTAAGACCCTCAAGATTGTTTTCAGTGGGAAACAAAGTACATCAACGTGCCTGTACTCTGTAAAAGCTGAGAACGGATCGCACCGGGTGCTGCAAAATGTTCTTATTTACTGCAGGGTGGTGGTTAGGATGCACGGCTCCTGTTGGAAGTTCCTTCTCCCAGGAAAAATTGCGTGCAGTTTTCGGTGCGTTAGCGCTAAAGCGTTTTCACGCTAAAAAAAATCTTGGACCGAGTCCCTGAATTGCCTTGAACTACAGGAAAACAGGGAGCTGGCAGGAGCTGGACCAGGCACCTGCGTGAAGTTCTGGCTCAGCCCAGGAGAGCTCCGCTGCAGAAAGTCTTGGATGCAGAAACGGAGTCCGGAGGAGATGAGGATCTTCAGTGAACACCTTGACGGTGTGTCTGCAGAAATAGGGCTTGACAAAGAGTTTGTGGTAGCTAGCACGTATCAAAAATGGTATGTTGATGTATCTCTCATCACTCTCTACAACTACTTGAAAGGACATTGTAGAGAGGTTGGTGCTGGTCTCTTCTCACGGGTAGTTAATGACAGAATGAGAGGGAATGGCTTCAAGCTCCAACAGGGTAGGTTTAGACTGAACATTAGGAAACAATTCTTCACAGAAAGAGTGGTTGGGCATTGGAATAGGCTGCCCAGGGAGGTGGTTGAGTCACCATCCCTGGATGTGTTTAAGAGCCATTTAGATGCGGTATTGGGGGATATGGTGTGGGGGAGAACCTTGTAGAGTAGGGTAGATGGTTGGACTCAATGATCCCAAGGGTCACTTCCAACCTAAATGATTCTGTGATTCTGTAATTCTTTAAGATATTTTTCCTGGTTTCCCAGAGATCTTTCTCTCCCTGATTTATTCTGTCATCAAACCCCCAAACCCACAATTTTCCTCATCCACATCTTGTCAATACTTTCAGCGGGCGCCAGGACGTGTCAGGACCAGCAGAGCCAGGCTGACCAGCACACGTCCACCGATTGTCCTGGCAGCTGCAAACCCATGGGCACAAGCTGAGCCTGCCTGGCCCTTGGTGGCACCACAGCACCTGCTCCCTTCTCACTCAGCTGCCGCTTCAAAGGCATCACAGAAATCTAATTACATTTGCAACCACCTTCCCTCTCAAATTTAGCTGATATTAGCCACATGAGTAAGAGGT
Source organism: Xenus cinereus (assembly GCA_025774025.1). Classification (NCBI taxonomy): domain Eukaryota; kingdom Metazoa; phylum Chordata; class Aves; order Charadriiformes; family Scolopacidae; genus Xenus; species Xenus cinereus. The sequence continues at coordinate 4,765,868 of JAOXJK010000051.1, forward strand.
TTGACTTTCTGACAGCACAGTTACATAAGCTTTATTTTCTTAGGAAGCTGAGCTAAATAAATAAATAAAAACCACGTTTGAACAGAGCCATTGCAACATTAGTCACTGTCACATTTTCCAGCTCATCAGCATCAGACATACTATCAGGACAACCATTTACAGAACTAGAGGATTTTGGGGGAAGGAAGAACGTAATTCAGTACTTGTTTGCTCACATGCTATCTGGCATCTTGCTGGCCATTCCATTCCCAGCCAACTCCCCCTAACTCCTTCCTCTTCTCCCTTTTTTCCTATTTTCAAGCAATCTTGTATTGCTCGTCACTTTCGTTATCATCCTTCTCAATCATGTTCAAAGCACCAGTCCAGCCTAAACCACAACAGACACCCAACTGACTCTTCAAACATTTCTATCAGGAAGTCTTCCTGCATCTAAATCAATGTTATTTCCCCTACTCTTTATGTCTCAGACTTATGGAAACCTCACAATAGGGGACTGTGTCTTTCCAGGGTTGTAGGAAGCATCAACTACAATCTTAGCATATAACAAATGCATTAGAATAGTTCTGCTATTCCTCCAGCAATGATCCATTCAAAATTTCTTATATACATGGAAACCAAATGTATATTTCTGTAAAGAGAATCCACAATTCTTTTCTGGAGCAGATCTGATCAAAAAAACACCTAGCAAGGTTTGTATTCATGTCCCAGTTAGTTTCTCACAAGATTTCCAACTGTACATGACATGCAATTCTTAAACGTGCTACTTGATTTGGTATTTTCACATCTAAAAATTATCTTTATCTGAGCGTTATAATGTGAATCATCTTTCTGACTCATTGCTAGCAAGTTACCAGTATCTGGGGAGTTTGGGTGGGTTTTTTTTGTCCACAGGGAGAATATTTTTTACATGAGTACATTTCTACAGTTGTTAGATACAACAAATGTGGAGTACAGATTTACCAGATTTTGGTAAATGCCACGTATAGCCAACATATGGGAATACTCAAAATGTCCAACATAAAAAAGTAGTTTGAAAATACAGAATAAATTATGTTGATGAATATTAGGGAAGGAGAGCAATCACTTCCCAGAAATACGTATCATAATTGCTGCATAACAGTTCAGAGAAGTTTTAATAGCTGGATCCGTTAGGACATCTTACACTCCTGTGCTTGAGATGATTATGTTTTCTCTATAAAATAGGTGGGAAAGGTTTGAGTGAAGTACAGAAAAAGTGAAATGGTTTCTTTTTCCCACCCATAACAAGTTTCATGCTTTGATGTGAGCAGCTCCATCGTAACAGCATAAAAATACACGCACTGGCACATTATACTTATCGAAATCTGTGGTGCAAAACATGCAATGCAGTCCAGCTCTGCAGATGTGGCAAGTCTTTGGTTGCACGAAATATGGAAGCGCAGCATGAGCCAATCATTTTTAAATACATCTCAGTTCTACACACCACCTCCTGAAACTCTAAATGCTGAACTTGAGATGCTGTGCAGGTTTAATACTTCTGCTACAAGTAAGTTCAACTGCCAGAACCACCAATGCTCATTTTGTAAAGTGCACTTTCCACAAAACAATAGGTATACATTATTTAAAGTACTCATATCCAAAAGAAAAAAAATTAACAGGTTGCCAGCAACTACTGACAATGTTACTTAGTAACTAGTTTAAAAGCTGCAACTAGTGGATAGTCACCACAGGGAAGAAACACTGCAGAAATGCTCCATTAAAGCAGCCTGAAAACAAAAGATCTTAGTACAGATGGACCTTGCAGCTCACCATTAACTGAACTAGACCAAAAACAAGTTTGTCAAAACCTCAAAATCGACTAAAAATATATTTTTCCTCTAGTACAAAAAATACTAGGACTGAGCTGAAGAAAAATTATTTAAATTAAAATAAAATATACAGCAGCTATTATGTGTAGAAGTGAGATGGAAGGATATGAAATGAAATTTTATGCTTTAAATGGAAATTTAATTTAAATTGAAGAGTCAGACATTCCTGTTCCTTTCAGCTATGTAGCAATCATGTAAAATTTATTTTTATATTACTTCCTCTTTCCTGTATTCCTCTGCGGCTTAGTTTCATTCAAATGTAGTGGGGTTTGGTTTGGTTTATTTTTAATTTCAAAGAGCTTTTTGTAAATAACTACATTGAATATTTCTGTAGATTTCCTTCTTTTACAATGTACATTGCAGTCACTTTTGTTCAAATACAATAGAAGAAGGATGCTTTTCAGAAGGGGTTTCACTCAATTCTTCCCTTGCTTACAGAGCTAGTGTAAAAACGGCCAATTTGCTTTTCTGGCAATTTAAAATTACTTAAAATATTACAAGCCTGCACTCTCTTCCACCCTGATTTTCTTTTCTTTTTGTCCCTCTTTACTCCCCTATGAATAGCTACCATAACTTATAACTGAAATTACATTATGCTTTGCAAATATTAGCTTTTAAAATAACTTGTTCAGTAAGCACTCTACTCTGAAAATCTGATATAAAATCACATCAGGATGAAATTAATAATACACTATTTAACCATTAGTGCACAAGTTCTGACACAGCACTTAAACTTACCCACTTCCAACTTCATAAATAAACAAAAATAAAAAGCCATAAAAGTTAGATACAATTTAGATGACATGAAAGACAATTTAAACTAGGAATTTTACCCTGCTCTGTGAAGAGAACCATGAAATCTGCATCAGAGTTCAGTTTCCTTGCTTTAACCCCTTGTTGTGTGGACCAGCTGAGTATAAGTGGGTGGCTCCCCCAAAGCTGTAGGAGCAGTTTGGACTTGGGTAATAAGCTAACTTCAATTCAACTTGTGCAAACTTGTTTGTATTAGTGTATTTTTTAAAGCATCTCAGTGCCATGCCTACATGCGGTAGTCACCAAAAACGAACACTAAACAGCAAAAATTACAAGTCTGTGGCAATATTTGGTAAAGGAAAATTTGTGCTTTTTAGGCTGTTTTGCCTCCAGGGGAGTTTCATATAGTTTCTCTGGCACTCAAAGCAAAGGAGGGCTAGCAAACACTGCTACAGAACCATAACCTCAGGCAGTAGTAAGAGTGCTGTCATAAAAAGTAGTGGAAAAAAGGCTGACTAAACAAACTCAATTTTGGCACTTTCCGAAGTGACAGGCTTTACGATCCCAAAGTAATATTAGATGACAAAAAAAAACTCACACCAAAAAGCATAATACACCTAAAGGTACAATACCAAAAAACCCAAACAAACCAAAAAAATCTCTCCAAAACAAGAAAATAACCCCAAACAACAAAAAAACTAAATGGGGGGGGAACACAACCACAAAAAAACCCACCCCTTTTGTCCACAAAAGGACAAAAAGAGCTTATGCCAAACACATGCAAAAATGCTAAAAATAGTTTTGCACATTCTTTCATGTAGCGTGTAGTCAACTCATGCCAAAACCACCGAAAGTATACTCAATGCTAAGACATGCTAAAACCATGACACAGGGAAAATAACATGTAAAAGCATGCAATAGATGTATGTCAAAAAATGCAAAACAAACACTGGATGTGCAACAGCAAAAACATGAAAAAATATTCACTAGATGCATGTTCAAAGCCACTAAAATTGCTACACACAGAAAACCTGCAAAAAACAGCCCTAGATGCATGCCAAAACATACCAAACACTGGCTGGATGCTAAAATGTGCACAGCACATGGAAAAAAGTGCAAAAACATGCATGGCAATAAACATGGCAAACAGGCACAGTGCATGAAAAACACATGCAAATGGACACAAAAGCATGCGCTACATGCACGCCAAAAAACGCCAAGCATACTGAACAGTAAAATCACTAAAACAATATGGAAAGACAAAAAAAAAAAAAAAACCACTCACACAAAAAAGCACAGGGTAGCAGGATGTGAAAACAACAAAAAAAAGCCAAACTCGCTGGGTGCTAAACACACTTAAAAGCACATCATAGATGCACACCAAAAAAATGCCGGAAGTGTGCTGTACATTTTAAAATGCAAAAATGCACCAAAACATCTTAGAAACACTATCTGAAAGGAAAACAACACTGCAGCAACACCTCAGAAATGGAAAAAAAACCATTCAAAAAATAGGTGCAAAATCACCACGATAGGAGGATGTAAGCCCGAATTTGGT
>JAOXJK010000051.1:4794324-4807363 GCA_025774025.1 Xenus cinereus
GATGCAGTCCTGAGTGATGTGCTCTGGGCAATCCTGCTTAGCAGGGGAGTTGGACTAGATGATCTCTAGAGGTCCCTCTCAACTCGGTCAAATCCGTGAAGCCGTATCTAAAGCTCGCTGTATCTCTGTTCATGGGCGTGCTGAGAGGTCACTTCACAAGGTGATGCTTAAAAAGGACTTTGAGACCCTTTGGTTTGGAGCTAGGCAGCTGCTTTCTAACAGTTGGGCGCTGCAATGTACTAGTGCAACAGCCCACCATCATGGTCCCACTTGGGGTGCAGTTACCAATCGCACCGAGAAATTTTTAAGAGATGAAGGATTTTAAAGTAGGCAAGCGATGCCTTGGTTTTGCAGCTCTTTAAGTGCATCAGTCAACTTTTGAACTGATGGCTTTCCAGAGAGCGGCTCTCCAGTTGGAGTTCGGGCTCCGGGTTACATAAATTGTTAATGATAAGGACATGTAGGAATAGTTTAATCTGCAATTACTTAATTCCCTTTGATTAACCAATTACAACGGGCGTTTCCTCAGCTCTGCTGATGGCAGCGCTTCGTAGCAGTAGCTTCGTGCTAGATGTTCTCGCCGCTTCTCCGATGGCAGCCGCCTGCCTCTGACGATGCAACGCTCTAATTAATCACAGCTTTTGATTATTATTATTTTTTAAAAAGGACTGAGTTCTTCTGCTCCCTCCCCTCAGAAAGCCCTGAGGTTTTTCCTCTTTCCAGAATAACTAGGGCACTTAATATGCCGTTGCCTGATGCACAAGCTCCGGGACCAGAATCCCTCTATTGTCCCCAAGGATCAAAGGCTCGTAGCGAGCCGGGCGCTCAGCGTCTCTGAAGTTGGCATTGACCGTTTTCCCTTGGCTGGGGGTATCAAACAGAAGGCTGGGTGCTGCCAACACGCTCCCTGCAGGGAGTTTTCGGAGCCCGTGGTGACGGGAGGGGAGGGAGCCCCTGGACGTGAGTCCGTACCCAGGGTCACATCCCTGCACCTGATGCTCTGGCTTTGAAGTGGCGGTGGGGAAAATGTAAATGACAATGATTTCTTTTTAAAAGGGATGCAAATCAGATGCTCTCAGGTTTAGCCGACTGGCTTAAAATGGGGAATACAAAAGATGAGATTTACAGGGTGAAAAATGGCATCCTCGTGAGCTTAATCTGTTGGACAAAAAGCCTCTGATCTCACTGTTTTCCTAGCCAGAAAGAGATGCCTGTGTAATCTATGGAAGGAGGCAGTAAATACCTCCTCAGAAAAATAAACCACTTTAAAAAAGAACAAATAGAAACCCCACATTGTTGAAGTTATTTATTGGTTTTTCCCCCAGCCGGTCTTCCTTTTTTCTTTAGAGATATCTGGTCAATAAGCTTAAAATCAAAAGGGGAAAAAAAAAAAAGGAAGCTTGCTTTCCTTCCTAAGTCAAGACAATACAAATATATTAGCGTGGCGTCTTTTTGCTGCGTGGACTGAAAAGCTTTACAGACTCAAAAATAAAAACCACACACACAAAAAAAAACCCCAAAACCCAACCCTGAATTCCGGATCATTATAAAACGTGTGCTTCCTGCTGAGTTTTCTGCTTTCTCTGGGAGACTTAGAGAGGTGATAATCCCTTTCTGCATTGCTCCAGCTTTAAGATCACTTGGCATCCTGTGTATAATACTGGGCACCTCAATATGGAAAGACACACTAGGAATTTGGAAGGAGTTCAGCGGCAACCCAAAGGGAAGGGGTCATGCGTGCTGAATCATGTGGAAAGACTGCGATAATTAAGTATGCGGCAGAAATCCCAGCAGACCAGAAACAAAGAACGGATGAGACTGTCCTGAGAAAGGGCTGGAAATGAGATTTGAGAGAGAATTTTTAAGCAGGTACAAAGATTTATTGCAAGGGCGGCATTTCTTAAGGGAGATCCTGAGTTTAAAAAAAAAAAAAAAAAAAACAAAAAAAAAAAGAGGAAATGTGCCTTGACATTGAAAATCTAAGTGGTCTTTCCTGGATGGTGTATGTGAGAAGGTGCTTGTGGTCCCTAGAGGCTGTCTGTAGCTCTGGCTGAGCTTTTGGGCCTCTGTGCTGGGAATAAGGACCTTTCTGGGATTTACTCACTAAATGGCAGGTTTAGAGGCTTGAGGCAGTTTGGAAAGGGCAGCTCTTAAAACCGAGAGGAGAAACGAAGAGGGGCTGCAGGGACACGGCAGAGAGCAAGACACAAGAGCTGGAGGCGCACGTGGAAGGGTGGAAGGCAGAATCCATCCCTTCCACCCTGAGATGTACCTATTTGCAACGTGTTTATTGGTTTTGATCTGCTAACTGGAGGTTAGGTGGTCTCCAGCAAGCATCGGGCTTGTTCTGGTCCCTTGTGCACCTGCACCTTCTGCCCTTGTCCTCCCATCTCAGGTAGAAGAGGCGTCCCAGAGATGTGCTTGAGATGAAGGCACCAATAGTCCAGGTCCTGTTCCTGATGTATTGGGTGCCGGGTTGTGAATCATTAGCAGCCCTGTACACGGTGTCCAGACTAATGAAATAGCCACCGTCTGCCAAAAAGAAGTGCTGTTAGGGAAGGTGCTGGTTTTCTCTCGCCAGGCACGTACTGTCTCTGCCTCCCTGTCTGGTCCAGGATGGCAGGGCCATCCTCTGGGGCTCCTTATCAGATGTTGGGGGTGCAGACACAGCTCATCACTGGTGGTGGGGTGGGGAGCAGGCACTGGAGGGGAGCTCAGTGCTGTTTTCTGGCAGGGAGCTGGGGTTACAGATATCCCTGTTGGTAAAGGAGAAGATTGGAGGAAAAGCGATACAAGTAGGAAACCAAAGGAGTTTCCCAAATAGGTACATGCTCCGTGCTCTGATCGTTCAGGAGATTCAACCTGGGTTGAGTCCATGTGGATTGAGCAGGGCTTGGGAACAGGGTAAATAAAAGTGCCCATTTCTCCTTTCACTTGCAAAACACCACTTTTCAAGCTTCCGTTTAATGAGCAGTCCGTAATAAAAGGGTCTCCTGAGGTATCTCAAGATACTTCATGTTTTTAATCTATTCCAGGCAGCCTGTTTCCTGTGGAGCTGTAGCAAATCCATGGATGTACCACCCAGCTTTAAGTGGGGAACTGGCAGCCAGGATTACTTCTTACCCCAGCCGTAAAGCCAGTGATTAGTTTGTCACCAGTTCACCTGGGAGCCAGGAGTTTGTTCATTAGTGCGCAGGGCTCATTAAGGTGGCCCCACCAGGGGATCTTCAGGTCACCAGCATCTCCCCAGGCACAGCTACTGGGAGCAGTGCCCCAGCGAGGTGGCCGTGTCCCACACCAAAAATGCCTTGAAGGTTTTGAAATAAATCCTGGGATAAACAGTGGGGTTGGGAGCCTCCTCTAAAGCCCTGACACACGGCAGGAGGAGGGGACGAGCTCCTCAGGTGTGGGTCCAGAAGGCTTGCAGGGGACACAGAGCTCACAGGGCTGAGCTCCCCGGGCTGGGGAGACCGAGATGGTTCCCAGTTCATCCAACGTGACGATGCTCCCCTGCATCACGTATGTCCCTCTGCTTTCTTTTACAGAGCGACTTGTGGTCTTTGGGGATAACGGCCATCGAGATGGCAGAAGGCGCTCCCCGTAAGTAGATGCATCGCTCTGCTTTTAATTAACCCTGGGGTTGTAACGAGCCGGGGTTTGCTGAGCACCACCCGGCGCTCGGTTCTGTGCAAGAAACACCATGCAAAAGCTTTTCCCGTGCAAAGGTTTTCCCAAACAACCTGGGTTCACTGAGATGGAGCTCGCAGGGACTGTGGGGACAAAGCCACCAGGGCAGCGTCGCCCAGGGGACAGGGTGGGCAGTGAGCGAGGGGACACGACCCTACGTGACTCCTGATGTGTCACTCGGGTGCTCTGGGACTCAGTTTCCTCAAATGAAAACACAGATGAAGATAGGGAGGGAGGACTGGAAGATGGTACAATGCTGTTCCTCAGCCCTGCTCAGTATTTACTGATGGATTTACAAATGTGAGTAAATAAAGCAGAGGGTGGTGGCACGTGGTGCAGCTGTGCCATTGCTGTCAGCACCTGGCAGGGTGCTGGGGACACGCACGCCGCTTGGCTGGGGACATCAGCTCTCATCCCAGCTCCAGGCTGGGTCTGCAGGGGGTTGTCTCTGCAAATCCTCCTGCCGTGTGGGTCTTGTGGCTTCAGAGGAAACCTGCCTCCCCCCGTTTGTGCGTGGAGCCTGTCTTTAGGAAACCTGGGGGGCGGGAGGGGGGATGTCAGTGAGATGCTGTGCTGTGTTTAATGCCTCTCCTTGCACATTGCAGCTCTCTGTGACATGCATCCCATGAGAGCCCTCTTCCTCATCCCCCGCAACCCGGCCCCGAGGTTGAAATCGAAGAAGTGGTGAGTCTCTTCCTCAGTCTTCAAACGGCTGTAAAAACATCTCTGGAGCAACTTATTTCTGCAGCCCGGGCACGCTGGGGATTAGGTGTTTATATTTATATAGCTCTGGGGGCCAGGGATGGTCTCTGGCATCGCTCCGGTGAGTGCAGGTTTGGATCCTGATCTGCTACGGAGAGGTGATTTGGTGTGAAGGAGTCGTGCGCCGTGGGATGGAGAGCTTCCCAGGCAGGCAGGGAGGGGAATGCTCTCTGATGCTGCCCTTTCTGGGTGCGCAGTCGGCTTTTCCGAGGCGGTTCGTGCAGCCTGAAGCCAGATGACACTTCGCTTGGCTCCCGTTTCTTTCCAGTCAGGTTCCGTTTTCAAGTGGAAACATGTATCCAGGCCAAAAAAAAAAAAAAAAAAAAAAAAAAAGGATAGTTTATCTTGAAGGCTCAGGAATGCGGAGATTTGCACTTAGTTTGGGCTTTATTTTAAAATTTTGCAGGAAAAAATACATCACTGTTTTGAAAAAAAAGCATGGCACGCCAATAAAAACCCGTAGGAAAAATATTGCCGAAGCCCAGCAGATGTTGTTTTGTTACTGTATGTTCTGTACCGATGGAGCTAGAGTCCTTAAAAACACTCCTCTTTGGTTTGTGCTGTTTGCCTGCTCCAGGTTCAGCAGTGGTTTGGTCAGGAAAGATCTGCCAGATGTTAGAGAGACACCACTGCCCCTTGGTCCTAGATAGGCTGAGCTCGTGGAGGGAAGGTTTGCCTTATTCCTTGAAATTATGCTCGTTGTCCTTTTGAAGATGGAAATAAAAAAATAAGAGTAATTGCTAGGTATCGAAAACACTTTGTGCCAAAGCAGCAGGTATTTTCTTGCTGGAAGAGGAGCAAGACGGGGCTTGGAGTGCTCTGCATCAGATGCATGGAGTTGGGTTTTAGGGCCAGCCCCCTAAAAACTCACCCAGGCTTTGGCAGGAGGCATGTTAATTCTGTCGGTCCGATCACCAGCTGCTCCAATACCAAACCAGGAGGAGGTGGACCTTTCCTGGCTGGCTCTTCAGAGGGTGTCAAAGATGCTCGTTCTCCTTGTGCAGCCTTTTGAGGATACCGTTAGTCAGCTGAGAACATAGTTTATATGCTTGTGTTCTACCAGGTCACCAGTCTCCTACTTCATTGTACTCTCACTGCTACAGCACAAAATGGATTGTAAGAATTCAGAGTTTATCTTTCATAAAAAAGTGCTGTTTATTCAGCACAGGTTTCCTCATCCTCCAGGCAAAGGGAGCTGAGGAAAGCAGGTTTTGAGCAGAACATATCCCCATTTCCTTAAGGTAAAAAGGAGCTGGGGTGGAGGTTGTATTTCCTTCCCTGCTCTGAGATACTGGGATCTGCTGTGTGAGAGCCAGGGTGTTGCTTGGCATCACCTTCCTGTCTCAGGTTTGCACATCTCACGGTGATAAACCATGTTGGTGTCTGCCTGTGGTCACCTGGTCTCTCCAGGGCTGCTCTGTCCACGCCAGAGGTGGGATCCCAGGTCCTTCGAGCGAGGGATTGCTTTAAAAGTCATAGTTCAATGAAACTCCAGCTTCGAACCCCTCCCAAGGGTGGTGTTTACCCGGCCTCTGCTACCCCTCCATGAGCAAGCAGAGCTCAAACCTATATCCATCTTCCAAGCTTTCATTGCAATAAGAAACTCCAAAGGACCTAGATGAAACTCCAAGCTAGTACGACTGCACTAGTTCCTTAAGACCAATGTTTTTCAGCATTTTCAGTGGGACACTGGGCAAACTTGCTGTCCTAGGCTTATTTCTCAGCTGGAGGTTTTGCACCTGGCCAGAATAGGTCGTGGAGCTCTGCAAGCCCAACCCAAGAAGGCTGGTTATGTTTGACCAGGCTTTCCCAGTGGCTTTCTGGCAGCCAATGGTTTTCACAAGAGAAAAAGAAAATGAAGAAAGGTCCAGTCTGAACCTTGAGTTCATCCCTGCTTCTGTGTGCAGCAGCACGTGAAAGTACACCAAGTGGGCAGACCATCTTTATCCCTATATGATAAGTCATGGAGTGACTCCAGCGCCTCTGAGGGAAAGTCAGGGAAATCTGGGGGAAAGCAGGCACAGGAGCTGCCCGAACTGAAAATCCCGGAGTGGAAACAAATACTTCTGTTACCTACTAAATCCTTTTAAAATAGTGCCGTGTTCCTATGAAATTGAAGAGTCTTTGGTATCGTTTTCTTTCCCAACTAAAACCATCCAGCAGTGAAGCTTTATTTTCTTCTTCCTGCCTTTTGCAGGTAAAATGAACTTGAACTTTAGTGATGTCATTCCCATACACACTCCCTAGCCCTGCCTTAAGAGATGACAAAACCTCTTTGTTAATGAGGTGGTATTTGCACTGCGATACCACTTTCCATCCGAGCAGCTGCAAAGACTTTGCAAACATTTATTTAAGCTTTGCAAACCCCGGGAGGTGGAGGAGCGCGTGGTTCATGAAGATGGGCTGACCCGCGCCCGGGGAAGAGGCTGAGACGTGTGATGGTGTCCTCCTGGATCAGAGCCAGGGAGAAAGCCCTTGTCTTCTGCTCCAGCCCTGGTGAGGGCTGAACTGTGCCACTGGATGGGCTTGCTTTTTTGGAGAGGAATATTTGAGGAAAACCAGAGGCGTGAGCTGATCCCCATCCAGAGCTGCTCAGCCAGCTCAAGCATGCAAAGGTGTCTTAGGACATCGCAGGACACTGGGACCCCCATCCCCAGCCATCGCTTACTGGACCATAACATTTTAGCTGCTTCACCTCAACTGTGTGCTCTGGACCATGTATCCAGGACCTGAGTCTCTCCAGCTTCACACCAACACGGGAGAATCATATTTTAGAAGCAGATTTCTTTGGCACATCACATGGATTGTCCCCTCTGGAATACACCGTGACACGGGGTTTCTTGAGGCAAGGTGGGGAAGGAAGATTTGCTTGTTAATAAAGCTGAAGGGAGGATTTAATTGGATCCAGTAGTGTATTTTATTTTTGCATCTCAATTTGTATGGATTAGCACTTAAAAGATAAATCAGTTTTAGTCTGACAGCTTAAAAGTAAAATCCCTGAAAGCTTATTGTTTTACTTCTAATGCAATTCTGTAGTATCTGTTGGCTTCTGACATTAATTTACACTCATTTTCCTATTTGCTAAAGCAACATAGAATATAGTGGCCTGTCAACATCCCTCTGTCTTGTAAATCCCTGTTCTCTTGGGTTCATAATATGGTGAAATTAGTTCCAGGAAAACTTTTGATACACAACACTTGAGACTAAGAGAAATTTGTTTATTAAAGATTTGGCTGAAATTGCTTTAGCTGAGATTGAATTTAACTGTTTACTGTGAGGAGGGTCTGGGCTCCGCCACCCACAGCCATGTTCCCACCTCTGCCCAAGCCATGATGCCTGAAGAGCATGTCCCATTCACCTGGGTCCATGATCAGGGGGGGACTGGGGAATGGTGGCCCCCAGGACCTGGTGGGTCAGTAATGCTGCTGGATCTCCCTGAGAGAGCAGGGAAGGGCTCTAGGCAGCGAGCAGCACCCAGAGGTTGTCTGAGCTTTAACAAGCCATGTAATGTTGGGGGGTTACATCTAGAAAAACCCATCAACCTAGCTTGTCCCGCTCATCTTCAGAAAATTACATCTCTTGAAACACTGCCCAGAGCCACAAAATATGAGAAACAATCCATTAAGGAATTGCATTTGTATCTGTATATTGCATTTATATCTGCATTTCTATTTTCACTTTCTCAGGGTAAAGGGAAGGGAGGAGGAACACTTCCTAGCATTTTCTTGGTTGCCATTGATGACCTCTGGCTTTGGTGATTCCCCAGTCATAGTGATGGTTCCCAAGTTTCTCCAGAGTCAGCAAAATGAAGGCATAGATAGGAGCATGCATGGGAAGAGTAGGAGAGGATAAAGTGAGAGAGGACACATGTGATGGTGCTGCTTTGAGACCGTGCTAAGCATCAACTGAGAAGTCAATGTGAATCCGCTTGGAAGGCTGCATCCGAGCAAAAACTGTGCAGCAGCCAAAAGATCTCAAATACCCACACTTTTCTCACTTTCTAATATAAGAATCGATGTAGTTACCTGTTTTTTCAATACCTTCCTTTTGTGTCCTGGACCAGGTCTAAAAAGTTTCAGTCCTTCATTGAGAGCTGCCTAGTGAAGAACCACAGCCAGAGACCAACCACGGAGCAGCTGATGAAGCACCCCTTCATCCGAGACCAGCCCAACGAAAGGCAGGTCCGCATCCAGCTCAAGGACCACATCGACAGGACTAAAAAGAAGCGAGGCGAGAAAGGTAAGTGGAGGATCTGGGCAATCCTTGACCTCTTGTCATGTGCTTCGAGATCCCCGGGGTAGACCACGGGGCATCCGTGTGGCCAAAACGTATAGGTAGAAGAAGGAAGGCAAAGAGGACAGGGTTGCTCGTGGTCTCGGTACCAGTTTCCCTTACTCAGATGGCCAAGTTTGTTCGCAAACAGGTTGAGTTAAATAAGTGTGGTACTTCTGTGTGATCATGCTTCTTATGGTTTTGAGATCAGATTATTTTGATTTGATTCCTCTCAGTCATTGAAACGAAAATAAATACCCATAACAGTATACCCATATGAAGCCTACAGGTGATTGCCATTAGAGCTAAGCAATATTTTTTAATCTTTATTTTTTCCTGTTGAAAAAATGGTGTCTTTTTTTGGTCCAGGTGGCAATTTCCACATGGAACATTTAAGCTTTGATTCATTAAAATGTGTGTATAAAATTTACATCTGCATATATACGTTCTGGCGGGTGGGAGGGAGAAGCTGCTAAGCTGAATTTTCCCCCAGCTCTCGTATTTCATGCCAAGTCTGTTGATCTACGTGACATTCACGCTGCACCAGCGACGAGCAGAGTTGTGCAAACGAGCATCTAGATAAGACCCTTGCCCCAAAGCGATTCCGTTGACGAGGAATAACCTATTAAACTGAGTGTTTTTAGTGAACTCTCCAGGCCCTATCAAAGTCCTCTGAAGGGAAGATCAGATAGCCAAAGAAACTTAAAGTATTCAGCTGCTTGTGAACTGAATTTTAATTTGCAAGCTCATTTGTAGGATCCAGCAAATTGATATGTCGCTATTTCTCTTCTTATTGGTAGCAGTATTAATTTTTCATGCGTACCTTCCAGCCCCTTGTAATAGATTTCACTACAATCAAAACAATAAAGTGGGATCCCAGTGAAGTATTAAATGTGTTTAGTCTGGCAAATGAAGGTTGGACCCTGGAGATGGAGAGTAATTGGATAAATGCAAGCCTTTCTTTTACTATCATTCCCTTCATCCGATAAAGATGATATCCCAATAGGAATCACAGTATGTAGCACAACACTGCAGCTGGGCTTTTATGTAGATGTCTTCATTGCCTGGAAAATTCATGGATTTGCATAGGAAGAGCGTATGTTTAGGGAGAGAGGAGCTGGTGCCTTCAAAGCCAGAGTTAAATCCCACCTTCCAGCGCCCGTGGCTTCAAGAGCTTGGGGTGCACCTCCTTTTGAAGAACCTTCCCGAAGAAGGGGGATGCTCATTGTGTCATATGGGGATGAGTTCTTATTTTATGGGTCTTTACATTGAGTGTCTTTGGTCGTTGGGGCCGTTGCCTGCTGTGCTGGTGATGCCCGTGGCGCTCTGGATGGGATGCAGCCCGTTCCCAGCCAGCACCCAGGGAGACCACCCGTGCTTCCCTGGCCTCGCAGCACCCCCATAAAAACCAGAAAATGCAGAGAAATCGTGCTGCTTGGGTTTTGTCATGCTAAAAAAAGAGAGTTGTCTGTTCTGCCTTCAGAGCTCTGGGGCTTTCAACTGCTGGAAAAACAAATTTGAGTCCAGCAAAGGGCACTGATGAGCAATTCTTTTCCTAGATGAGACAGAGTACGAGTACAGTGGAAGTGAGGAGGAGGAGGAGGAAAATGACTCTGGAGAGCCCAGGTAAGAATCAGCATTTCATATCTGCCCTTACATCTCTTTAACTCTGTATGAAATCAGCTTGGATTACAGGCTCATGAGAACTAGAAGTGGAAAACGGACAGTTTGAGCACTGAGTGCCGTTGCCTGGCAGAACAGAGGATATTCCCTCTGCTAGACGGGGCGTGTGTATAAACCGATGCCATAGATCACCCTAGACAAAAGCTGGGGAGGAAGACCCGAGTGCCCCATCGCCTGTGGGATCTGCAGCGTGCTGTGGTGCTGTCATGGGAATGGGGGTATTTAGATGTGGAAAAAATGGGAGGTGAAATTAAAGAAGACTTTAAAATGCGGTTCCTTACATCCAGGTGTAACTCCCTATTTCCATGTAACTTTTCACCGTGAAACCTCCCCAGTGCTGCTGCTGCAAGCACGGTGGGGCTGGAACTCTCTTTCTTTGGTGACGTTTTTCAGAGCCGTTGCAATTAGTATTAGGTTATTCCATTATTTCACTGAGATAATGTAGTATTTTAATAGCTGGCAGTGATTCATGCTAGATGCGCTTTGTGAACAGCTAAATATAGTGTGTGCCACTGCAGCACAAGAGGCTTTGGTTAGAAACTTAACGTAAAGGAAACTTTTGGCAAATAAATTACTGGGGAGCCATGCCCTGGCACTTGTGGCCCCCGTCCCGTCCCGTCCCTCCGCCCACTGCTGCCCAAGCTCTGTTGGGATGAGCCACGTTGGGAAACCCACCACCAGAACTTCCCCCTGGCAAAGAGGTGTCAAGGATGCAAGAGGCTGGGGGGATGTTCTCTGATGCTTCTCTCCCGTCCCAGCTCCATCCTAAACCTGCCGGGGGAGTCGACGCTGAGACGGGATTTCCTGCGGCTGCAGCTGGCCAACAAGGAGCGGTCGGAAGCGCTGCGCCGGCAGCAGCTGGAGCAGCAGCAGCGGGAGAACGAGGAGCACAAGCGGCAGTTGCTGGCCGAGCGGCAGAAGCGGATCGAGGAGCAGAAGGAGCAGAGGCGAAGGCTGGAGGAGGTAACTGGCCAGAGCCGAGCAAACGGCTGGTTTCGGGGCGGAACAGCGGGATTTTTCTGGTGGCAGGTCCCACGTGACTGTTCTCAGCCTGGTTTAAGGAGATCACCTTTTCTAACCTCTCTAACCCCAAATGTTTTGTCCCACGGGACAAAACCCTGGCTCCTGCTTCTTGCATACCAGCCTCCAGCCACTCTCCTCACCGTAGTAAGCGTTGCCAGCTCTTGTGAAGGTAACAGAGCTGCTTTGCTATCAATAAACCCTGGAAACATCACACTTAAAAGGATCCCTGGAACTGCTGGGCAGAGGTATCATCCCCGTTATTGGGGTGTCAGCCGTGTTCAGTCGAGGTGGGCAAAAAACTCTTACTGGTCCAGGCATCTGTCAAGCTCATTATCGTTATTTGCTGCTGTAGACTGTTACAGTTGAGAAGAAGCTGAATAGCTCCATTTGCCCAGATCCGTGTATCGCTTGTGTCCCCTTTCATCCCCAATTTCAACTTTAGTCCTTCCAGTCCCTGCCAATTACGATTTCTCTGGCAGGGGAGGGGCAGATGCCTGCCTGACTTGTGCAATGATCCGTGTATGCCCCGAAGCATAAGATTTCATTACCCTTGTCTTAACATACCAGCTACAAATGCGATCGGTCATAAAATTATCCACCCCATTTAAAATCCAGCTGCAGGATTTGACCGGGTGACTTTGGGTGTCCGTGAGATGCGCAGCCTGGTTGCGTTCTCTGGTTTAGCTCTCGGTTCCTGGATAGCAGAAACCCACCAAAGAAGAATAGGGGGGGAGGTTTCTCCATTTTGGGGGAGTTTTGATGTGGGTTTGCTCAAAGAAACCCATTGCCTCGCACTGAACCCATGAATCCCAAGTGTCTCATTGAAGGGTTCATACGTTAAGGGTAATTAAATTAGCTTTCTGAAGAGGTCACTGGTGTGTCTGAAAAAAGGGACTCGAAGTAAATGGGCTATTAGAGCAGCCACCCCCTTAATTTGCATGAGCCAGAGTGTCTCTTGGATATAACCTGATTCTGGGTGTGCTGGGTAATGCCCCCAGGCCAGGGGCGCAGACAGGAAGGAATTTCAGGCAGCTGATGGTGATGATGGTGGTGATGGTAGGGGGCCCCTCTTCGAGGTGGTCCTCTGAGCCCCTCCAGGGGAACAACCAACGGGGGCGACTGGCAGGCAGAGCATTTTTTCAGTCTGGTAAATATATAGGTTGTCAGAGCACAAGAGCGTCGGGCGTTCAATACGTTGTAGGTCAGGCTTTGCTCGCCTCTCCCCCCCCTCCCGTCCCCCCACAAAATCAGGGAGATGCTTTGAGAGAGGAGGGGGCTTGCACGTAGGCGGGGTGCCCCCGTTGCACCCCGAAATCCCCTGCCCCAGCAGATCTGAGGACTGTGGTAAGGAAGCCTGGCTCTGCCTTTGTCCCAGCCTGCTCGCTGCAAGCGGTACAGGGGCAGAACAACGGCAGAATAAAAGCAGACGCCAGATTAGCTGCAATCCTGTAACGAATACAATGCTCCTGCTGTATTAATACGTTCTCTTCACGTCGAAGAAAATCGTTCTCTCCCTTTGCCGCTTCCCAGGCAGGTTTTGAATGGAGGGCTAATCCCCTTGCTAAGCTGGCGAGCTCTGCCCCGAGCTGGGGAGGCTCTGCCTTGCGGGGCC
>JAOXJK010000051.1:4807384-4830189 GCA_025774025.1 Xenus cinereus
GGGCTCTGCCCGTCCCCCCCCGTCCTTTCCCCCGTGGCATTAACAGCTAATGCCACCATAGCCAGGCTTTAAAATCGATGCCGTTGTTTCTGGTGGCTCTAACATCCCCCCCTGGGCTCTTCACCCGTCGCCTTCTTCCCAGCTGCCTTACAATTTCCAGACCTGAATCGAAAGGGAGAGATTTTCTGGGGCAAAGCCGGCAAAGAGGCGTTTTCACTCTCCTGCCGTATCAGAGAACTGGGGAAAGAAGGATTCATCCTCGGCCCTCCCCAGCACGGGTCCAGTGACATGATCCACCATGGGTTTAGCCAGGATTAGGGCAGAGCAAGGAGCTGTTTGCTGGTGGCAGTGGTAGCCCCAGCATCTTCTCAGGTGCCCACCTTCTCCAGAAGGTCCATCTAGTCGGGTTTAGTCTCACCTGCATCTCCAGCCACCGAGTGAAATGAGCTCCCTCCTCACTATTAGACACCGTTTGCGTGGCGAGGAGGAAATGTAGCCGAGTTGCTATGGTGAGGATTAAAGCAGGAGTCCTTGAAGAGGTACAAACCTTCTGTTGCAAACGTGGTGGGTTGTGGCAGCGGTTAGGAGGGATGCTCCCCAGCGTGGCCAGCTGCAAGGTGTCATGTCTCTGCCCTGAGCTGCTGTAGGAGAACCAGAAAAATAGCAGAGAGAGAGATTAGCAAACAGAAAGTTTGGTTGCTGATGCAGGGAGTGGGCTAGAGGAGCTGCAAAAGCAGCTTTTATCATCTTCCCCTTGAGCTTCTTGCTCCTGGAGGAGTCCCAGCGTCCACCCTGGGGAGGGATGCTGCCTCTACCCGGGGACATGGGGAGGGGTTTGTACCCCCAGGCTGTCCCACTGTTTCCAGCACAGCCAGCCAGTGGTGGATGTAGTTTGGTCTTTATGTTCTTCCCATGTATTTGGGGGCAGGAAGCATCCAACGGCCAGAGGGAGATACCAAACGGCAGCTGTCACAGCTGTCCTGGGTTTGGTATCACTGCTGGGAGACACCCAACACATCCCATCTATGTCACTGCAGTTTTGCTCCACTCTTTCTGTGAAGAATTGTTTCCTAATGTCCAGTCTAAACCTACCCTGTTGCAGCTTGAAGCCATTCCCTCTCGTTCTATCGCTAATCACCCGTGAGAAGAGACCAGCACCGACCTCTCTACAATGTCCTTTCCAGTAGTTGTAGAGAGTGATGAGGTCTTCCCTCGGTCTCCTCTTCCTCCAACTAAACAGTCCCAGCTCTCTCAGTCACTCTCCATAAGATTTATGCTCCAGGCCCTTCGCCAGCTTCGTTGCCCTCCTCTGCACTCAGTTACTGAGTCTTGGCTCTGGATTTATTTTGGGTAATGGGGACATGGTTTCTTCCATGCTTCTTTATGGTCTGACTAAGATGGGGTGTGCCTCCAGTAGGCACCACTGTACCAGCAGAGCAGGGGAAAGCTCAGATTACTGAATTTTCAAAATAAACTTGACCTTTAAAACCCAATAGAGCATCCGGGACAAATAAACACTTGGAGCTGGTGGCTTTTGGGGCTCTTAAGTCAGCCTGTTTAGTACTGCTGGGCGTATTACTGTGTTTATAGAGGGAGCTCTGACTCATTGTAAGACGCCGTGAAGGTGGCCAGGCTAAGGGAGGGCAGCACCGAAAGGATTGACTTCGGAGGATGCCAAGCTCAGAAACGCCTGGAGTCAGTTTGTACTGGAGATGCACAGTGAAATAGCTGGAGAAAGGCTGTTACTGGGATAACTGGTCCATTTGTCTGTCAGAGCGGACCTTCAGTAGATTTTCTGGTGGTTTTCCAATCTTGTTTTTAAATAGTGCCGGGGAAAGAGTTCCCACCATTTCTTTTCCCTCGCCCAGCAGAGCTCATAACGAAGGAATCCCATTTCTTCCATCATCTTGATCTTCCTAACCCAGGATTTCTGAACCTCTTGCAAAATACCTCTCATTTTAGGGCCTTTTAGGGGGAAATCCACCATCTCATAGCGTTGCTCAGACAATAATATCAAAAGCATACACAACAAAGTCAAGTGAGGAGGTCTGCTGGTGGTCTCCTGGTGCACCTTCACGCTGCCCCCGAGACCTGCTGCCATCCTTTGCGTGCCTCCTGGCATCTGTCGGCCACTTGAGTCCCCTTTCTCAACAGCTGACCAATTTCCTTCTTTAAGGCTGAATCTTCTTCCAGGCAGCCGGAGAGATTTAGATTTGCAGCTGTCTTTAATTGCGGTGGAAGTAAAAATCCCCGAGCTAGCTCTGAAACCGGGGCCTTCGTGGGAGCAGAGTTGCAGCTTTGTTTCCCCTCGTGCAGAAAGTTGGTCTTGTGAATTCAAAATGTGCACCAGAACTAACTGCAAAAAAAAAAAACCCAAAAAAACCCTGAATTACAGATTTAAATATCAATAGATCAAATAGCACTAGGGGAAATATTTTTGTAATGCAGAAGGATGAATAGGCTTGAATATGTTTTAATTTTTCCCTGTATATACATATATTAGATATATATAGTTCCCTAATAAACCCTCCATTTGTTGCTGGCACAGGATGAGCCTTACTGCACCAGTTTAACCACCAAAACTGCAGCTGAGCTGTAGGAATAACACATCTCCCTGCCAGGAGCATCATTTGGGATCCTGCAGGACAAATCTCTGAGACCCCTTGGCAGCAGTGGGCAGATGCAAGGCAGGGAGGGGTTTGCATAACCTCATTTTTCTGCCTTGTTGTGGATTTTTTTTTTCCTTTGTAGGTATAATATGAAGGTCAGATCTTTACAGGGAACGTACACGGCAAATCTAAGCATCTTGCTGTTTGGATGTGAGGTTTCGTTCGGTGCAATTACAGAGCTGGATGTTCAGGGAATAAAAAATTGCTGCAGCTCCTTTATGTGTTAACCGGCAGAAGACCCGTCTGCTGGAAGCTCTTATAAGGCAAAGCATAAAAAATTCCAGCAATTAATTATAGATAAAGTTAGCCTAGCTAAAATAGTGGTTGGTATTTTCTTCTGAATATGCAGGTGTCGTATAGCTTGGGGGAATATTTTTATTAAGATGACAGCCTCCTCACAGTAATATTGTACGGAGGGGCACTGCAGTGGTCCCGACAGCAGTCCTGGACCCATTTCCAAAGAGAACTGTGTTACAGCAGCTCCCATAGCACAGGCATGTGCTAAGCCTTAGGTCTTTCTAGTTTTTCTTTGGTTAGATATCATGTAGAACTCATAGTTTCTGAAGCACGAGCCTTTTCCTGCATGGAGCATCCCTTCCCTGTGATCCCGACTAAAAGCTCCTGCAGTGGTTCACAGCGTATCAGATCCCTGTTTGCTGTGGTGGGAAGTTCTGACCCAGTTTCTCCACCAGTGGGAAACACCTCTCCGCTCCAGCGCTTGGTGTGTCAGGAAAGATGATGTTCCAGCCGCCGTCACTCTTTCCCTGGTGGCTCAAATAAATGAGCCTGTCACAACAATGCCACCACCTAGAATATTTGTTTTCGTTTGTCACTTGGAATTCCCCTGCCACTTCTTTGCTTGGGTCGTGCTCGTGTTGAGGAGCAGCAGCCAAGGTTTCCAGGAGCCTCTTGCAAGTGTTGGTCCTTCTCTGAGCTCACCAGGTTCATGGTTCTCTGGTGGCTTGTAGTCCTGTGTCTGATCTAGCAAAGTGAGCTTGCTCCTTTGAAGTCCTTGTTTCATGCCAGGCCTCCAAGGGCCTTCCCACCAGAGGTTTTGCCTTCGTGTGTCTTCCCTCATCAATATTTAAAACCTGTCATTTCTTGTGCGGCGCAAATAAGATCCCATTCAGGCTTACAAGCAGCTACATATAGCTTTACCTGCAGAGTTATATAAACGCGGTCCTAATTAATTGGCGCTCTTGCCTTGCATGAATAATAGATCTGGACAGGGTAAATACACACAGTAGTTTCAGGCTTGGAGAAACGTGGGACGTATGCATTTGCAGGGAGGTATGCAGAGGGGAGGGCAGAAAACAGGGAGAGAAGGAGGCAAATAGAGAGAGGAGATCTTTAAATCTCTCCATTTATTTTTTTCCTTGGCTTTCTACATGCACTTTTCACACACGCTTTTCAGCTGCATCTCACTGAGCCGCTTTAAAACGGGGTCCCCATCATCCCCGTGCTGCTCATCACCGGTGGGAGCGGAGGCAGAGGGGAGATGGGGAGGGGGGGACACACACTGCTGGAGGCTTCACCCACCCCTCCGCAGTGCCAGGTCCTCTCCAGATGTTTGCCAGCTGCCGGCGCGTGGCCGTACAGCTGAGCGTGCCAGGAGGCTGTGCAGAGTTTAGCTGAAGGTGCTCGTAATGCGACCGTGACAAATGACTCGCTGATAATGTGACCTGACAAAAACGCGGTTGAGCTGGAGGGAAGCTCTCTGCTCCTGGCCTCCATAAATGTGTGTATTTCAGCCCGAAAAGCCTGGCTGGGGCAGGGTGAAGAGGTCCTTTAAATCTCCAGAAGAACATCAGACCTGGCTTTGAAAGAAAATTGTGCTGGGGCTGGGGGGGGGGACACTCAGTTCCCAACTCCTGGGGTTAAATGGGCTTTTTGGTGTGGAAAAGGGCTTCTGGCCGGGGATGCCCTGGAAGGATGGTGGTGTGCTGCTCCCTCCCTGGGAAAAACGCTTTTTGTCTCCTTCCTTGGAGGGGTTTGGCTTTGTTCGCCTGCTGGATGGGGAATAAAGACCAGTCGGGTGATTTTTATTTAAGAAATAGCTGTGGCATTCAGGGCCTCGGCTCCCGCCAGCCAAGCCCAGCCTACACGAGCGTGATGCGCTTTATTCAGCGGCGTGCTATTTTAACTTTTAAAAAAAAAAAGAAAAACCCAACATTAAAACCCACCCAAAACTCACGCTGTGATTGGAAGCTCAGGGTAACGCTCAACCCGTTAGTCAAAATAGCTGTGCTTCTGCATGCAGTGACCATCACCAACAGCGCTATCGAAGGAGGTGGGGGAGATCCCACGTGTTGCCATTCCTGCTGGAGGGTTACCACGTCCCGGCGCTGTGTCTTCTCCAATTTCTAGTATAGAGTTCAAAAAAAGCTACCAACAGCCCCGCGTTCGCGTTGTGCTCGGCGGGGACAGGCGTACGCGGGGAGTAACACATGGATCCCCGGCTTACGTGGGCAGCGCCAGTGACTGCGCCTGGCGTGGGACACGCCGGAGTCTGGAGCTGGCAGGTTATTTCGGGTTGGATGCAATTTATTTTTTTTTATTTCTTTTTATCTTTTTTTTTCCCTTCCCTGAGGGGAGTGGAGCGGAGCAGCGCTGGTAAATATGGCTATAGGTGGCACTGAAGCTGTGCTGCAGCCCGAACGTTAAGGTAGAGGAAAGCAGCAGAATTTCCGTGGAAGTGTGGCTGTGGATGTTACCTGTGGATGGGGAGGTAGCAGCAAGGCGGGCAATGGCTCCTCCCTACACTGAAATGTGGGGGGTGTCTTTAAATGTTAGTTCAAACATCCATAAATCTATCTATAGATACATCCATCTTGATAGCTAGCTAGCTATAAAGATATCTATAGATATCTGTATCTGGGGAGATACAGGATCACCGAATGGTTTGGGTTGGAAGAGACCTTAAAGATCATCCAGTTCCAACCCCCTTGCCACACCTCCCACTAGACCAGGTTGCAGAGTAGAATATAGAATATATAACAGAAGTATAATAGCTATAATAGTATCTATCTAATAGAGTACATCTATGTCATAGAGTAGATAGTAGTATATCTATCTAATAGGTATCTATCTCTGTTAGATCAGAGGAGCTCTAATAGAGATAGATATCTATTATAAATATATATATCAGAGGTGGATCTATTGTATTAGATACTATAGAGATGTATCTATATAATATCTCTATAGATGGGTAGATACCTGTAATAGGAATAGCTATCTCTGTAGAAGATATCTCTAAGAGATAGATGCCTATAGATAGATGTCTATTATAGGGATATCTATCTCCATAGATGATATCTATCTCCATAGATGATATATATGGAGATAGATCTCTATAGATAGATCTGAAATCCATCTGTACATGCAGTGCAGGTTCACTGCAGCGCAGCAGTTTCAAGTGGATGCATCTTTGTCTCCAGACAGCTCAGACTTGGCCAGAGCCACTGTTTCCAGCTCCAGCCCTCCGCTACGACGTCACCAGCCCCTCTGGTGGCCACCTCGCCGCTGCGGTCTGCTCAGCCCCTGTGTGTCGGCAACGGGGGGGAGTGAAAAAATAACTAAAAAGGGGAAAAAAAGGCCTAGGTTTATGCTCCAGCAGGCTGCCTCCCCGTCAGCCCGGCACGCGTGTTGCTGCAGCCGGCGCATGATGGAGTTCTGGCAGGCTGCAGAGCCCTGGTAGCCAATATCAGCATTTGAGTGCCCTCTGCCGATGCGGCTGCAGCCCGGTGGCCCGGTACTGCAGCAGCCGGCCCCACATTTGGGGAGCCAGGGGGGTTGGGGGAGCTGGAAGAGTTACAGCGGGTTAAAAGCAGGGGGTGTGGGGGCTGCGGGTGTCACCTGGGTGCCCAGCGCATCCTGGGCGGCTCGGAGATGGCTGCAGGTCGTCATCACCCCAAAACGCCCTGGGTAAAGATGCTGGAGCCAAGCAAGCAGGGATGTGACCCAGGCAGCAGGGGCCTGAGGTGGCCTGAGGATGGCAAGAGAAGCTCAGTTTGTGTTTTGAAGAGGAAAAACCCTTGGGTTTTGGGTCTTCTGCGTTAACATTTGCTGAGCCCAGAAGCTGAGAGGGATGCGTTCCCCTCTCGGTGAGCAGTAGCTCCCCCGGCACCTTCTCTCATCCTCTCGGGTGGGTTTGGAGCTGAGACCTGAGTTCCCCGTAAGTGATGAGCTCCTGGGGTGAACCCCCTCTGCCCTGTGCATCTGGGGCCTGATGGGACCCCACCAGTTGGGCACGCTGGTAAGTGGGGACCGTGCACTGCCCACATGGCTTCACCTGCAAGTGGGAGAAGAAAAGAGGTTGCGTACGTGGTCCAGCGCTGGTTTGGAAGATGCTGTGGGTTCTCTGTAGCCAGTGCTGGGTACCGGGGCACGTGAGGATGGGGGTGGGATCAACAAACCCCTCTAGCACCCCAAAACTGCCTGCTGGTGAGGCATCTCCTCGGGCGGGTGGGAGCGTTGCGGGTCGCTGGGCAAGGTGGCTCCCCGAAAAAAGGTGGGGGGGAAAAAAGGACTTTGAGCTCCGGGGGAGAGGAGTTGGGGGCGCTGACCTGTGCCTCCTGTGCCCCCCTACAGCAGCAGAGGCGGGAGAAGGAGCTGCGGAAGCAGCAGGAGCGGGAGCAGCGGCGGCACTACGAGGAGCAGATGCGGCGGGAGGAGGAGCGGCGGCGCGCGGAGCACGAGCAGGTAACCCGCCGGGAGCGGGGTGATCGCCTTCGGTGCCCATTTCCCTTTCCTCTAGCCCGGAGATTTTCTCGTAAACACTTGCGTTTCCTACCACTTGAGGGCAAATTGCTTAATTGTTAACGCCGCGTGTGTCACTTTCCACTGCCGTCATTTGTTGCCGTGTGGATCCACTTGCTTGCCTGCAGGTGTGGAGATACTTGATGCAGGTTTTTTCCCACCCGTGGGTTCCCGGGGTGGGGTTTTGTTGTGTTCCCAGTTAATTTTTGCTTTTTCTCAGTGTTTTTTCGTTCACCCTTTGCCCTGGGAGGTCCCTTGTAGAGCGGTGGGCTCTTTGGGCAGGGATGGAGAGTGGGATGGATGCGGGTGCCCACCTCATTCTCCTTCCTCTTGGGAAATACTGTCTCTTTTACCTTCTCTCTCTTTTTCCTCCGATCCCTGCTGCCCATGCCTCCAGGAGTACATCAGGCGACAGTTAGAGGAGGAGCAGAGACAGTTAGAGATCCTGCAGCAGCAGTTGTTGCAGGAGCAAGCGCTACTTCTGGTAAATGGGAGGCCCCCGGCCACGCTTGCCGCTTTCTGCCCGTGTCGTGTCCGTGTGTGCCTACCTCCACCCACGTCCCCCGGGTCCCTCCTGCCCTGCCGAGACGTGGGGGACACGGTGGCCGCGAGCATGGCTGGTCCCGTGGCCGGGTCCCCTCGTGGTGCATGACTCTCCCTGCGTCCCTTCCATCTCCCTGCTTGTGCCTTCGTGCGAGGAGCGGCCCTCTTCGTCAGCCCGAAATTCCGAAGGCTGTTGGGCAGCATGTTGGAGCATGGTCGAGCTGTCGTGTGGCTGCACCCTCCAAACCCACCCTGCCGTGTGGGTGACGGATTCCGAGCAAAGGCTTTTGTTTTAGTTTCCTCACAGGAGCGCTGTATATCCCCGCTCGCGCTGTTTGCGTTCTAGATATCCTCTTTTTCTGTTTAGTTTGAGTTTTCCTTTTTCGTGCTGGTAGCTGTTACTCTCACTGTGCTTTCTTTTAATCCGCATGGATTATTCTGTTTCTCTCTCGCTATTAATTTTATTTACGGAAGAGACAAACCCTCACACAAGCCCTTGCCTATTCAAAAGGCCCTTTCAAAATGATTTACTCATTAAATCTCACAGAGCCACGGGGATTCAGAAGGATCATACAGTTGGCTCTTGCTGCGCGGCCCTTTCCACAAACAATAAATTGGTCCTACAGAAGACTTGGCTTCCCTTGGGTTTTGTCTGACCCGGTGCTGTTTGGCACCTCATTGGATTGATGCTTTGTTCTTTCCCATCTAGAAAAATCTGGGCAAAGTCAATGGTAGCTCATAAGGGGATGTCTGAGCCCTCGGGGTGGGGTGGGGTGTCTCACAGTGTTTCCCTGGCTGGCACCCCCCTGATACTCTGAATTTACTGGCTCTGTCCTCCCAGCCATCCCTCCTCCGGGATGCTTCACAGCTCGGTCCCCAAAGCCTTCCCAATCAATGAGCATTGCCAGAAAAACAGCCTTTTGGATACTGCGGTCCCGTTTTCCACCCGAGCAGATAAATCTGCAGCTTGCAGCCCCGTGTTTCCGCGCTGGCCGGGCACCCGTGTCACCGTGCTCTCTCCTGGGTAGGAGTATAAGCGCAAGCAGCTGGAGGAGCAGCGGCAAGCGGAGAGGCTGCAGAGGCAGCTCCAGCAGGAGCGGGACTACCTGGTGTCCCTGCAGCAGCAGCAGCAGCAGCAGCGGCAGGACCAGAGGCCGGCAGAGAAGAAACCCCTCTACCACTACAAAGAAGGGATAAATGCCAGCGAGAAACCCGCGTGGGCCAAGGAGGTAGGCGAGAGCGAGGAGCGTGGCGATGCTTGCCTGCATCCGCAGGGCCGGGCAGGCGGTTCGGTCCGAAATACCAACAGCAGATTGCTCTCTGCCGGGTTGGCCTCCAGCAGATGCCATTAGCCGTGCTGGAAGCACTCCCAGTTCAATGCAACGCGTCTGCGTGTGTGTTTGTGCAAGGAAAGAGAGTGGTGGAAGGAGATTTTTTTCCATGAGGGCATAGAAGGAGGAGGATGGGTCCCTCCTGGAGGGGTTCAGCCATAGCTGGGGACTTGTGGACGTGCCAGGAGCTCCTGATGCTCCTTCCTGGTCCGCTGGAGGACAGGGGCGAATGCAGAAGATGTTTGTACAGAGTTCCTTGCTGAGCAGTAATTCGGTTCCCCATAATCAAATGGGGACCAGACAGCTTTTTCTCTGTGCTCAGGACTGTGTCTCTTGGGGTTGCTCTTTCATGATTTTCAGGAAGGCAAGCCACAATGCCAATTTTCTTTTTTCTCTCGAGCAAAAAGAGGGAATTGTTGTAGCAATTGTGAGATCTTGAATATTAATTATCGCCTGCCTGAATAGTCTTGAAAATATGAAGACATGCATTGTCTGCAGTGCGGTTTCAGGATCATGTGCAAACACTTTCTTTCTCCTAAATTTCTTTGTGGTGGCTCCAGTAAGACTGGTCCCCGTCCTTGCTATTAGTTTTTTTTTAAAGTTCTTTGTGCTTGGTTGGTTTAATTTTGTAACTCTACTCCTGGGCAGAAAGACCTTTTAATAACTCGCCTATTCTTTCTACTAAGCAGGATCCCTGCTCTGCTGCCAGATGTCTGGCACCCTCTAGTCCTGGCAGAGATGCGATGTGCATCCAACATGCAGCTGTCTCCTGGTCTCTCCTCTTGACAGCCCTCAGCTGCATCCCCAATACCTGCAAGCATCAAATACTCCAGAAATTCAGTCAGCTACCCATTGCTAAGCAAAGGCCAAGAAGGCCATCAGTTCTTAGCCGTTCTAAAACATCACGAAGATAGATGCGGGTGTCAAAAAAACTCTTTTCACCTCTTTACGCTCCCTTGGGTTTCTCCTTCATTCCCTTCCCGTTTGGTCTTCAGAGTCTTTTGGT
The DNA here is from genome assembly GCA_025774025.1 of Xenus cinereus. Classification (NCBI taxonomy): domain Eukaryota; kingdom Metazoa; phylum Chordata; class Aves; order Charadriiformes; family Scolopacidae; genus Xenus; species Xenus cinereus. The sequence goes on from JAOXJK010000051.1 coordinate 4,817,692, forward strand.
GGCCGTGCGCCAGCCAACGTATTTTCACGGGGTTGGAGCATCGTTCTCCAGCCCTCCCAGTGGAAGAAGAAGTTTGATGAGTGGGTCTGCGGATGAGATGTTCCAGATGTGCTGAGCCGCCCTCTGATGGGGAGAGGCTTCCACCTGGGTGGTGCCTCTGCAGAACTGCTTTCTGCAAGGCTGGGTCTCTCGTGTCCATCTGCAGAAGCGCCGAGAGTGGGTAGGAGGCAGGAAAAAGGGAGTAAACTCTGTCTTCCCTTGCCTGGTTTTATATAAATCCCCTAGCACGTTGCTAAAGTACCTCTGGCGCTGTCTTCAAAACTATAACAAAGATTTATAAAGAGGACTCTTATTCTTTATCAGGGGTGAAGGAGAAAAGTGCTGGATTCAGCTTTCCATTTCAAACACAAAGACCCATTTCTTCTGTTCCGTGGGGGAGGCGGCGTCTTTCGATGCCGTCACTGGCAGCAGGGTCCTGGGAGCTGTACAGTGGGAATAACAGCAGCAGAACGTGGCCTCATACCCTGTGCTGAAACCATGGGGAAGATGAGGTTTCCTGTTGTTGGGGAACATCTCCAGCTTCCACCGATTAGCTCTCCAAACTATTTGTTCTCCGCCTGTGTCATTCCGTCTGGTTTCTACTGCAATGCCCAAAGCAGGGACTGTGGCATCTTTCTGCTCTTGGGAGCAGCAGTTTGATGTAACGCCTTGGCACAACACCCTTGGGAACTTCCCAAAACTACTCTTCTTGTCTCCATCCCCTGTTTTATCTACCGCACAGTCCCACTTTTAGCAAAAATTCAGCTACTTTGCTGCCTCTATTGAAGTACCGTCCTTGCTGGCTATACAGACTCACACTGATCAGCCTGCCATGGTTCTTGCTGTAGGTAAGCCATGTCCATACCCAGCCCATGCAGGCTAATTTAACAGAAATACCGAGACTTTGTTTTCTTTTGGGAACAAAGCAAAGACACGTCTGGTGCTCAGCCTACAATTTCTGGAGAGCTTATTGGGATATTTCCTAAGGATTTTGCACAAAGTCCCATACCGCCCTTGTTTGTATGCTCTTTGGTCTCAAGTCTTCTCTCCCAGGAGCTTGATCACCACAACTGAGTTCTCCTCCTGCCGTGTCCCTCTCTGCTTTTCATACCTCTCCTTTTTGCACTTATCTTCCCACCTCACTTGTCTTCACGTGGTGACTCCAAGACCCTGCAGACATGGGGTAAAGCATGAAGGTGAGGCTGTGGCCACTCACTTTGCAGTTGTGTCCCCTTGTTAAGGGACTGGCCTGTTGGTGAAGACAAAGCTCTGGGCTAGGAACTGGGCTGCACTGCATCTTTTCATAGCTTCCTCGGAGCACAGTCAAGGATTTCTCCTTTTTTTTTATGCTAAACCAAACAGTCTGATCAAGTAGTCCCACCAACACACATGGATGCACATCCCCATCTGCTGTCTACTCATCTTCTTGTGAGAGAATGGTTATCCACTGGAAGTTGGGATATATCTTAGGGTATAACTTGGGATATTGCTTGGGTGCTGTCCCAGACCTGTCCTGTCCACCCAGACCCACATCTCTTACAACTAAAGACTTTTGGACATCACGTTGGGACCCTCTGATGATCCAGCCAAGGATGTGGCATTCACGGTCTAAGCAGTAGCACCGTAATTAGCATCTCCCTCCTTTACTGACTCTCCTGTTTTGGACCAGTATTTGTTAAACAAAGCGATGCAGGTAGCCAGGTCTAACTTCTCAGCGACAAGGAAGCTTGCTCAGCTGAAGGACAGGTTTGGGGAAGTATATGCCACGTATGACCATGAATAAAGGAGGGGACAGGTTTAATGGGAGGTTTTCCACGCGGTGGCCGGTCCCTGTGGTGCGTTCCCACAGCTCACAGCTTCCCGGGGGCTCGGGGCTGGGCTGTGCGTCACGAGCCGTGCTGTTCCCTGCAGCAGCCAACACGCACGTCAGCTCCTCCTTCGGTCCCCGTGGCTTTTATCCTTCCCTGGCTTTGAAGTGATGTATTAAAACATTAGCAGCCTTCCTCGGGGACTGCGCAGAAGCTGCTAAGGATGTTTCCCGTTTGAGGGGAAATCTTGAGTTCAATTAGAGATGGCTTGAACCAGGGCGATGATGAAATCCTGCAGGGTTTTGCTGCTTTTTCCCCCTCTCTCTGCCTAGCGGCGGAGTCACTGAGGCTCCACAAAGTACAGATGGAGAGTTCCAAAGTTCCTCTGCTGTTCGCTGTTCTGGTGCAACAAGAACCAGAGCATCTCCTGCAAGCGAGGAGATGCCAGCAGTGGGAAAACCAAGCGCCTTCCTCCTTTCCCAGTACAGACATCCCCGTTTCATCACTCTCCTGCCTTCTCCTCCACGTGAGCTTTGAAGTCCTCCGTAATCAGCCGCGCATTACGGCTTGGCAGCGCGCCGGAGCGCGCCTGCAAACAGCCGGAGGACTTGGCGGCGGCACCGTCTCCGCTGCCGTTCCTGCCAAGCCTTGGCTGATAAGCAGATGGACCGGACCAGGCCTGCGACCCAGTGCTCGTGCTGCCGTGTCCCCTCGGTCACAGGAGTTCTCCTTCCCACCCTCCTCTCCTTCCCATCCTCACGGCCGCTCCCATCGCTGAACCGAGCTGTGCACGGCCTCTGCTCACCGGGGGAAGCTGTCGAGTCCTCTGGGGACACAGTGGTGACTCGGTTGGTCCCTCATGAACTAGGAAGGAAAGAGTCCATAACGCGAATCTCCTACCTAGATTTTACTCTGGCTTCTGCTCTGTATCTGAAAGAGGAAAAGATTCATTTTCATTCATGCGGTAGCTCTTTTGTTTCCTGTACATTTATTTGCTTAAAGAAGAGCTGTGGTTCTTTCCAAGCAAACCTCTTTTATAGATTGCCTTTTAACATGACGTTTGTACGCGCTGGAACTGAGACACGCTGAGGGTATTTAACGCCTTAATGATACATAAATGAAAATACGCGTCAGATCGCGAGGTATCAGAAATTCTGCATAGCATATGCTGCATGAATATCAATGCACGGAGTCTCACTGCAGGAGCACCCAGAGTGCACGTCTGCCTGGGTTAGCTGAAACCACCACGTTTCCAGCAGGAGTAACCCAAAGCAGTGGGATTTGGGTTTGTTTCTCTATGGATCATAGAGCTTTTCCCCTTCCGTACATGACAAGGTGCCAGAGTCGCTAAATCTAGATCAAAGCCAGCCATTTTCTGGCTGCCGTGTTTATTCTTTTATTCAGATCAGACAAAAGCACTGCTCGTTGGCCTTTGTAGTCGTGAAGGAAAAGGGTCCCCTCGCTTAGAGATACATTTGAGAAGAAGCAAGAGCTTCTCAGGAGTCATCTTGTAGAAACACCTCTGTGAGGTGTGTTGCCTTTTCTTTGTTTTTCCATTTCATATTGAGAAATTAATTACGCCCAAGTGCAAACAGTCCTTGCCATGTCTTTAAAATGCATTTATTTTATGACCTGCTGGGCAACTTCTGTGGTTGTACGGTACCCTGATACACCTGGAAAGAAAAGAGGGGACTATGTATAGGCGTACTTTGGTATATACATGCGTACCTTGGTTTTCACTTGGAAATGGCTTTTTATGGGGCGCTCACCCCACCTTCCCCGTCTCGCCGCAGGTGGAGGAGCGCTCCCGGCTCAATCGCCAGAGCTCGCCGGCCATGCCCCATAAGGTGGCCAACAGGATTTCTGACCCCAACCTGCCTCCTCGGTCGGAGTCGTTCAGCATCAGCGGTGTCCAACCGGCCCGGACCCCACCCCTGCTCCGACCCGTGGACCCGCAGGTAATGGACCCCTCACCCTCCGGAGCCAGGACGCTGGGGGTGCTGGTAAGGTAACAAGAAAAAGAGCGGATTCGAGGGAAATAGTGTCTCGCTCCCTGGTTTCTCAGCCTTAAGCGCGTTCGTGAGTAAGAGCAGCATCTACATTCATGAGTGGCTTCCCCTTGTCACCTCCATGTGTTAGAAACATCACGCCTGGTTTATACCTTCCTTTGAAGCATCACGTACTGGTTACTGCCAGAAACAAGCCGGAGGACCGAGAGGAACCGCTGGTCTGGTCCAGTGCAGCAGTTGCTCTGTTCCTCTTTGGATCTGGTTTATGTAAAGGACTAAAACCACAGCGCCTGGTACAAAAGACCCGGGACGCTTTGATGCTGAGGATCATCAGAAGGAGTTTTTTGCTTTCTTTGCCGCTTTAATTCAAGGTTTTGTTTTGGTTTTTTCCATTGAGTTGACATCAGTCACAAACACATCTGGAGAGGGCATAGATTCACCATGACCATCCAAAAATTCCTCCCAGCCACGAGGTCTGTAAGTACTCTGCCACCGACGGCTCTGCCCTGAGCGTCGGGGGTGGCTCTGGTCCAGCCCCTGCAAGTGCTCCCGCAGATCCGCAGACTCCCGCGGGGATTTTAGAAGGAAGTACAAAGCCTTTGCTCCATGTCCACGTGGGCTTTCTATAGGAAAACATGCCAACTAAGTACCTGTAGGTCAGCAGTACGATGCCAGCTTTAAACAAAATACCTGCAGGAAAGCCCTTAAATGTACAGCTCTTTTTTTTCCCCGATGTACATGGTCTATAAAGCTGGGAAGTGGGTAAAACCCCCCCTTCACTCTAATCTCTCTGATTGACCAAACACTTTTCAGTGACCTTTTTGACAACCTATATTGTCAACAGCTACAAAGACCTTTGTTTGGCAGTAAAATACTAATGGAAAGGTTGTTTGAAACCCAGAGGCCTCATAAATGTATGCATGCATACACATATACACGTGGTACATCTACATGTGTACATAGACACGTATGTAGAAACGTCACATAAGAGTTACAACCCCACCATATCAAAGAAGTGCAGCTTCACAGGGTCCTGGGAAGATGCTCTGATGTCACAGACTCTAACTTTGTGAATTTCTCAGATTTCCCAAAATGAACGTCAGTATTCCTTTCACTCGTAACCCTTAAATCTATAGGGCTGGTCCATGGGATAGGGGCTACCCAGACCTATAGATACTCATGCCTCAAGATATTTTTTTAAGCCATCTATGCCTCAGAATTCCTGACTCTTTTTTTTTTTTTCAAATTAATTATTATTTATTATCGTTTCCTCCTCCCTTTTTTTTTAATTTTTTTTTTTTTTTCATTTTTAGCAAGGAAAATCCATGCCAAACCTCATTAGCACAGCCTTAGAGGCACAGGCGTGGGGAGCTGGAAGTCAGGCTGGGGCGGGCACGGCGTGTGCGGGAGCAGCATCCCCCCACGCCTGGGGTGGTACCCACGGGACGGTGGTACCCGCGGGACGGTGGTACCCACAGGACGGTGCGGGGCTGTCGCTACAATCCCGGGCCACCGTCGCACGCAGGGCTGAAGCATGACATTGCCTGATTTTACAAGGCTGAGCTGAGCGAGCGTGATTTTTAATAGATCTTGCGTTGAAGCGATGCAAGTCAGAAGTTCCTGAAGCCAAGGCAGTGCTGATCTCACACCGAGGGGGCTTTTTAGTGCATCCGAGGTGCTAACCAAATAATATTTTTTTTTAAGAAAAAAAAAGAAACCAAATTTTTAAATACTTTTTTTTTTATTCCTTTTTTTTTTTTTTTTTTTCATTTTGTACTGATAGTTCTGTTTTGACTTGGTGCTTAGATTCCACATCTGGTCACTGTGAAATCCCAAGGAAGCTCCTTGTCTGGGTCTCAGTCACTGCATGAACAGCCTGCAAAGGGACTGGCTGGGTTTCAGGAGGCTCTGACGGTGACCTCTCACCGCACTGAGATGCCAAGGCAGAACTCGGACCCCACCTCAGAAAACCCTCCTCTGCCCCCTCGCATTGAAAAGTTTGACCGAAGTTCTTGGTTACGGCAGGAGGAAGACATTCCACCAAAGGTAACACTATCGCTCCTCGCTTTCAGCACGTCAAAGGGGCAATCCCAGAGCTGAGTTCCACCCCCCACCAACCTCCGGCAAAGCAGAGAGCGGGCAGGAGCCCATCCCCGTGGCTCCGTGGCGGGTACCCACCTGCCCGGGGGCTACGTTTCCCAGGGCAGGTTTTGCACGAGATGCCGGGAGTTGTTTTCGGGCGCACGCACAGCGCTGCAAAACGGCGTTGCCCTGCAGCAAAGAAAGTTCTCGAGCCTCGGAGAGAGGCCAAAACAAATTAATTTCTCCTTTCCCTAGGATAAAAAACAACCTTCTGTTTAAATGGAATTATAGGAACATAAAATTTGTCATACTCAATAAGACGGGTCCTTTTTAGGCTGGGACCGTGCCTCCAGTTGCAATCAATATTTGATGGAAGACTTGTAAGGGCTCCAGCAGCTTTATACCTTCATTGACATTTTGGCAGCGCCTGGCGGTACCTCTTTAATTAAGACTCCTCTGGACCGGTATTTCGATGGCATTGTTTATACACCTTCATTTTGGAAGAATTATAACTTGGCCAGTAAAGTTCCTCTTTGAATCAGCGCTCAGCCCGGGAGGATTTTTGCAGAGAAAAAATGATTACAAATTGATTGGTGACAGCGAGGCAGGATTTGTCCCAGACTGACAGGCAGTTTTTCTGTGTATTAAGAAAGTAAGTGACTGGCCTTTTTAAGAGCAAAATCCCAGTTAGGAGGTTAGCCTCCCTGTGCAAGGGATCTATGGTGGCGTGTCATATATGTTAATAATATTCCTATTTCTGTTACCTCCGAGTGCTAAGAGGCATTGCTGCTTACTTAAGAGGAAAAGCAAGCCAGCAGCTCCTGGAATTGTTCCTGCTTTGCTCCTCTGTAGCGCAGGAGGGTGCCTGCCTGGTTTTAACCTAATTTTGAAAAACCCCTTGCAGTTTAAGGTTGACTTTTGCCTTCAGCCCTTTGAGCAGGGCATCTCTCGACTGCAGTAATGCACCATGTGGTGGGACCGCAGCACCTGCTCCTTGGATAAAAGGTGTTTTTCTGGCACTGATGGAATATTTTCCCTCTCGGCTGAGGGAACATGGGCTCCGGAAGGGGTCCCCACCACATCACGTGTAAGGTCACCGTGTCGGCAGTAATACCCGTGAGGACCCCGACTTCACGTTTTACTGCCCACAGTTGGGTTTGATGTGTTTGGAAGCGGGAAGGAAAGGACTGCCCCATGAGGCAGGGCCGGCCGTCTCTGTGGTCCGGGGTCTTGTTTCTGCCAGTGCTTACGGCTGGATGCTTCAGAGGAAGGTAAAAAAACTCCCCAAGCCCCGACTGCGGAGTGCCCTACCTGGAGGGGAGATTGCTTTTTAATGAGACAAGCTGTAGCTAGTGGTGCCGCAGAACACAAAGCTCGCTCGCTCTCTACGTCTTTTTATCTTGTCTAACATAATTGTGTGTTTGTTCTCAAAAAAAAAAACACAAACAAAAAAAAGCCTAATTCCGCCGAGCCCTCGGCCTCTCTGTTGCCTGGTGCAAGGTATGGCATGGTGAGTATCGTCGTGCCTCTCCACATCAGCCTGTGCTGCCGAGGGATGAGCCCACCGGTGATGCCCGTGCTCCCACGGGAGCTCCAAGATACCCCCCGTGACACCCGTCGGCTGCGGTTGCCTTTGGGTTTCTGCTGGTGGCATTGGTGGTGAGCCGTCCTGCCGGCAGCAAGGTTTTGGCAGCGGCTTCCGAAGCTCCACGAAGGTCATAGAGTTTAATAGGAGCAGTAGGTGGATCAGTTTGGATCTTCCCACTGTCAGCCCTCTTGTTTGTCCACCGGTCAGCGCCTTCTCTCTGCCGGCGTGTGTTATATCTGAACTAGAGATGCAAAAAAACTCCACCGTGGCTGCTGAAATGCACTTCGGTCTGAATTTTACCCTAAAAATTATTTTTCTGGGTTTTTGTTAGATTTAAATTATGTGTATATACTTATGCGTGTGTGTGCGTACGTTGATTTTTGGAAAGGTTAAATGCCCTGTTTGATGGTAGCAGGGCTGCTCCGTGTGCTGCTCCGGGCTCCTCGGCCGAGAGCATCCCTGACCCTACTTTTGGGAGCATCCCTGACCCCACCTTTGGGAGCATCCCTGACCCTACTTTTGGGAGCATCCCTGACCCCACCTTTGCAGCTCATTTCTGTTCTCACACTCGGGCAATTCCTTCTAAAAGCCGAGAGGCTTTGTCTTTCCTAATTGCTATAAAGATTGCATAGTGGGAAAGCGATTGTAAACCCAGTCTTGAGGCGGTGCTGATCTCTCGGCCCCAGGTGGTGGGACGGGCTGGGTGACGGCGGATGTCTCCCTTCTTTTCCAGGTGCCTCAACGAACCACTTCCATATCCCCTGCTCTGGCAAGGAAGAACTCCCCGGGCAACGGCAGCGCCCTGGGACCCCGGCTGGGCTCCCAGCCCATTCGGGCAAGGTAGGGACACCGGGAGGGGGACGGACGGGAGCGATCCCAGCCTGCTACGAACTCCTCCTGGCATCACCCAGCTGGGGAGCCCCAACACGGGCTGGGGTTTAGCCCCGCTCTTGCTGACGGGTGACAAGAGGAGATTTGCAGTGCTTCTCCAGTCGCTGGGATGAACTGGGTTTTGCGGTCATCAGCGTTTTGTACCAGCAGCAAAAGCCGTGAGGGCTTGGATCCCTGGAGGATTTCCTCCCTGGGCTGAATAAGGTTCCCTGGGCATTGCAGGGTTTGGAGGTGGATGCTGCGTCTGCTCCTGTGGGCTCAAACGGGAATTTGGACTTTCCCTTTAGTGGAATTAGGTTCTGGTTCTCCCAGCATCGCCTCTTGCGCATAAGGGGATCCATATAAGCCGGTGGAGAGATCTCAGTGATCCATACCATACATCTCCTATGCACTGGAGCAGCTTTTCACAGATAATGAGTGAGGAATGCGCTGGGGGACAGACACCGATGCAGTTTGGTGAGATCTTTCTTAGATGTAGATCAGGGATTCGGCTCCTTTTTTGGCTTCCTAGGACTAGGGCCGTTAGCTTGGCCAGGTCCAGCTCTCCAGCACGGCAGTGTGCAGGGCACGCTCGGATCACCCCCAGGAAGGATGCTGTCCTCATCTTTGCCATGTCAGAGCTGTCCCCGAGCACATTTAAAACGAGCAGGGGAGATGACAGACTCTGCTCAGAGCCGGATGGAAAAAGCCTGGCTTAGTGATGCGAGAGCTTGTCTCTGGCTTGCCGAGCACCGTGGGCAGATCCGGACCTCAGACAGGCAAATGTCAGGGTGAAAAATACACGTTCCATGTAGCCTTGTGTGATGGAGCGCCTTGCTTGCTTCTTCCTTGCCTTGTCTTTTCGGGGTGAGGTCAAAAGGCAAACGCTGGGATGTTCATAGCCCTGTGCTGCCACCAGTTCCCATCACACGCCTTCCTTTCCAGCTCAGTGCCCCAGCCATGCATCAGCAGACTCACGAACGGCAGCTCGGGGTAGCTGGGGCAGGGGTTGCAGGAGATGGAGGAATCTTTTTTGTCTCGTTTTTTGGTTTGTTTTTTTAAATTAGACAAAAACCATTCATAGCGCGGTCGGTTCCTCTTCATTGCTCAAGGCTGAAGCATTTTGAAGTCTTGAAAAAGTTGTCCGTTTAATTAGCTCTTGCTTGAAGGACAGTTTTAAGACGCGGAGGGGTATTGGGCTGCATGCTCCTCGTAAGTGGTAGTATTGAAAGTAAAAAAAGATAATGGGAGTCTGTGGGATTCGAGTTAAAGGTTGCCCAGTGTTTCCTTCAGCCTTTCAATCCCAGTCCTGGTTGGTACAGGTAAATAGATTAGTATTATTTTATTCCAATAGATTTCATGAATCAATTTAGCTAAGGACACGTCAGCTGTACAGCAAGAGCTGGAGGCCTTCAGTCTAATGAAAACTGGAAATGATTAGGGTGCTGCCATGTCCATTAAACTAAATATTCAGTGAAATAGTTTCACATTTCATTTCTCTCACAATAATGTAGCATTTCTCCAGTTTTCCTTTTTAACCACCTCTCCTGTTGGCACCTGATTCCTCCCATGCGTAAATGTAAATATTATTAAAATACGCTTTCTTTTATTTGTCACCCCATGGTAACAAATGAGGGGGGTATTTCCTCGCACACAGAAGGTTACCGTCTTGCTCTCATCATTTTAAGACCCACCCGTGTCAACGCAAGACAGCACTAGGCAGGGATTTTGTGTAATATCCACCATAGGCAGAGTCCTTTTGCACCGTTATGGTCACACCGTGTCCACACCTCGCACTTGATGCGCGCAGCCTCCAGTTGCAGTTAAAATACGCTATATGTGGCTCTGTTACACCATCATTTTTACATATACACAAAAGCCCTAATTGGGCTCCATGGGAGAAGCTTTCTCTACCTTTTTGACAGGACTTTGAATAATAAGATCGCTCAACAGAAATGTGGTAGAAAACCAAATTGCATAACTCTGCGTGAACATGTCTTCTGATGTCATTTCAGTGCCAAATAAGAATTAATTTCCGAAAGGCATCTTGGTACCCAGAGAGATATTAGTCACTCTTTGGGCATCAAGGACGCTTTTTATTCTACATTTATGTATGTTCACGAGGGTGAAAGAAATCAAGAAAGAAAAGTGGATGTCTGATGCAAGTTTGCAGTGAAGCCATGAAAACTGGGAAGTGGGAATAAGCGGTAGAAGTGGTCTGCAGCCTTGCTGCAAACTTGAGATCCTTTCTTCACTGCAATACTTCTTCCTCTCTCTAACCGCAATTTGCAAATTCCTGCTTTTATGATGAATATTGGTGGCTAATTCAGATAACTCCAGCGTTGGACATCTGCAGGCTGAAGGGGGGTTCTGAGCAAAGAATCCTTTTAATTTTTGCTGAATTTGGCAAAATAAGAGTAGAAAGCTTCTCTGGCCAATTTTTCGTTGTGGCTGTCGTCCACCTCCATAGGTTGAATGCCTAATTCTATGTAGTCCCTCAGTGGGGCTTGGAGGTTTAATAGCTTCAGAAGAGAAGACCTCAGCCCTCTTTTCTCCAGCAGATGAGGTGTCTCCTCACCTTCCAGCTGTCCCTGTTGGGATGGGGTGGATTTGAAGGCCTGGAGACATGTGCGACGCCGGCTGATGGTGCCCCTCTGTTTTGTGCTCCCACAGCAACCCGGACCTGAGGAGGACGGAGCCCATCGTGGAGAGCCCGCTGCAGAGGACCAGCAGCGGCAGCTCCTCCAGCTCCAGCACTCCCAGCTCCCAGCCCAGCTCCCAGGGAGGGTCCCAGCCTGGCTCCCAGGCTGGCTCCAGTGAGCGCAACAGAGTCAGAGGTGAGGTTCTTCAAAAAGGTCCTTCAGCACCGGGCGTGCTTTATGAGGCTTGTTTGATAAGCAGGAAGGGCAAAGGGTCTGCGATCTCATATATTCTTTAATTTGAGGATGTTCTTGACTGTGAGGGTGATGAGACCCTGGCCCAGGTTGCCCAGAGAAGCTGTGGATGCCCCATCCCTGGAGGGGTTCAAGGCCAGGCTGGATGGGACTTTGAGCAACCTGGTCTGGTGGGAGATGTCTCTGCCCATGGCAGGGGGGTGGAACTAGATGATCTTCAAGGTCCCTTCCAACCCCAAACGTTTTATGATTCTGTATGGTTGGGTTTTTTTAAAAATTAAAATGAAAGGATTCATATTTCTGATGTACTTCTGTGACCAGCTGGCCTCCTCGCAGAGTTAAACTGACGCTCCCTTTTGCCTGGATGCTGATGTGGGATGCCCCCGGCAGCGTGCGCTGCTCCCACACTCCACCGCAGCATCCCAGTGCCAAGTAACTTACAGAAAAGGAGATGGGGGTTATGCTGTGGGGTTAAAAAAAAAAAAAAAAAAAGAATACCAGCTTCCTACCTCCATTGACCCCAGCTCACTTCTTCTGTGATGGTACTTTGGGTGGGCATCTCTTTTTTTCTGGGTTTTTTGGTTGCTTTTTTTTTTTTTTTGAGCTTCATCTTCGTGCAAAGCCTGAGAAGGGAGCAGAGGAGTGAATTAGCCCATAATAAGCTTTCTCTAAAATGCTTTCACCAGGAGGCTGTGTTTACACTGGGTTTATGTTCCTACCTGAATTGTCTCCTCTCATCTCAGAGCCACTCTGGAAGATATTCCCTTCCCCTGTTTAATCACAGTAGTGATGCTGAAGCACATACAGCCCCTACATCTGCATTTCTGGCACAGCCCCACGGCATAAATCCCCGGGGCTGAAGCGCATTAAAACAAATGCTGCCTCCATGCTTTGAATTTTTTATGACTTGGCCCTAAGACAGCGTGTCTGTTGTTGGAACCATCACTTCTCTAAGGTAGTCAATAAAAGGACCTCGTCGCCAGTTGTCCTTTCTGGTTTGGTTTTGTTTTTACTGATGAGGAAGCCTGTGACAAATAACGTCCCAGCAATGTCAGATGCTGCAGAGCTTTTTAATTTATTGCCTGCCCTGCTTTTTTGCAGAGTGAATTTGTTCTTTAGGAGAAAAAAGGGCAGTAACAGAATCACAGAATCACATGGGGTTGGAAGGGACCTCTGGAGATCATCTAGTCCAACCCCCTGCCAAAGCA
>JAOXJK010000051.1:4830523-4840703 GCA_025774025.1 Xenus cinereus
CCCCTCAGCCTTCTCTTCTCCAGACTAAAAAGACCCAAGTCCCTCAGCCTCTCCTTGTAAGGGAGATGCTCCAGGCCTCTCATCATCTGTGTAGCCCTGCAGCGCTGCGAGAGGGCTGTCTGTGGAGGCTGGCCTGGATTATGGCTTCTGTCGCTCTATGGAGGGATGCGCCAAGTGGAGAGGAGCGGGAGGATTTTTTGAGGCAACGGAAGCAAAATGGAGTGAAACGTTATTAGTTGGACAAAAATGACCTATATACAGGGCATCCTGTCCTCAGAGCTTGGGATGTCCTTGTCTGCTTTCACCACTGTCTTCCTGCGCTTCATGGGCAAATAGCTGGGGAAGGGGCTGACACCAGCAGGAGGAAGGACGAAGCCCCCCCATGCCCACCTTTTGGGGGTGATGGGATGCAGCGATGGCTTTCGGCAGCCTTTTAACCCCAGCTCTCTCCCTTTGCCTCTCGCCCAGGGAACGCCAAGCCCGAAGGGTCCCCCGTGCTCTCCCACGAGCCCGCCAAGGTAAAGCAGGAGGACAACAGGGACGTGACGCGGCCCAGCCGACCCGCTGTGAGTCTCGCTGTACTTCCCGCGGGAATGTTGCCGGCTTGGCCCTGTTCCCCTTGGGTGCAGTAGCACAACCGGGGGGGACCCCCCAAAAAAAGAGCTTTGGAAAGCGGCGGTACGGCCGGAGAGCCGGCGGGAGATCTGAACGCTTTAAGAGAGTGCATGAGTTTCTCAGCAGGAGCCCAAGTCTAGGGGAAAGCACTTAAGCCTGTGCTTCCGCGGGAAGCAGATGCTTGAGGGCTTTGCTAGCTTGGGCGCGGTGGTTGCCCGTGGCACATTGTTGTGTTCCGTGCTGCATGTCCCCGTCCCCCCCCTAGCCCGGCGGAGGGATGCTCTGCTCGGGGAGGCTGGGCGACCGGCCCCCGACAGCCTTGGCAGCTTAACACCGAGCCCGGTGGTGGTCTCCGTACGCTCCCGTTCGATTATTCTGAGCAAAATCTCATCCGAAGTTGTTTCCTCCTGGTTTAATGCTGGTGACTTTTGTATTTTAAAACCGCGGAGTCGGCCTAATAACAAAATGAATTTCCACTGCTTCTCTTTTTTTTAATGTGTAATAATGTTTTGTTGATGTTGTTTCTTTTCTCTACACTCCACAGCGTTGAGCTAACAATTCTAATTTTATTTCTAACCTGCTTGCCCTTCCTCTGGCTTTTTCCTGTCCCGATCTGTTTCCTCTGATGATGATTATTCTTCCTTTACCCACAGAGCTATAAGAAAGCTATAGATGAGGTTAGTGATATCTTTTCTCAGTGGGTCATGCCTATGCGAGGTTGACTAGTTAGCGCTTAATGTCAAAGCGGGTTTGGTTGTTTTTTTTTTCCTTGGTGCTGGCGTTGAAAAATAAAGGTGGCGATGCAATCTTGGGATGCAATCCCCCATGGCGTCGCAGCGCAGGGGAGGGGAGGCACGGCCCTGGGCTGCCCAAAACCGCTTGCCGGCCAGACCACTTGCATGGAGGCCGTTGGCAAGCGGCAACCCCCTGTTGACCTTCACGCGCGGAGCGGAGGGCGCTGCCGTCGTTGGGCGGATTGGAAAAGAGAATTGAGCCAGAGCGGAGGTTTCTGGTGCCGGTGGAGGTGGTCCGGGCAACCTGCGCCGCTCGCCCACATTCTGCTCTCAGCTACAGCCCCCCGGGTCCATCCGTCCCCACCGCTGATTTCAGTGGGGCCGTCGAGCGCCGTTTGAAATGTGTTTTTAAGCCTAATTTGAACGAAGGCGCTTGGCAAATAAAGGAGAACAGAGCGGTGGAATGCGGAGGGTTAGTCATTCTCATGGACCAGACCATCAGCTGTAAAGCCAGAGTCAATGGAGCTGTCTCAGATGTTGGTGGGCAATGCTAATCTTCACCCAGCCTCTTAAAAAAAAAAAAAAATATTACACCTTTGTAGGTGTAATTAATAGTAATAACCACCATATGATAATAATAATCATCACCATATGATAATATTTTAAATGTGTGTGTGCATCTGGTGATGGTGAATATTTAAATGTTCACGGGAAGAGACCCAACATCCCTGATCTAGCGTTTAATCCCCCTCGCACACGTTGCCGTGCACACACTGCCCGTGCTGGTAACTGCGGGGCTGTAATGGAAAGCACCAGTATCAGCAGCCTCTCCCGCAGCCTCCTTCCTCTGAAAATTGAAGACAGGAGAGAAGGAAGATGTGCTGGTTACTTAACTTGTTCTCTTGGATAGGACATGAGCAATGTGTTTGGTTTAATGGGGTGCTTTGTTAAGTAAAAAGCACATAAATCAGTGTCTAAATAGAGGCAGCGCGTGTGCTAAATTCAAGTTCAATTTTGGGAAACCGATCTGACTTGATTCCAGCAAATATTAAATCTAAAGAAGTCTTTGTAATTAAAAGCAATTAAAGAGCACTGATACTGGTAACTTATGTATTATGTCACCCTCAGTAATAGCATTTCAAGCACATGTGGAACTACAGAGCACTTTCTTTCTAGTTGTCAGATTGTTTTTGGTCCAAGAGCAACTCAGTGAAGCCGTTTAATCCTACAAAGTGCTCATTACTCAGAGAAAATGATAACATCAAAGAATTAACCATCCCGAGGCAAAGCTTTAACTAGGAAATAGGAGTTATCTGATGGTGTTGTCTGGGAGTATTATTGCTGTTATAACTTCCAAATTAGTTATTAAAAACTAATTAAGTTGATTTTTAAAATACTTGGGTATCTTCTAGCGAGGACC
Organism: Xenus cinereus; assembly: GCA_025774025.1. Classification (NCBI taxonomy): domain Eukaryota; kingdom Metazoa; phylum Chordata; class Aves; order Charadriiformes; family Scolopacidae; genus Xenus; species Xenus cinereus. The sequence continues at coordinate 4,833,293 of JAOXJK010000051.1, forward strand.
GAAGCAAGCCGATAGGGTGCCTGGAAGCAGGGTAGAAGTGGAAGGTGTGAAAAAGAAGTTAATTTTCACAGTCCATCGCTGTGATAGAGAAGGGTTTGGTGCCAGTCCTGCGCTGCAGGAAGTTCAGCTGCAATTTTTAGACAACGGTCTCAAAGGCCTCTTTAAAGTTGAGAAGGCTCTAATCCAACTCAAAGGCAAGCGCTCAGAAAAGAGCATGTTTTTTCACTGGAAGTGGAAAGCATCGTTAAGCTGTTCCAATTTTTAGTGATTCTTCTGTAGGGAAAGAAACAATCGTATCATAGAAGCTGCTACAGCGCTAATTAAAATAATTAGATGTCGTGACTGCAGATTTGACTGTATTTCAATCCCAAACATGTTGGCATTGAAAATAAACTCTTGAAATACCACATTCTCTTTTAAAGCATGATAAAGAGCCTGACTTTAAAGGTACAGAGAGCGTTTGGAGAGGGATATGAAATACCCATCACGGGTGCCTGCTGTGAAGCAGGGATGGATCCTTTTTTTTCTTTAAAAAAAAAAAAAAAGTTTTTTTTGGTATGCTAATACTTACAGGTCTGATGGGAAGCTCTCTGATGTTCATGGGAGTCTCTCCGCTGTGTCAGAGGCCGGGCAAGGGCAGACCTGGGAGCAGAATGTGGGGCTGGCCACCGGTGGGAGCCCGCCGGGAGGTTGTGGGTCAGCAGTCACCAAAGTACAAACTGTTTGCAAAATACTCCTGCTTCATGGTTTAAAAAAAAAAAAAAAAAAAAGAAAACAACTGGGTTTGCATCTCAGCCATAGAAGTTTTTCCATCGTTTCCTTCACCTGTCGACGGGATAGATTTTTTTAGAGCTCCCTTTGCAACCGTAATTAATATTGCCGTAGTCGCCCTGCTGGAACGGTAAACTGGAAATGCAGTAAATGAGAGTATGGCCGTAAGACAATTGTGGAATTTAGTCTTTTTCAATGAGTTTCTTTCTCCCTAATCCTTTATCTCTGACCGAATGCACTGATGCCTACCTCGGTCACTAATATAGGGAGAAATGGTAAGACTGACAATTGCGATGCTTTGTTCGTCATGTGCATGTCTTGTGCAACAGAGTTCTCTAACCCATTCTAATTCGAGCTCTCATGCTTTTCTGCCCTACTGCTTCCCCCTGCATTGCTATAAAAGCATGTAAGATAACAAAAAGTCTCTTTTCTACACGGTGCCTGCCATGTTCCTTGTTTTGAAATAGCAGTGTCTATTTTATATGACTGTCGGGTCTGAGACCTCATCAAAGTCATGGTAAACTGAAAAATTATTACTAGGCTTTGGGACTGCTCCTGTCTTTTTTCTTGTTTCGAGGCTTTTTTTTTCTTTGCCCTTAGCTTGTAGGCTGCCACATTTCACATAAAGTGCTTAATGGGTCCCGCTGAGGGAATTTTTTTTTTCTTTTTTTATTATTATTTTTTCTTTTTGATCGTGTGGCTGACTCAGAGCTGTGACTCCAAAGTCTGGCTGAGCTGGGCGCTTCTCCTCGTGCTCCTCACCGCCTCTTGGCAGCCGTCCCACAGCGGAGACTCACCACGGAAGCAGCTCTTGACGTGGGGATCGCACCACTCCATGGGAGATGCTGGTCATTGCTTCCTTCCCAAATGCATTTATTACAGAATAAATACCATTACGGGGTCTCTTTGAGAAGTTTGAAAGAAGAGAAAACCCTGCAGGAGAAATTCTCCGAGCCAATCTTTGAAATGATGTTGTTTTCCAGTTTACTATGATGGTGACTGAACTTCACCTTTTCCAACAAATATAATTTTGTCGTGTATATACATATAAGTGTGTGTATATATATGCACATACACGTTCCAAACAGAAAAAGAAGAGGTTGGCTATTAATTTTTTCAGTGAGCGTAAATCAGTTTTGTTTTGTTTAATAAATGCTACATGCTACAAACATTGTCTTACGTTCGTCTCATGTTTGTAACGACTCTGTAAAGCTATTTCTCGTTGCTCGTGCCGTTAGCATTGGCTTTTGAAGAGATGTATGTGATACCCTCCTCGCTTTAAATATAATAGCCATCCCTTGTTTTCTTGCCCCCATCCCCTGTAGGATCTGACGGCCCTAGCCAAAGAGTTGAGGGAGCTGCGCATCGAAGAAACCAATCGCCCCCTGAAGAAGGTGACGGACTACTCCTCCTCCAGCGAGGAGTCGGAAAGCAGCGAGGAGGAGGAGGAGGATGGGGAGAACGAGACGCACGATGGGACCGTGCCTGTCAGTGACATCCCACGGCTCATGTAAGGAACGCTTTCTTTTGTTGGGGGCAAACCGTGAAACCGCAGGGTGTCTGCGTCTGGGGGAGCAGTAGCTGTGATATGGGACGTGGCCAAAGCACGTCGGTGTTTGGTGGGTGGCCCTGGGAACGGCGTCGCGGTTGCAAGGGATAATTTGCTCAGAGGGGTCTTCTTCCTGGTCCAAACTAGAGATCCTGAATGGGAAAAACTGAATTATTGACTCTGCACATGCAGTGAACTCTGAGCTGATGGACATGTTCCTGCTGATGAGCAAGGAGGTGGGGTTTTGGCCAGAGTGGACTCACTTGACCTCATCCACATCTTGGTCCTCCACACGGGGTTGGCGTGTTAAAGCTCTGCCTGCTCTTGAGCCAGGTCTTGCCCCGCATCAAGCCATGAAGAAGCAGAGGACTTGGTGACTCTGCCCAGTGCCAACTGGTAGAGCCGGGACTATAATAATCCTGAATCTTTGTCTTTGGTTTTTATCTTTGGCTCAGTCACTGGGCAGGAAGCAACATTTTGGTGGACTAAAACACTGACATGAAAAAGTCAGCAGGCGATGCTGTTGCGTCTCCATTAGAGGTCATGGGACGCTTGTGCTTTTGAGTATCTGTAGATGAGGGAGGAGGGCAGCATGGCTCCAACACGCACAAAACAGCTGTCACCACGCAGGATGAGCGCATGGAGCATCTACATGGGCTCTCTACCCGGTGCTTTGCAGCACTAGCACTGCAGGGGGGCTTCTGGAGGCTCTCTGGCAGCAGGGTCTGACTCCTGCCCCTTTGAATTGGCAGAGGAGTTGTGAGAAGGCTTTAGGGGATTATTTGCATCTTAATCAGTTCATTCCCATTCTTCCCACTAAATGAATTATTAGTTAATATAGGTGTAGTGGGCTTCATAGTGGTGGGGCCTGGGAAGCCCGCCAGGGGGTAAGGAGGACCCAGAGGGTCCACATTAAGCAGAGTGCCAAGCCCCTGGGTTGGAGCTTCCTTCCAGCAGAAGAAATAAAATCAGAGCTCTCGGGATTCCTCAAAGAAAGTCAGGAGACAGAGGGATGGCCATGAATATGCAGCAGAAGGACGGGCAGTCACGCGTGTGAGAAGGGTCCCCCGGCTGCTCGCAGGAGAGGATTTTAATCAGGAGTGGTTAACCTGTGCTGACATCCTTCCACCAAACACCTTGCCTTTGACACGGCGCTTCTTGGCAGATAAAATTTCTCCCTGAATGCTTTGCAGCCCGACGTGTCGGACGACAGGCAGGGCGGTGGGATGGATGCCCCAAACCTTCTGCCAGCCCAACGCTGCTTGCTCCGTAAGGTCCTGTCCATGAACGTGCCCCAGAGATCAAACCCTTGGTGTCACAGTGAGGTGGCAGGAGCTATGTCCATGTCTAAGCCTTCATGGGTACCCACAGGCACAGCTGCACTGCTGTGTGTCTGGGGAAAAAGGAAGCGAATACTTGGCTTTACACCCTCATTTCACAAAAGGATCCTTAACTCAAGCTCAGACTAGATGTAGTTGGGCATTTGTCTGTCAAAACTCTATTTTTTCTGTGTTCAGTGTTTTCCATTAGAAACTGAGGCCAAGAGAGATCATCTCATCTTCTCCTGCGCCTTCCAAGTGATCTTTTTATAACTCATTTTTAAACTTCCCTGAGCGCTGGGCTGCTCTTCATTCTAGCTCTGTCCATGTCTCTCCTGCTGCAGGATAAGCCCATCCATCACTTTGTGTCCCAGTGGATAGGAGGGACCATTTACTCCCTCCACCTCTGTAGATAACCTTTTCTCCATCTGAAGACTATGATGACTCCCTTCGGCTCCCTCTCCTCTGGGCTGTGCACACCAGCTCTTCCCCACCTCCAGGGATTTCTTGCAGGGTGACTTTAGAAACTGCGTGCCGATGAAATTTGGGACCTCAGGGCTGCCACAGCCATTCTTTCACTCACCGTATGGTCTCAAAATCAGCACAAAAAATCCTTTGTCTCTGCTTTCTTATCTCTAAAACTGGAATAATTGTGTTATTTTCCCATCCTTTGGCGGTGTTGAAGAGCTAATGGTAGGAAGGCAGGAGCTCCTCGGGTGAAAGGTACCACAGAAGCGTGGCACGCTGTTATTTGGGGTGATGCCCAACCAGTTGTACATTTGGTACGATGCAGGTGAGGACCCATCAATCGAGCCGGTCCCACTTTGGGGTCCCCCAGGGCTCGCCTCTCGCATTAGAGCAGCAACCCCTTTGATTAATGCAGCCTTGCTTTGGCTTTCCACGCTACCAGGGCCAGCCTCTGGGCGTTGCCGAGTAGGTGTGCGTGGGGATGACATGTTAAAGAGTAAATTAATTCATATTAATGGAAAGCTAAACGGTCTGTGCGGCCTTTAAATGCCAACTAACAGGATTCATCAGCAACATCTTCATAACACCATCGGCGTTTTCCAGCGCACGGGGCTGGGTAATCCAGAGGTGCTTCGTCATTTGCTTTTGGGTTCATTTGAATTATATTTTAAGCAGCTGGTCTGCTAAGAATGTAGTAATAAAATAACGGTGGCTGCTCACCACCTGCGACGCCCGCTCTCAGGCAGTCCTAAAATTTAATGCGTTAGAGAATAAATTCCAGCCTCTCTCTTGATATAGGAGCACAGAAATAAAGTCAAGGCGAAATCATGGCTTTGGGCTACGTTTTCTACCTGGAAAACAGCAGAGAAAGACAGGACTCAACTTGTCCTCCTGCCAGCACCTTCTCCAAACCCCATCCCCTCCCTTGTTGGCTCTTGTCATCGGATGCTCTGATGCACTACTTCCTTCTCAGGGCTTGAGGCGGGGAATAAAGGGAGTGAATTATTACTTTTTTAAACTTTCTTAAGTAGAAGAAATGATGTAAGGTAGAGCAGGACTCCAAACCCCCATTACCTGTTCATCAGTGCTCCCCTCAGGGCACCTTGGGATGAGAACTGCCCTTCTCTTTGGTCACTGTGCTCTATGGGTAGTGCATCAACCTGGTCCTGTATTTTTGACAACCTAAATAATTTCCCTGTGCTTTTAAATGGATATATTTTCTACTATTTCTTGCTGTGAGATACAAAGGCTTACCCTTACTGAAATAATACTGGATTAGGGGATTTTTCATCTAATTTAGCATAAGAAATTTCTGTTTTTAATGCATTATTGCTTTTCTGTTCTGTCCTCAGACCAACAGGAATTCCTGGAAGCAATGAGCCGTACAACATGGGAATGGTGACAACCCACGGGCTGGAGACTTCCCATGCAGATACGTTTAGCAATATTTCAAGGGAAGGGACTTTAATGGTGAGGGAGGTAAGTTGCAGAACAAATATTTCCATGGAGCATCTTCAGGAGGTTTTGCCCATGTAAGCACAAAAACTGACAGTGCTGTGTGTCCGGAACACAAAATGAGGGAGTAAATTGTGCTCGTTAGCGCTCTCGTAATACAATTTACACTCGGAGCAAATGTGACAAGTGCAAATGTTTCTCAGAACTACAAACAGCAGTGAATAGTAATGCCCAGGGCACGGCGGGGAGGATGCTCCTACAAATGATGCTGCCGAAATCCCACAAGAGCTCCAGGCAGCAGAAATTATCTCCAATTTACAGCATTTCGTTAACCCGCTTGGAACCCGGCCCAAAGTTTTCCCCTCTTCTTCCCAACCTTTGCCGCCGTGTAACCGTCAGAGATGTGTTTGTAGAGCGTTCGGAGGCTTTTCCAGGGGCTGGTTGTGCTCGGGGAGGTCCAAACCCCTATCCCCACTAGCCAGCCATCCTGCGCTCGCCCTGGGCATCCCGCCTGGATGCGAGCCCCCATCCCCAGCTCCGGCATCGCGGAGGTAAGGCTGCGGTGGGAGCAATCCTGATGGATGGTACTGCAGGAGTGAGGCAGATGGCGGCCGTGGAGGATCTTCCCCCAGTGTTTCTGGGTTTCCCAGTTGCTGGAACACACTGGGGATGTTGTTGGAAACACAGATGGGTCTCCTGGTGGCCCTGGCAGTCAGTAAAACAGGGGAGTCACTCTCCTGCCGGCTTGTAAAGGAGGTGGATGGGAGAGGAGAAGGAGGGTGGGGAGTTTGGAGTCAACAGTCATAAAGCAGGAATGTTTAGATCACATGCAAACTGGACTTGAGCAGCATTTTAATTCTTACTTTTGTTTGTATGAAATGTTCACGTATTGAAGGGGGAAAAAAATTAATGCAACTTTGAAAGAGAGGAAGGGCTTTGGGCAAAGGGCTTTTCACTCTTTGGTGGGATGGCAAAGTGGTTGAAGGTGATGGTAACGAGCGATCAAAAGATAAATGTTGTCAGGACTGGTCAGAAACTAGGTGAACCTGTTCAGAGGGAGTTTTCCACTAATCCCAGTAAATGGGCAAGGCTCTGTAATGATCTCCTTGATGTGCTCCAGGTAGGTGGGATTCATCAAAATGGCAGATACCTCAAAACGATAAGCAGGGAAGGGAGAAACTTCCCAGCACCTGCCTTGGTGGAGGGATCGAGGTGGGGATGAAGAGAAGGGGGGCCCTGGGGAAGCCTTGGGAACCTTGTGTGCAGAGCGAGATGCCCATCGTTCTGCTGATGTTCTGCCGATGTTCTGCCGATGCTGCCACTCTTCACTGCTGTTTTGGGTCACAGAAACATGCGACAGGGGCTGTGTTGGCATTTGCAGTTGGGCTACTCGCCGCCGTAGCTGTGCAAAGCTGTTAAGGCTAACACTGATCGAGGGGTCAGATTCTGCTGTCACCGTGGCTGGTGGCCACGTGGGAGAAGAGCTGGCCATGGGGTTTGCACCCATAGCGGCAAGAGCAGAATCTGCCCTACGTTCCTTGTCTCAAAACGACGATGATCAGGCTTCTCTCGCTGTAACGTGGCTAATTACTCTGTGTTGACTTCGTGATTAATCCTGTCTGTATTTCTTTTGGGGGTTGGAGGGGGTGGGTTGGTCTGCTGCTTGCCAGATTGCATGGGGATGGAAAGAACAGAGAGGGTCCTTCTCCTGCGCTTGCTCTGGGAACTGGGGGACTGCCAACAACTTGGTTTTGTTTGGGTATTTTTTCTCTTCTTTTTCTCTTTTTTTTTTTTTTTTTTGGGGGGGGGGGGGGGGGGGGGGGGGGGGGGGGGGGGGGGGGGGGGGGGG
>JAOXJK010000051.1:4865748-4878293 GCA_025774025.1 Xenus cinereus
TGATTGTTTTTTTTATCAGAGTTAGGTTGAAGGTTGGACTAGAAGATCTTGAAGGTCCCTTCCAACCTAGATGATTCCATGATTCTATGATTATGAAACCAGCTGGCACAGCCAGTCATAGAATCATAGAATCATCTAGGTTGGAAGGGACCTCTCCGATCATGGAGTCCAACCATCAACCATCAGAGTTCACACTGAGCTCTCCCACAACCCTCCTCATACCTGAGTTTGTCAGCAGTTTGTTCTCTTTAATCACTACCTGCTCATCCCAGGAACCACATAACCACCATCTTTTAGCAATTTTTAGCTAAACAGGTTTTGCAGCACCTCCTGGGATACCAGAAATTACCATTTTATATCTAGAAGCATGGAGCCTCCTTTTCAAAACTGGCTCAGACTCACATTTTTGGAAGCCTGGTGGCAACTTTACAAAGGTTGAGGTCTCTGTCCCACCAACTTTCAAAACTCCAGGAGCGTTTCCGCATGGCAGTGCAGAGCAGCACACAGGGATGCTCAGCCTCGCAGGGATGAGCCCGGGATGAGCCGCCCGGCAGCCCCAGCTTGATGGTGTGCCCAGCCCCATCAACCAGCTGCAGGGTCAGCCACCCCTTCACCTCCTGCCCTGAACTTCCACGGGGTAGGAATTGCCTTATTTGTTGAGAGAAGGGAGAAATTTGAGTCACTCCAATGTAGCGAGAATATTTCAAAATTCATGTAAAACTCGGTCATATTAAGGAGTTTGTCTCCAGCACTCGGTGCTGGTGATCTGGCTTTTCAAGATTAAACATGGGACTACATGCAAAAAACCAGCTTAAAATGTGCAAATGCAATAGCTCTGGAGGGGAATTTCAATAGGATTTTTAACTCCCTCAGGCTCCTTTGAAAGCTTCAGCTTTAATTACTACAACAAGCCATTAAAAAGTTGGAAAAGTAATCATAATTAAATTACTTCACATCTGAGCCAAGCCAAGTGCAACCCTTCCCTCGAGAGAACAAAAAGTTCTACCAGCCCTGTTACCTAATCCTTCATCCTAATGTCTTTTGATAGATCTTTTACTATTCTACAAACATTTTCGAGAGAGCCGGAGTTGACCAACCAGTTTACGCAACCATTGGCGTTGGAGTGGTGAACACGGTCTTCACTGTTATCTCCGTGAGTAACTGTTTCTGCCCCTCTGACTACAAAAACACGTGAGCTACAACAGAAAAACTATTTTATCCCGGAGCTGGGGCTGGGATTTGCAGTTTCAGGAGAAATCGTTCCCTGGGTGAGTCTTGTTTGAAAAATCAAGCCTTGAAATACAGCCCGTTGCTATCAAAGAGCACCGCTAAATGCCTGGCGAGTGAAAACTGCATCACGGTGCTCAGGGAAGCTCTGGTAGCTCAGCAGTTACCCCCAGAATAAAAGTTGCCTTTGAGACTGAAATTCTGCAGGTCCTCTTCCCCCCGGGATTGTGATGGGGAAGCCGGCAGCTCACAATCTCCCTCTTACCCGTTATCTTTCAAATTGTTTTCTCTATGTACATAGCACCTGCCGGAGTGATATCCAAAGGCTATTCCACAGTAATAAATTAATCTAGGACCTCTTCTCCTCGTGTCTGCGCAGTGCTCTGCAGCAATAAAAGGATAGTTCCGTTTTCACAGCCTTTCCCTTCGTTGTCTCTCTCCTGAGAGTATTAAAACAATTTTCCTATCAGCAGGCAATTATTTTTTTAAATGTGGCCATTAACATGAGAAGATCAGGAAATGCCAAGCCCATTTCCCACCCACCTCTAGAGAGGCTTAGGGAGCAAAGGACTTCTACCCACCATGAAGCAGGACTAGCTGCAGGGTGGAAATACACAACTCTAAGAGGTCTTAAACCAGCGTGCATGAGATAGAAGGTCTTGGGGTGAACCTGCTTTAGAAGAGGCCACCACAGGTCCTGTACAGAGGAGAAAATGTGATGTTTATTGTGAAATGAGGCACAGAGGTGTACAGCTGGAAGAGGTCTTCCTCCAGCTCGGAGGGTCTCCTGTAGTTCAATCTCCACCCTGAGGCTGTGGTACTTGCAGCCTGGGGCATTTGATCTTTGCTTCTTTTGGCCATGAACACTTAAAAATTACCTGCATCTGTCAATGAATGACAGACCCCGATCGAAAGGCAGAAGCACCAATGGCTGGGTGGACCTTGGCAGCTTCACAAGTCTGCAGGATGAACCGCCTCCAGCAAAACAGATGGTCTCTTGGAAGCATGAATGACTTGCTGTCATGGAAAGGAAAGGTTGAGCTGATGGCCAAAGGTGTCCTTTGGAGCAGAGGGAAAGGAGCAGGCAGCCTCAGGGGCTGGTATCTTAGGGCAAGCCAGATGCACTGGCTTCTGGAGTTACCTACACCTCCCCATTGGGTGAAGTGGTTGGTACAGCCTTACATGTCAAAACTTGGGTAAGATGGCTGGAGTCCACCAAGAGGAGCCGAGAAGGAGCAAGCTAAGTCTTGTGGCTACCAGGGAAGCAAAAGGACTCTGAGAACAATTGGAGGAAAAATCCTGACTCCAGCTGCTACACAGCTATCCCTGCCCTAGGACAGGCAAGGTGCAAGGGTCTGTGATGTGACTTGATACAGGCTGCCTTTTGAAGGTTGCTCCCAAAGTGATGCTGACCTAGTAAGTTTATGCTTCCTGACGAAAAAAAAAAGAGAGAGAGAAAAAAGTCCATAATCAGCAATACATGTGTAGGAGCAGTGGGAAGTCCTGAGAGCTCAGAAATGCATGAGCTCTCAGAATATGTGGGTTTGCCTTGCCCTTGGGCAGGGCAACTGCTCAGTCTGGCTCCCTAACAGCCACCAGCAGAGTTTCTGACATTTGGAAACTGGCACATAAATCTCTACCCCGAGAGCTAAAAGGGCAGGAGTGTGGTGTGGGAGCACTAACAGGCTGCTCGTCGCTAATGGACCCGGTTGAACCTCCTGAGAATGGTGGTACACATGTTTCTACAGGTCTTTCTGGTGGAGAAGACAGGCAGGCGGTCCTTGTTCCTTGCTGGTCTGATGGGCATGTTAATAAGCGCTGTGGCCATGACAGTTGGACTTGTGCTCCTGGTAAGGATTTCTCTCTGTTTTTTTCTCCATGGTTTGCAAACAGGAGAAGACAAACCACCCTTTAAAAGTGAACGTTTTGCATTTTCATCTCAAAGAAGTCCAGAAAACATTTGTCCTTAGAAGGGACACTTCAAAGTGGCCATAGCCAGAGCCACCTTTGATGACAGAAGTGCCTGAGAACGTAGCACTCTTTGGCCCAATGCTGCTAGAAAGGATGTGTGTCCCCTGTCCCCTCCCTGAGCCTGCTGACAACCTCAGTTCCTTACTCAGCAACTGCTGCTAATCCCATGCCTGCTAAGAAGACCCAAGGCATACCTCCACGTGCCCTAAACCCTCAACCTGCATCTCCCCGGCTTGGTGCAGGGATGCTAGACTAGCATCTTGTCATCGAAAAAAGGGACAAATAGTCCCTTCTGCAGGACAGGCAGAGGACGGAGCCAGCCCCCATCAAAGTCAATCCAAACCACTGGTGTGACCCCCTGTCAAGATGTAAAACCAAATAAGGGGTGGTCTCCTTTACTGAACACCCTGGTTATTAAAGACAAGCCCATTTTGCCTCTTCCTGGCCACGCTGCAGGCAAGGAGAAGGCTTGATGGTACAGCTCCAACGTCCCTCCAAGCATCAACGCTGGCACCTCATGCCCAGCCAGCACCTGGCACAAGAGTTTAGAGCTTTAATTATGCACATCCAGTCCCCACTTGTCTGAAGAGAAAGAAATTTCTGCAAAAGAAGCCTAATTAAGGTAATTAGTGATAATTAATGAGTCGTGTTGAGACTGTAACACTGAGCGCACCCTCTTGCAGAGCGATTTCGCCTGGATGAGCTATGTCAGCATGGTCGCGATCTTCCTCTTCGTCATCTTCTTCGAAGTGGGGCCGGGCCCCATCCCCTGGTTTATCGTAGCCGAGCTGTTCAGCCAAGGCCCGCGCCCGGCCGCCATCGCCGTCGCCGGCTTCTGCAACTGGGCCTGCAACTTCATCGTGGGAATGTGTTTCCAGTACATAGCGGTAAGAAATCCCTCTAAAACTGTGCAAATTCGGTGTGGGACGTGCACGTGCCTCCCAGATCTCCATCCCCAAGCTCTCCTGGGCACCTCAGCCACCCAGGGTAGGAAGGAGAAGCCACTCCTGCGGTGCTGATGGTGGTGTCCCCTCTTCTCACTTCCCCCACTGCAGGACCTGTGCGGACCGTACGTGTTTGCGATCTTCGCAGCTCTGCTTCTAGTCTTCTTTCTGTTTGCGTACTTCAAAGTCCCGGAGACGAAAGGGAAGTCCTTTGAGGAGATCGCAGCTGTGTTCCGCCGCAAGAAGCTCCCGGCCAAAGCCATGACCGAGCTGGAAGACCTGCGAGGCAGCGAGGAGGCATAGACATTGCCACGCCACCCAGAAAGGAGGGACTGAACATGGACTTCACCTCCTTCAGGTGCCGCGGGAAGAACGTTGGGCAAAAGTCTCATTTCCTAAAAACCTTGCAGCTGGCAGACCAGGAGGACCCATCCATCGGATGCCTTCTGGCTGCTGTGGCTCACACCTCTGAGCCGCAGACGTTTTACTCTGAAATACTCGGTGCAACTGGGCTGCGGGAAGAGCCGGGGAAAGGACCGGCAGAATACGTTGCATGTGTGTCTCCTTGCCCCACTGGAAGAGCCCGGTGGGACGATGATCTTACTGGTTGGCAAAGCATTACATTGAGCAGGGTCGTCGCTCAGCTGGAATGAAGGGAAGAGGGGTCGGGTGATGCTGCAGCCTCATGTTTTCACCTTTTTGTCCCACACTTGTTGCTTCCTTCTGCTGAGGGGTCCGATGCCTTCAGAAACCAACTGCTAGTGCAGTTGTGCTACCAGCACACGGCACCGGTCACCCGAGGTGCTAAGGAAAACAGACTGAGCAAACTCCCCCTTACTCTTGCCTGTGCAGAAGAAGAAGGTGGATCCCACCTGGATCGGTTGGGATGCACCTTGCTTGCTTTGCTATCCGTGCATTACAGAAATGCTGCCCGAGCTCTTAAGTGTTTCTCAAGTCACAACATTTTTTAGGAGAATCTTAGAAACTCTGGCTGGGCTGATGTGCATTATTTTTTCTTTTGTTTCAGACAGACTGCTTACCTCCTCTTTCCTCCTGAGAAGCCTTTCCTCCCCCCTTTATCCCTGACGCAGCACATCCTTGACCACACAGAGTCCTGCTGCCATCCCTCCCATGGTGTGACCATCGCCACGTCACCTCCCCTCGTTGCTCCTCCTTTCCCACCCTCTCTTGCATTCCCTTCCTTTCGTACAGCGCTTAGACCCACAAGCTCCAGCTTCAGCTGGGGCTCCCAGTTCCATAACCATTCATGAAAAGGGGAGACGGATATTGCCGCGTTAACTGGAAGGTGCCCCACCGATCCAGCCCCTGCTTCCCACCACGTAAGGTTTTGCAGGCTGGATGTGCTTCAGCCAAGATAGCGCGCAAGCAGGAGGTTGCATTGTTTCTGTAGTCTTCTTTGTGTTTGTTTTGCTTCTTTACAAGATAACTTTTATGTGACAAAATCAAACTGCGAGGATTCTTCTTCCCTTTGAGGGGGGGGATACGTTGGAATCACTGTAAAAGCCTGCTCTCTGTTTGCTTGACATTTAAGATTTGCATGTTCCTCGTTGTGATGCCAGGCTACTTTCTAGCAACTTTCTCAGGATAGAAACTCATTATTTATTTAGAGATGAAACATCAGCATTGCTCGGTCACGGTGACTGCCAGTGAAGCAGTGACCATAATGTAACAGAGGATGGAACACAATGAAAAGCATGAGAACAGAGGGACCATGGAGGACAATAGGCTGGGTTTGGTCTTAGGGAAGGTTCATGCTCCTTTCCATGTGCTTGAACATCTTTCCTTTATAGACTTTACTCTCTTATTAAGACCCTAAAGCAAGTTCTGGTTCCTTCCAAGTGACTGGAAGTGTAGCCACGAGGTCCACTGGGAGAAATCTCTGGCCCCGGTCTGTGCACTGAAGCAATGAGAATCCACCACGGGCTTTCCTGGAGCAACAGCTGGGATTTATCTTGAGGAGAACCAGGTCGATGCTTTCATGTCTGCAGCGGTGGGGGGACCTGAGCCTGAGACAGGGCATGCAGGGCCCACGCTGCGGTGCACAGAAGAGAGCAGCGGAGCCCGGGCACACGTTCTGGGTGGAACAGTCAGAGTCTTGTCTGCTGCAAACAGGTCTCCCCGGGTGAGACCAGCACGGCAGGCAGTTAAATGTTATCATGGATTCTCTGAATGTAAAAAAAAAAAAAAAAAAGGAAAAAAAAGAGATGGGTTCTTGCTTTCAGCAATGTTATCTATGTCTGTTACATAAAAGTGACAATGAACAACATCTACGGCATGTGTTGGCTTGCGCTGTTGGGTTTTTTTCCTTCTGTACATCATCTCAGACTCATCTGTCCAGCTCCAGATGGGGGGTATTTTCCTGGCAGGGCACGTTTGCTCCATGGGTGGTAATTCCTGTGCAAACCCTTCAGCTAAATCCCTTTGAAACGGATGGTCCAGAGGCGGGACTGCCGGGCTGGGAGGCAGCAGGGAAGCTGGTGCAGCTTAAAACCTGGTGCTGGGACCTCTCTAGGCATGATAGGCAGGAGGAGCATTTGGGGAAAGATGGGGTTCAAAGCAGATTGGCCCCTGCTCTAGGGCAGAGCCAGGATGGGTTCCCTCCAGGAATGGGAGGATGGGACAGCAGAGGCAGGGTGGCAGGGAGGGTGCTGGCACTGGGGTCCCAGATGTCCCCACCGGCCGGTCCACCCACACAATGGTCACACAAGTGGTTTAACATGAGAAAGGCTGGCCCAAACTGCTTTGCTAAACTTCTGCTGAGCTTCCTCCTAATGCCTGAGGGGCATCAGTCAGTGACACTGTCAGCAGCTCATCAGTGAGGGGTCATTTATTTAGCAACATTCCCAGCAGCCAGTCTTTGTTTTCCAAGGGAATGAGAACAGAAAGCCTGATCTGATCACTGTAATGTAGCACACTCGTTAGTTTAACAAAGCCCTCAACACCAACAGTGCCCACAGCCATATTCCTCAACTTCCCGGAAGATCTGCCTGGGGGTTCAGAGCCACTTAAGGAAAATGACTCTGTAAAAAAAGTTATCAGCTGCGAGCCCTGTGTAGACTTCACCAGGCTTTCCCTCCTTGTTTCATCCCACACCTCTATGAACCTTTTGGCAAAGCAGGAGCCACAGAGCTAGCAGACTTCACGTGCCACTAATTAATTTTTCCCCTGGTCTGCTTCCAGCATGCTGTGAATTCTGTGGGCTAACGAGATGCACCCCGAGTTTCAGAGTGCGCTTCCTCGCCCTGCGCATAAGGGAACTCAGTCTTCTCCTTCCAGGTCCCACTCTTTTGGACCACGACTGGACAACGCGCCTTTTAGTGTTCCATTTCATGTATTTCTGTATCCCCCTGGAGCTAATGCTTTGCTCAGCCCGGGGATGTCTCAAATCAGTTCTGCTGGTGGTTGTAAGTGGGGTGGGATGCGCAGAGCTCGGTGCTGCTGGAGGCTGCAGCAACCCCTGTCCTGGCCAGGGCCACGGTGGAAGGATCACGCCGAGACGCCGGGCTGAGCTGTCACAACTGCACTTTTACCGCGTGTGACAACGCAGGAAGGGGGTCACACAAGTTGGCTAAACCTGCAGATGTGTTTACTTTTGTCTCGTCACATCAGGCTGGTAATTAGGACCGTACGCTTTATCTCACCTTGCTACACACAAGTTCCAGTTTAAACCTGTTCTGGAGAAACAGCTTGTTGAATCATTATTTTTTATCTCGCAGCGTTACAGTTTTACTACGTTGCTAATCATTAAGAAAAATTTAAAAGACCAAGTCAGACTTATTAGCTAAATGGTTGTTGCACTTTAGTTAACATGCGAAGTATGTCCCCACGCTGGGGTTGGCTAATAATGCAATATAATTAATAATACCTGAGAAAGCATCTCGTCAGCAAGAGCTTTGACAGTGCTTTCCTAATGTGCTGAGATGACAGCCATTAAGACTTTTCTGTAGTGTCAGACAAATGGCTAACGATATCTAGCTTCCCACTCTCTGGGCATAATTTCAAAATTAGTTTGACTTCCCTAATCCAATAAACTCAGGACATTTGGCCCCATTAACACTTTCCACACTAATTTATCACGGATTTTTCTGCCTCACTTCAACTTGTTTTTCATCACCGAGAAGTGCTACTTCTCCATCTCCCAGAGTCACGCAGAGGATGAGGATGAGGCTGAACCAAGTCCTGGATACGCAGGCAGGGACCAAGCCTTTGAGGTAGGATGCATTTTTCAAGGTGTTGAACGTCCTTATCTGTCACCCAAATCTATGAGACCTGAGGCATTAGAAGGCAGGACAACAGCTCTGGATGCAGCAGGACACGTAAGGATGAGATTTAATTTAAGGTAACTGTGTTCAAGTGTTTCACTAAATCCTGAAGCGAGACTGACGAGCTTTACCCAGAGGCAGAATAGCTGTGCTGAATTCTGCCTGTAGATCAGTGGTCCTTAAATTTTATCACTGTACTTCCAGCATCAGCCCCAGGAGGAGGGAATGGCCAGAGTTCCTGCGTGCTTTCCCTCTTCCCGGTGGGAATCACAGGTGGTTCCCACCAGGTCAATGTCCCTGCGCTGTCACCGCTTGCCTCTGATCTCCTGTGTGTGCCCAGGGTAACCCGCTGGGTAATTCAGACGGTGAGGCTCTCTGTGCACACCTCATCCCACCGCCTTTGTCCAGCTGGACAGTTGTGTGGGCCACCAAAGAGCGGTGGGGTGACCACGGAGCAGGCAGAGCCAGCACTGCGGCAGTTTTTAAGCACCCCGGGGCATGCAGCCCCGAATAATTGTAGGAACCATCCGGCATGGCATCCCTTTCTCAAGGCCGATGCAAATGCAAGGTGAGTCACCGGCACGGCATTCCTTCTTCCTGGGAAGGAGAAGGTGAGTCACCGGCACGGCATTCCTTCTTCCTGGGAAGGAGAAGGCGAACGGCAGGATTAAAGGAGTGCCTGGAGCAGAGTGGGGTGCCGACGGCAAGGTCACTGCAGAGGCTCTTTAACTGGGTTCACGCTACAGGGAGAGGTTGCAGGTAGGAGCTCAGAGGGTCTGCTGAGCGTGGCACTGTCCTATGGAGGTGGGGCTCACCACTCCCCAGCCTCTCTCGTGTCCTCCTATTCGAGGCTGCACCCAGAAGCCAGCGAGAACCCTCACCCCCAACAGTCAGGACACGTTGGTGGGATCCCAGGTAAGATCAGCAGCCGAAAGAGAGACACTTGCTCAAGTTGGGACAGGGCTGTTTACGCTGCTTTGCTCGTGACCCGTCATTTCTAATCTTGTGACCCGAACCGAGCCTTGCTGAAGGAGCCTCCCTCTGCTTTCCCGTGGTGCTCACACAGCTTGGAGGGGAGCAAGGCTGGGTAAAATGCCCACCATCCGCTCTGCGACAGGCCCTCTCTCAGCCAGCCTTCCCTCCGGCACCCTCTTCTCTCCTCTGGGCACCCCTGGATGTCCCAGGACACGGCTCCTCTCCTTGATGTTCCACGGAGAGATTTTTCTCTGAAGCTAGAGATGCACCAGCTAGAGTAGATGGAAGGAGGAGGCAGCGTAAACCGGGCTGCACCCACGCTCCTGTTGGTGCGAACACCACCTCCTGCATCCCGCTGCGTTTGCTGGAGACAAGGTGAGATGTCTACCCCAGCGTTGGATGAAATGCATACTGTCAAAGCAAGGCTTTATTGAGGTGTGTTATAAAGTGTCAGACATTTCCCCAGAGCATTACTGAGAATAGATACAACTTGCTCACGTTAAACCTTCCAAAAGTTTCCTAACTCCAGTCATTTCTGCAAAGCAATTTATAGGAAGACCCAGCAGAACCAAAGCTTGGTAACATACTGAGTCTGCTGTGCTACACTCTACACGCACACGCACAAAAGGAAATATATTTAAACATGAAAGGCCTTGGTATTTACAAATACGCTTTCAAATCAAATTGATGTTGTTGTATAGAAAAGAGGGATAATCACATTAGTACTATCAAGAAACACATTTTAGAAAATAAACATTGATCCAGACAAAGGAACGATGCCTGCAAGCAATGACTGACGGAGATGATTTCCATTTTTTTTACTGAATCTCTGATACAGGCTGCCTTGGAATATTTCTTTTGTGTTTCACACATATAATCTACAGCTGCACTTCAGCAAAAAGACTTGATTTAGTTTAAATGATGGAATCATAGAATCGTTGAGGTTGGAAAAGACCTTTAAGATCATCAAGTCCAACCATTAATTTAGCACTGCTAGGTCCACCACTAAACCATGTCCCTAAGTGCCACATCTATATATACTTTAAATAAAGTGCCACATCTATATATACTTTAAGTACCTCCAGGGATGGTGACTCAACCACTTCCCCTGTTTGAATGCTTGATAACCCTTTCGTTCGAGAAATTTTTCCAAATAATGAAACTAAACCTCCCCTGGTGCAACATGAGGCCATTTACTCTTGTCCTATCACTTGTTACTTGGGAGAAGAGACTGACACCTCTCAAATCATACAAAATTAACCTGTTAATTGTGGAAAATCAGCCAAACTTATAATCTGATATTGATTAAAGAAATTATCATTACTGCTCAGACCCAGGCTGCCCCGATTTGGGCTCAGAACAGTTGGTAGTTCTTTCACAAAGTAGTTTATTAAAATAAATAAATAAAAAAAAGCATGTCCAACTAGCCACACACTTGCAGGTCAACAAACACACGCTGCACATGTGAAAACACTTAACAGAATGCCCCAGTCTCTGCTTATCAACTGATACAGGAAAAAAATGGGCAGGTCCCCAGGGTAAAGAATATCATCTCTAGAGCAGGCTGGGTGAGGCAGCATCCGCTGAAAACCCTGGTGACAGAGGAGAGACGGAGAGCCACCGTCTCGTCCTGCTGGAGCATTACAAGGAGGCCCCGCGTAAATGAAAGCCAAACCTATCTCCGTGGGTACACGCTGTACCATTTGGAGTGGCATCTATGTAACCAAGGGCGGGACCACAGGCAAACGGATCACACAGACTAACGTGAATTAAATAAAAGATCCCTGAGAAAGCCTTTAAAAACATGAGTTTAAAACTGGCTCCTGCAGCCAGCCGATTAGAACAACGGCAGCAAACTCAGGATCTCAGTGCAGAAAACATAGGACAGCATGTTGCAGCCCACGTTGCTGAGGGCAGAGGCCAGCTCTGACAACACTGCCACACACCCCCCACCCCCGAATTTCTGCGTTTTTCTGTTTGTCTGATGTTTAAAGCAAGTGATCTGCACGGCATCAAGCTGGGCTGGCCTCCATCCACCAGCAGCTCCACAGAACTGGTGAGTTCAGGTGAATTCGGTCAAACAGCGAAAGGTGTTACAGTTTCAGACTTTGAGAGTTTTAACAGAAATAACCATTTGGCCTTATTTCGCTTGGGATCCATCTGTCTGGCCTGGGTGGCTGCGTTCACTGCAACACACCTCTCCTCAGACAGGGAAGGGGGTGGATGCTGGAGGCTGCGCTGTTGCCATTACTGGTAAGGGGTAGGGCAAGGAGCCACATGGAAAGGAGTCTCATGTTCATTAATGAAAATAAGCTTTCACCATGGCTTCTTGGCAGCTTCAGGTCCTTTTGACTGATTACTGTGCACTTGCAAACTGCTCCTTTCTGATTATTCTGCAAGGGGAAACATTAAGCAGACAGAAGTGCTTAGTGTTCATAGAATCACAGAATAGTTTAGGTTGGAAAGGACCTTTGAAGGTCATCTAGCCCAACCCCCCTGCCATGAGCAGGGACATCTTCAACTAGATCAAATTGCTCAGATCCCCATTCCAACCTGACTTTGAATGGTTCCAGGGATGGAGCATCTACAACCCCTCTGGGCAACCTGGGCCAGGGTTTCACCACCCTCATTGTGAAAAATTTCTTCCTTATATCTAGTCTAAATCGTCTTTTAGTTTAAATCAATTACCCCTTGTCCTATCGCAACAGGCCTTGCTAAAGGGTTTGTCTCCATCTTTCTTATAAGCCCCCTTTAGGTACTGAAAGGCCACGGTAGGGTCTCCCCGGAGCCTTCTCCAGACTGAATACCCCCAGCTCTCTCAGCCTGTCCTCACAGCAGAGGGGCTGCAGCCCTCGGATCATCTGCGTGGACTCGTTCCAACGGGTCCACGTCTCTCCTGCGCTGAGGGCCCCAGAGCTGAAGGCAGTGCTCCAGGTGAGGTCTCCACACAGCGGAGCAGAGGGGGAAGAATCCCAGCACGTCTCGTGAGGGAGCCACATCCCGCCACAGACTTGGGAAACGCCCATTTCTTCTCCAATTCGTTTAAAACCTCCTTTTCTCGCCGGGAACGCACCCAACCGCCCTGCCGGGTATACCGACCACCGGGGCCGCCTCAGCGCCAAGATGGCGGCGGGGGGCGGGCGGT